>OX451411.1:1452660-1706279 GCA_949629135.1 Eremobia ochroleuca | reverse complement strand
GTGTTTTTTGGAAGTCGGTTGTTTTTTTTAAAAAAAAAAGGTTTTATTTTTCACTTTTTAGTTATACCTACCCCAAACAAATTCACATAACACTGCTTGCTATGGGTTGGGTATAAGATGGTCTGAACACATCTGCCTACTGCATTTGCGTTTATAGGGTACAGAGGTGATGTTATGTGCGATTGCGTAAACTATGCATACATATGCGATAGCAGCAATCGCGGTTGTTTTACTGGTATTTATTGAAGAATTCTGTTGTGTGTCTGATGTCTCCGAAACTCTTCACCAGATCTTTACGAAATTTAAACGGGACTATTTCGGAATAAACCTATATCGAACATAAAAAGAATTTTGCAAATCCATCCGTCCGTTTGCATATTTTTGAAGTCGGTTACAAATAGGTTTGCGATAGACACAAACATAATTTTATTTACATACTAGTTAATAAGTATTCAAGGCTCTCTACAAAGTGGCATTGCATCAGTCAAATGAAATGGCTAAAACAAAAATTAAAGTGTCAATCTGTTCAACAATGAATATCCCTCACTGTACATATTAACGCAAAATGCACACATGTTTAATAAGGTGTATTTCATTTTCAGTACTGCAGTTGGCCGTTCATGGTGCAATGTAATGTAACATCAACGACTCAAGCTCCAACAACAACAACTACAACAACAACGGGAGACCCCACCACTCCGGAGATGACTACCACAACAACAACAACACAAGCACCCACCACAACAATAAGTACAGAAGAATCTACTATTACAACGACAGACGAACCCAATACCACAACGACAGAGGAACCTTCTACCACGACAACAACTGCAGAACCCTCCACCACCACCCAAACTGAGGAACCCACTACGATCACCACTACAGAGGAACCCACAACCACAACAACAGAGGAACCCACAACCACAACAACTGTAGAAACCTCCACTACCACCACTACTACGGAAGAACCTACTATCACCACCACCACTACGGAGGAACTCACAACCACCATCACTACTGTGGAACCCAGTACCACCACCACTACAGATGAACCCACTACCACAACGACAGAGGAACCTTCTACCACGACAACAACTGTAGAACCCTCCACTACCACCACCACCACTACGGAGGAACCCACCACCACCACAACGGTGGAACCTACCACCACTACAACGGAGGAAGCCACCACCACCACAACGAAGGAACCTACCACCACCACAACGGAGGAACCTACTACCACCTCCAGCACTACTGAGGAACCCACAACCACAACGACAGAGGAACCATCTACCACCACCACCACTACGGAGGAGGCCTCCACCACCAGCACTGTGGAGCCCACAACCAGCACAACTACTGAGGAACCTACTACCACCACAACTACTGAGGAACCTACTACCACCACCACTACTGAAGAACCCACAACCACAACCACAGAAGTAACCTCTACCACGACAACAACTCTTGAACCCTCCACTACCACCACCACCACTACAGAGCAACCCACCACCACCACCACAAAGGAGGAACCCACTACCACCACCACTACTGAGGAACCCACAACAACCAGCACTACTGAAGTACCTACTACCACCACAACTACTGAGGAACCTACTACTACCACCACTACTGAAGAACCCACAACCACAACCACAGATGTAACCTCTACCACGACAACAACTCTTGAACCCTCCACTACCACCACCACCACTACGGAGCAACCCACCACCACCACTACAATGGAGGAATCCACTACCACCACCACTACTGAGGGACCCACAACCACCACCACAACTGAGGAACCTACTATCACCACAACTACTGAGGAACCTACTACCACCACCACTACTGAAGAACCCACATCCACAAACACAGAAGTAACACCTACCACGACAACAACTGTAGAACCCTCCACTACCACCACCACCACCACAACGGAGGAACCCACTACGACCACCACAACGGAGGAACCCACTACCACAACAACAGAGGAACCCTGTACCACGACAACAACTGTAGAACCTTCCACTACCTTCACCACCACCACTACGGTGGAATCCACCACCACCACAATAGAGGAACCTACCACCACCACAACGGAGGAACCTACCACCACCACAACGGAGGAACCTACAACCACCACCACTACTACGGTGGTACCCACCACAACCACAACAGACGAACCTACCACCACCACAACGGAGGAACCTACTACCACCACCACCACTACTGAGGAACCCACAATCACAACGACAGAGGAACCTTCCACCACCACCACCACTACAGAAGAACCCACCACCACCACAACGGAGGAACCTACTACCACTACGACTACTGAGGAACCGACGACCACCACCACCACTACGGAGCAGCCCACCACGATCACAACGGAACAACCCACCACCATCACAACGGATGAACCTACTACAACCACCACTACTGAAGAACCCACAACCACAACGACAGAGGGACCTTCTACCACCACCACCACTACGGAGGAGCCCGCCACCACCACAACGGAGGAACCTACTACCACCACTACTACTGAGGAACCCACTACCACAACAACAGAGCAACCTTCTACCACGACAACAACAGTAGAACCCTCCACTACCACCACCACCTCTACGGAGGAGCCCACCACCACTACCACTACTGAAGAACCCACAACCACAACGACAGAGGAACCTTCTACCACCACCACCACTACGGAGGAGCCCACCACTACCACAACGGAGGAACCCACTACCACTACTGAGGAACCCACTACCACGACCACTACTGAGGAACCCACCACCACTACCACTACTGAAGAACCCACAACCACAACGACAGATGAACCTTCTACCACCACCACCACAACGGAGGAACCTACTACCACCACTACTACTGAGGAACCCACTACCACAACAACAGAGCAACCTTCTACCACGACAACAACTGTTGAACCCTCCACTACCACAACCACCACCACAACAGAGGAACCAACTACCACAACAACAGAGGAACCCTCTACCACGACAACAACTGTAGAACCTTCCACTACCACCACCACCACCACTACGGTGGAACCCACCACCACCACAACAGAGGAACCTACCACCACCACAACGGAGGAACCTACAACCACCACAATGGAGGAACCTACCACCACCACCACCAGTACGGAGGAACCCACAACCACCTCAACTACAGGCGAACCCACTACCACCACCACCACAACGGAGGAACCTACAACCACCACCACCACTACTGAGGAACCTACTGCCTCCACAAGCACTACTACTGAAGAACCCACTACCACCACAACGGAAGAAACTACTACCTCCACAACTACTGTGGAACCCACTACCACCACCACTACGGCGGAACCCGCGACCACAACCACTACGGAGGTACCCACCACCTCCACGGCGGAGGTTCCTACTACCACCACCACTACGGAGGAACCCACAACCACAACGACAGAGGAACCTTCTACCACCACCAATACTACGGTGGAGCCCACCACCACCACAACGGAGGAACCCACTACCACTACTAGTGAACCCACTACCACCTCAACAACAGAGGAACCCACTACCACCACGACCACAACGGAGGAACCTACAACCACCACCACCACTACTGAGGAACCTACTACCTCCACAAGCACTACTACTGAAGAACCCACTACCACCACAACGGAGGAAACTACTACCTCCACAACTACTGTGGAACCCACTACCACCACCACTACGGCGGGGCCCACTACCACAACCACTACGGATGTACCCACCACCACCACGACGGAGGTTTCTACTACCACCACCACAACGGAGGAACCCACAACCACAACGACAGTGGAACCCACAACCACAACGACAGAGGAACCTTCTACCACCACCACCACTACGGAGGAGCCCACCACCACCACTACTGAGGAACCCACAATCACCACCACCACTACTGAAGAACCCACAACCACAACGACAGAGGAACCTTCTACAACCACCACCACTACGGAGGAGCCCACCACCACCACAACGGAGGAACCTGCTACCACCACTACTACTGAGGAACCCACTACCACAACAACAGAGCAACCCACAACCACAACGACAGAGGAACCTTCTACCACCACCACCACAACGGAGGAACCTACCACCACCACTACTACTGAGGAGCCCACCACCACCACAACGGAGGAGCCCACAACCACAACAACAGAGCAACCTTCTACCACGACAACAACTGTAGAACCCTCCACTACCACCACCACCACCACAACGGAGGAACCAACTACCACCACAACAACGGAGGAACCCACTACCACAACAACAGAGGAACCCTCTACCACGACAACAACGGCAGAACCCTCCACTACCACCACCACCTCTACGGAGGAGCCCACCACCACCACAACGGAGGAACCCACAACCACCACCACCACAACAGAGGAACCCACTACCACCACCACCACAACGGAGGAACCTACAACCACCACCACCACTACTGATGAACCTACTGCCTCCACAAGCACTACTACTGAAGAACCCACTACCACCACAACGGAAGAAACTACTACCTCCACAACTACTGAGGAACCCACTACCACCACCACTACGGCGGAACCCGCTACCACAACCACTACGGAGATACCCACCACCTCCACGACGGAGGTTCCTACTACCACCACCACTACGGAGGAACCCACAACCACAACGACAGAGGAACCTTCTACCACCACCACCACTACGGAGGAGCCCACCACCACCACAACGGAGGAACCCACTACCACCACTACTACTGAGGAACCCACTACCACAACAGCAGAGCAACCCACAACCACAACGACAGAGGAACCTTCTACCACCACCACCACAACGGAGGAACCTACCACCACCACTACTACGGAGGAACCCACAACCACAACGACAGAGGAACCTTCTACCACCACTACCACTACGGAGGAACCCACAACCACCACCACCACAACAGAGGAACCCACTACCACCACCACCACAACGGAGGAACCTACAACCATCACCACCACTACTGATGAACCTACTGCCTCCACAAGCACTACTACTGAAGAACCCACTACCACCACAACGGAAGAAACTACTACCTCCACAACTACTGAGGAACCCACTACCACCACCACTACGGCGGAACCCGCTACCACAACCACTACGGAGATACCCACCACCTCCACGACGGAGGTTCCTACTACCACCACCACTACGGAGGAACCCACAACCACAACGACAGAGGAACCTTCTACCACCACCACCACTACGGAGGAGCCCACCACCACCACAACGGAGGAACCCACTACCACCACTACTACTGAGGAACCCACTACCACAACAGCAGAGCAACCCACAACCACAACGACAGAGGAACCTTCTACCACCACCACCACAACGGAGGAACCTACCACCACCACTACTACGGAGGAACCCACAACCACAACGACAGAGGAACCTTCTACCACCACTACCACTACGGAGGAGCCCACCACCACCACAACGGAGGAACCCACTACCACTACTGGTGAACCCACTACCACCTCAACAACAGAGGAACCCACTACCACCACGACCACAACGGAGGGACCTACAACCACCACCACCACTACTGAGGAACCTACTACCTCCACAAGCACTACTACTGAAGAACCCACTACCACCACAACGGAGGAAACTACTACCTCCACAACTACTGTGGAACTCACCACCACCACCACTACGGAGGAGCCCACCACCACCACTACTGACGAACCCACAATCACCACCACCACTACTGAAGAACCCACAACCACAACGACAGAGGAACCTTCTACTACCACCACCACAACGGAGGAACCTACTACCACCACTACTACTGAGGAACCCACTACCACAACAACAGAGCAACCCACAACCACAACGACAGAGGAACCTTCTACCACCACCACCACAACGGAGGAACCTACCACCACCACTACTACTGAGGAACCCACTACCACAACAACAGAGCAACCTTCTACCACGACAACAACTGTAGAACCCTCCACTACCACCACCACCACCACAACGGAGGAACCAACTACCACCACAACAACGGAGGAACCCACTACCACAACAACAGAGGAACCCTTTACCACGACAACAACAGCAGAACCCTCCACTACCACCACCACCTCTACGGAGGAGCCCACCACCACCACAACGGAGGAACCCACAACCACCACCTCCACAAGTACTGAGGAACCCACTACCACCACCACTACGGCGGAACCCACTACCACAACCACTACGGAGGAACCCACCACCACCACGACGGAGGAACCCTCAACCACCACCACCACTACTGAAGAACCCACAACCACCACAACCGATGAACCCACCACCACCACCACAACTGAGCAACCTACTACTACCACTACTAATGAGGAACCCACTACCACAACAACAGAGCAACCTTCTACCACGACAACAACAGTAGAACCCTCCACTACCACCACCACCACTACGGAGGAGCCCACTACCACTACTGAAGAACCCACTACCACCACCACTACTGGGGAACCCACTACCACAACGACAGAGGAACCCTCTACCACGACAACAACTGTAGAACCCTCCACTACCACCACCACCACCACCACTACTGAGGAACCCTCAACCACCACCGTCACTACTGAAGAACCCACAACCACAACGACAGCGGAACCTACTACCACCACCACCACTACGGAGGAGCCCACCACCACCACTATGGAGGTACCCACCACCACCACAACCGATGAACCCACCACCACCACCACAACTGAGCAACCTACTACTACCACTACTACTGAGGAACCCACTACCACAACAACAGAGCAACCTTCTACCACGACAACAACAGTAGAACCCTCCACTACCACCACCACCACCACGGAAGAGCCCACCACCACCACAACGGAGGAACCCACAATCACCACCACCACTACGGAGGAGCCCACCACCACCACCACCACTACGGAGGAGCCCACCACCATTACAACGGGGGAACCTACAACCACCACCACCTCTACGGACGAGCCGACCACCACCACAACGGAAGAACCTACCACCACCACCTCCACAACGGAGGAACCCAACACCACCACTACAGAGGAACCTACTATGACCACCACTACTGTAGAACTCACGACCACCACCACTACTGAGGATCCCACTACCACCACCACTACTGAGGAACCCACTACCACAACGACAGGGGAACCATCTACCACGACAACATCAGTAGAACCCTCCACTACCACCACCACCACTACAGAGGACCCCACCACCACCACAACGGAGGAACCTACTACCTCCACCACCACTACTGAGGAACCTACTACCTCCACAAGTACTGAGGAACCCACTACCACCACTACTACTGAGGAACCCACTACCACCACAACGGAGGAACCTACTACCTCCACAACTACTGTGGAACCCACTACGACCACCACTACGGAGGAACCCACCACCACCACAACAGAGGTTCCTACTACCACCACCACTACGGAGGTACCCACTACCACCACCACTACGGAGGAACCCACCACCACCACGACGGAGCTTCCTACTACCACCACCACTACGGAGGATCCGACCACCACCACCACTACGGAGGACCCCACTACCTCTACGGAGGAATCTACTACCACCACCACCACCACTACGGAGGAACCCACTACCACCACCACTACTGAGGAACCTACAACCACCACCACTACAGACGAACCCACTACCACTACCACTACGGAGGAACCCACTACCACCACCACAACTGAGGAACCCACAACCACCACCACTACAGAGGAACCCACTACTACAACAATTGAGGTACTCACTTCCACACCATATGAGCCAACTACAGAAGGGCCAACAACTTCTGAACACAACTGATGTTTCTTCTACAATACAGGTTCCAACGACAACAGAGGAGCCAACAACGATAGAAGAGCCAACAACAACGGAAGAACCAACAACAGACTTGGATTACACGAGGACAACAACACTGGACCCGATTACATTGGAGCCATCAACTCAGGTACCGTTAAGAACTTATGAGCCTACCACAGTTATAGAACCCACAACACAACCTACCACACTAGAGCCCACTAATGAATCGCCAGCTACAATAGAGGAGAGGGGAGAGTTTTCAACCACAATTACAATAAGGGTTTGCTGATATAATATGTATATCGTGATATACGTCGGGAAAAGTTTTTTCTTATTTTTTATACAATTGCAAGAAATTTTATTTTTCATACTTTATTTTCATTTGATTATAATAATAATATAATATTCATATATTTATGTGCCATTTTGTTCGATAACTAGTTGCCATTCTGTAGGTAGTGACATAATCCCATTGCAGTAGAAAATTTTTGGACTTCTGATCAAAAAGCTGCGATAAGTAGTTTTGACAGTTCTCTCTTGATGTTATCCTAGCAATACGTAAAGAATTCTAAAGAGACCGATACAGATGGAAATCTGAGGGCGCAAGGTTATGACTATATGACTATATAAAAAATTGAGAGTTTGGTTGGGAAGTGTTAATGCATCCAGCATTAACCCTTCCCAATCAAACTCTCAATTTTTGCTGAGTGGCTAAATATGTGTGTGGTCTGGCGTTATCATGATGAAAGACCACATCCTTTCTGTTGATCGATTCCGGCCGTTTTTTCTCAATTTCTTGCTTGAGTCGTATCACTTGTGGGCAGTAGAAATCCGAATCCATAGTTTAGCCCGGCGGTAAAAGCTCATAATAAACGATTTCCTTCCATTCCCAACATATACTCAGCATCACCATAGTGCTAGTTAATTCGGGTTTCGCTATAGTCTGTGGACTGACATTTGAACATGATCTTTTTCGCACGTTCTTGTCGTAGGTGATCCACTTTTCATCACCAGTGATGAAATCTTTTAAAAAATGGTGCGGTTTCATTACGCTTCAATAGAGAATCGCATATTGAGTACACGATTCATTAGATTTCTTTCAGTGAGCTCGTGTGGCACCCAAATATCGAGCTTTTTGTTTAACAAGACCTTTTTGAAATGGGTCAAAACTATTTTGTGGTCAACCCCTAACTTTTCAGTTATGTCGTAACTACTAATAATGCCGATATTGTTCCACTTTTCCAAAAATGGCATCGACTTTTTTCGTAACAGACCAGAGCGAGCTGCATCTTTGACATCAAAATTCCCGGACTGAAAACGCTTGAATCAAGTTTGTGCTTCTCTCACTGACACTGCGTTAAGTCCATAAACATCACTTTTTTTTCGCGGTTTTTGTCGCATTTTCCCCTTTTTTGTAATAAAACTTCAAAATGTATCGAATTTCTTTGTTAAATTCACTCATTTTGGCGGAAAAAAAAAACAGCCGCAAAGTGGTGGGAAATCGTTTTACTCTTTATTTTTCTGTTTTAAAATCTTATCTATTTAATTGTATCAAAACCAGCCAAATACAAACAGTACGGCCAAACAGATTTTACTACAACATTATACTTATAAAATACGAAAAAAAAAAATTTCCCGACCTAGTATATCACATGATATTTATGTGGAATTTACATGAATTGATAAATTTATTGCCAAAACTAGAAATGAAGCAGATTCAAAGTTTACCCTAACAACACTTGACAAAAAAACTACAACTTGGATTACCTTACCCGAAGTGGTAATCCAATCATAAACGGAAATGCACCAAATATCGTGCAAATACTTAGCTTTTGATGTCGGAATTTTAACCTTGAATATGTACGTAACCAGAAGGTTCCCAGGTATGGTCCAATAAAAAAATATATTACAATGACAGGGAGTACAAGTGAGTCTTGGTTTCATTAAGTGTCTTTTTACACCCATTATAATGAAAATCGCGTCTTTTTTATACAACAATAATATAAAATATCGGATATTTTGATATTTATTATAAATATTGGATTTTTACAAACTCTGATTACAACAGACGGGCATATGTATATAGAAACAAATAAATAATCAATAAAAAATATTTTTAACTTACAGGAAGCTTCCTCTGAGGAATCCACAGATGCTACCACACAGGAGCCGACAACTACAGTAACGGAAGAGTCTACCACAACGGATTATTCAACGACAGATGCTACGACGGATGATGGTGATTATTCGACAACGCTAGAATTAGATACTACAACAGAAATTACTACGGAATCAACTTCAGATTACGAATCAATAACAGACGATGATGACTATTCCACAGATCCGACAGAGTATCCCGATACGACAGATTCTTCTACGACGGAAGTTGACACAACGGTGACGACAGAGGAGCCTACAACGGAAGATGACAATCCATGTCCTTCTGGCATTTACGGAAATGTTCCGCATCCAGAATTGTGCAATTCCTTCTACCTGTGTGTGAGTGGACTAGCCGTGGAGTTGCAGTGTGCTGGTGGATTCGAGTTTGATCCGGAACTTAGGGTGAGTTTTTAATTTTGATTAGTATTGTCAGTATCGCTATTTTGAACCTTTTTGCTGTCGGCGATACGCTATTGGCAATTACCTAAAAATTTGCCTCTTGCCGCACATTAACGGTGGCCCATTTTAACTTAATAAATCTTTTTTTACAGACCTGCGTCGAAATCGCTCCAGGCGGCTGTACTTTGGGCGACTCGACAGAATCAACAACAGATTCTTCCTTAACGACAGACTTATCCAACACGACTCCAGACCCGTCTCTGACTACCACAGAGGCTGTGACTCCCCCAGAACTGTGCCCTATTGGAATTTGGGGTAACATTCCCCATGAATACAGATGTGATTCCTTCTATATGTGCGCGGCTGGAAACGCCATTCAACTGTATTGCAGCGAAGGATTTGAGTTTGATCCTGAACAAGGGGTGAGATTTGATTTCGTTTTTATTAACCTAGTAGAGAGAGCAGCGACTTACAAGTTGTAAGTCGTAGGTTCGAACCCAGACAGGTGCTTTACTTTGTATACAGACGCCAGCACATCAAGCTACCCGAAACTGTCAAATTTTCTCAATCAACCTTGAACCTTATGCTTTGGCGATAAAGTTGAAAATCTATTAAAGAAATTTGACAGATTGTAGTAGCTTGATGTGCTGGCGTCTGTACATTATTTCACAACTGCTGTAGCGCCACTGTGAAGGAAAACCTCGTGAGGAAACCGGCATGTCCTAGAACGAAAAAACTCGAAGACATGTGACATCCATCGGGTTGATGGATGTCACATGTCTTCGAGTTTTTTGGGCACTGGGCCCGCGTGGTGGGTAACGGCCTACACCTCACAGAGACGAGGCTTGTGTCCCAGCAACACTATGGACTGATTATGCTAACCTAATAATTGTAACTATTAACAAACTTAATTCAATACACAGAGCTGCTAATTACTTTTTGTCATTGTTTTCTCTCTTTGTTTCTAAATTAGTTGAATTAGTTTTATTAGTTAGTTAGTTTTTTTTTTTTTTTTTAGTTTTTTTTATATAGTTTTATTAGTTTAATTTTAATTGTTACAGAGTCTCAATAGTGCATAAGCTATCAATTAAGGGAAAGAGCGAGATAACCCCAACACAAGTATTATTAATTACTTACTGGGGCTGTCTCAATCACATCTGCAAATGTAACTGTTTGAGACCCAATAAACAATTTTTTTTAAACTTATTATTCAAAGTCGCTCAGCGCGCTATGGAGCGAGCTATGCTCGGAGTTTCTTTGCAGGATAAAATCAGGAATGAAATTATCCGGAAAAGAACCGGAGTAACCGACATAGCTTGCAGAGTAAGCAAACTGAAGTGGCAGTGGGCGGGCCATGTCTGTCGAAGGGCCGATGGCCGGTGGAGCAGACGAGTCCTGGAGTGGAGACCGCGTATCGGCAAGCGTAGTGTGGAACGCCCCCCAGCTAGATGGACGGGCGACCTAAAGAAGTTAGCTGGGGTAGACTGGATGTGGAAGGCGGAGGACAGGATGTTGTGGCGCAGTCTGGGAGAGGCCTATGTCCATCAGTGGACTGCGATAGGCTGAGTTGATTGTTTGATTATGACGTCGAAAAAATCCTCCGTGACTGGCGGCATTGCCGCGTTGTATGGCAATGCTTAGCCTCTGGCCAAGGTAAACGCCATCCACTTTCCGTCATCGTCCTTGGATGACAGAAAGTGTCAACCTGCCGTTTGGATTTCGTTGAACAAACCATGAGCACTCGGACCCCGTGGTCCAACGGTTTTAACCCTAAAACGAAGTAGTACCGCGGGCAGGCGATGAGACGGGCTAGGTTGGAGGGAGCAAGTGATTTCACGCGGACAAGAGCTCAAGAGTCTCGGGGAGGAGCTAGTCTAAGATAAAATACAAAAAATAACCACCAATTATTTCCAGACATGCGTCCTCATTGCTGAAGGCGGTTGCACCTACAGCTCCACCACCACGACATCTCCCATCAGCGCAATATGTCCCCCCGGCACTTGGGGTAACGTTCCCCACCCGGAGATCTGCAATGCATTCTACATGTGTGCCGGTGACCAACCGATAACACTCTTCTGCAGTGAAGGGTTTGAGTTTGACCCTGAGTCGAAGGTGAGTTACTAAAGGATAAACCCTTAATTTCTTGAATTATACGCGTAGTTTGTTCAAGGCAGCGCAGTGGTTGCGTAGTAGTTTCGGCCCCAACTTACGAGTTGTAGGTCGTGAGCTCGAACCCAGACAGGCACTTTACTTTCTGTATTTAATTTCATCACCACTGCTCTGAAAACGGTGACGGAAAATGTTGTGAGGAAACCGGCATGTCCTAGAACCTAAAATTCGAAGACATGTGACATCCATCAACCCGCTCTGGGCCCACGTGGTGAATTATGGTTTACAGGGAGTAAGTTACAGAGCGGAGGCCTGTGTCCCAGCAGTGGGAACATTATACAAATATACAACATTATTTTTAGTATATGGCAAACCCGAAACACGTGTATAGTATTTATATGTAAAGAATCTATGTACAAAATTTCAAAACTGTATCATGAAAAATCACGAAGTTACTCGTTTAAGCTTGTTATGTTACCTGATTGTCCGTACAAAAAGTTGGTTACCACTTAACACGCGCCACCGGCCGACCGGCTGTGACCTGTGTTGTGCGCATATGATTGCGGATATGTACTTAGTGTCGCTCGGTGTCCAACTTGTTACCTTTTTTAAATATTTTTGGGACAAAATATAACATGGTGTAAAAATGATTGGAATCGATTCAGTAACTTATTCTGAACAAGCTATATTCAGGTTTGCAGTATACTAAAAATAATGTTGTATAAATAAAATTGAAGTGTCTGTTTGTAATTTCAAAATAACAGGTTTTTGCTAAATACATATGCAAGACGCACTTATGACAGAAAATATATATTTTTTTAAATTTGTTGTCTGTCTGTTTGTTCCGACTAATCTCCAAAACGGCTGGAACGATTTTGATGAAATCTGGTACTTTAAGCCACATAACCGCGCGGTCAAAGCCGCGAGCGGAAGCTAGTTGAGAAATAAATGTCTTAAGTCATAGATGGTATACAGGCTGCTAACTATGTACAGACGCCAGCCCATCAAGCTACTACAATCTGTCAAATCTCTTTAATAATAATAATAATAATAATAATAAAATCGTTTATTTATATAAAGGGGATAACATTTACACTTTAATACCTTAACAATTACTTTTACCTTTTACCTTAACAATAACTTTAATAGATATTCAACTTCATCGCTATAGCATAAAGTTCAAAGTTGATTGGGAAAATTACACAGTTTCGGGGAGCTTGATGTGCTGGCGTCTGTACCTTTGTTTCTAGTATTCCTTCAACTAATCTTTGTACTTATTAATTTATCAATAGGTGCTTATCTAAAAACCGTTGGTCTCGTGGTCGCAAACGCGACTGCTGAGCCCTGGGTTCAATTGCCGGGTTGGGCAAAGTGTTATTGTGTTTTTCCATTGGGAACTTCTTAGTAACAGCCCGGAGTTTGGAAGTCGGCGGTGTGATACCCCCGTGCCTCGGAAAGCACGTCAAGCCGTTGGTCCTGCGCCTGATCTCTCTCCGGTCGTGTCGGATTGCCGTCCCATCGGACAATGAGAGTGAGGGAAGAGAGATTGCACCTGTGTCTGCGGTGTGGGGGAAATTTTAGTGCACAAGGGTGTGTACAATTGTGCACTATAATAAATCTCGCTCCAAAGGCTGGGCTCCGCTGAGATTGATTGCCATGGCCAAAATTCGGTCAAGAGGATTTTATTTAATTTAATTTAACAATACATTCATTCATTTTCAGACGTGTGTCCAAATAACTGAGGGCGGCTGCACGTACAATCAAGGCACGACTTCAAACGAATTCGAAACGACTTCCGAAAGCCTCCAGTCGTCTTCATCAGTGCAGACGACTCCGGAGAGCAACGAGTCAGAAACTACAACTGTTGTTACAAATCCAGAAGAATCTGACATAACAACAGTTTCAACAACTTCTGAGGAATCGGATCCAACTACAGCTGTTACGAATCCAGAAGAATCTGACACAACAACAGTAGTTACAATTCCAGGAGAGTCTGACACAACAACAGTTCCTACAACTCCAGAAGAATCAGACCCAACAACAGTTGTAACGAATCCAGAAGAATCTGACACAACAACAGTAGTTACAATTCCAGGAGAGTCTGACACAACAACAGTTCCTACAACTCCAGAAGAATCAGACCCAACAACAGTTGTAACGAATCCAGAAGAATCAGACACAACAACAGTTCCTACGACTGTTGGAGAATCAGACACAACAACAATTGTTACAATTCCAGGAGAAGTTGACCTAACTACAGTAGAAGCTGACATCACAACTGTAAAATCTGACCCAACAACAGTAGTTACAGTTCCAGGAGAAGTTGACTTAACTACTGTAGATGCAGCTTCAGAAGAATCTGACACCACAACCGCTATTACAACATCTGCAGAAGACATGGACGGAACTACTACGGTAGAGCCGTTCGACCCCTGTCCTATAGACGTGTTTGGCAACGTTCCACACCCGGAATTGTGCAACGTATACTTCTTGTGTCTTAGCGGCAGACCTCTGGAACTGACCTGTGCAGATGGATTTGAGTTCGATCGGGAAACTAAAGTAAGTGATCCCTTATTAATCTTTTAAAATCAAGTATAGTACATAATTATTATGAAAATGTAAAAAGAAACTTTTACTCTTACACTGCAACGGGAAAATTTAAAAGTATATATTGTATTTTTTCACTCTCTGAGGGATCAAATCTGGAATAAGGAGATCCGCCAGTTATGGTGGAATATTATGTATCTTGGCAGTGTAACTGCTGGCAGCTTGATGAGAGTAGCCGATGATCGAGTTAGAGAGAGAGAGGGCTATGTCTGCAGCAGTATTGCTGACAGTGATGATTGCTGATATACGTTTTCTAGTCAAATCACTAACTAAAAACTTCATTTCCTTCAGGAATGCGTTCTAATAGCCGAAGGAGGTTGCACGCTCGGTACCAAAACATCAGAAAGTCCGGACAAAGAGACTACTGAACCAATTTACGGAGAATCGACCACCGCTGGAGTGGCCACGGAAGCACCGGCATCAATCTGTCCTTCGGGCCAGTATGAAAATGTGGCTCATCCAGAATTGTGCAACTCCTTCTATACGTGTGCTGGCGGTACACCACTGCAGTTGTACTGTAGTGATGGCTTCGAGTTTGATCCTGAGATTAGGGTGAGTTTTAACCCTTAATTGCATCGTGATGGAAATTTCCATCAACCAATCCAATGCAATAAAAAGTTTTTAATATTTCTTTATTTTCGTTTCCACATAGCACGGGGATTCCCCAATTGTTACAGATATTCTATTCATTTTGTTCCCAGTAGATTCGTTCTGATTAGGTACATAAAGATGTAAATTTCCACCAGGTCATTTAGAAAAAAAAAAGTATTTTTATGAATATTTTTTTTAAAATGTTTTTTGACCTAATGTTATGTTCAAATAAATTGAATTTGCTTAAAAAGTAAAAATCATGCAATTAAGGGTTCAGTGACTTTTAAGTACATACCATCCGCACTTGGTCGATATAGGTTATGTTATTATGTAAACTATATTCATTTTTCCTTGGTCTGGGTGTAATTTATCTATAATATGTATGTATTTACAATTATACAGTGTGTCCGGACATGGACTAGCGATATTCTAAATACTTAAATATAAGCTATTTTAAAGTACAATTACACTATAGGCTTAGGTCCAATATACTTCCCCGCTATGTGGCAGCCATTTTGTTTTTTTTGTTGAAGTATGCTCTATGCGAGTACAAAAAAAATCATATATCTCAAAGTTTTAGTCATACTGAGATAAAAATAGGCTTATTCGAAAGGCAATAATATTGTCTACCGTCTGCACTACAAAGCAATATGTTCACAATTCCATAACTTTTGAAAAAAAATGTGAAAGTCGAAAAAAAAAACAAAAAATTATGCAATTCAACCAATAATTGTTAATTACTACAAAAACAACCCCGAGAGCTTTTTTATTTTTTATACTAGATCGACAGTTTTTGAGCTAAGCTACAATACAACATAAAATTCACAACTGTATGTCTAATACTTTAAGAGTTATTGTTGTATGAACATAGCGTATGCGCAAGCACAAAAGGCCTTTGTCGGAACCCTAAACAGGAAATCATTAAAAAAACATAACATTCATATTGAATTTTATTTAATGTTTTTTCCAATATTAAATGAAGATTAAAATATCTAAAGCAGTTGCTCAAAGTGGCCACCTCCAGCTTGTAGACACACTACGGCTCTCTGTGCCACCTGGGTTGATGAGCGCCTAATTAAATCCAAATCGGATCTAATTTCTTCGGCGGCTGCCATAATTTTTGCGACGAGTTCTTCCCTGGTATTTGGAACTGTAGCGTATACTTTTTGTTTCATATGACCCCACAAAAAATAATCCAAGGGTGTCAAATCGGGTGAGCGAGGCGGCCACGCTACTACACCACCACGACCGATCCACGGCTGTAGATTATTATTTAAATATTCTCTCACTGCTCGAGAAAAATGCGCGGGTGCACCATCGAGCTGGAACCACATACGCCGACGGTATGATAGAGGTAGGTCCATGAGGCTGTCCGCAAACTGTGTCTGTAAGAATTCTAAAAATCTAGCGCCGTTTAATGTAGGTGGCAATTCCAATGGCCCTATCAGCCTATCGTTGATTATGCCGGCCCACACATTTACTGAGAATTCATGTTGAAATGAGCTTGGGCGCACCGCCCTTGGATTTGCGGAGCACCAGAGATGGTCGTTTCTGTGGTTTGTAATCCCAGCTCTTGTAAATTTGGCTTCATCAGTCCACAGTATTCTTTGTAAAAAATTACGGTTCTGTCTCAAATTTCTATTTATCCACGAACAAAACACAGATCTCGCAGCAAAATCTGGTTCGATCACGTCTTGAACCCGTCGAAAATGATAAGGGTGTAACCCTTCTCTTTTCAAAATTCTCCATACATGCCACTTAGACATTCGAAGTTGCACTGAAATCCGTCTAACGCTTAGTCTAGGATCATTGGTTATTAGTCTAAGCACTTCTTCTTCATCTTCGGGCGATACCAAGCGATTGCGTTCATTAACAGCTCTTTGAATACCTCTTTCCGCTAATCTTGAATGCACGTCGATAAAAGTTTGGCGACTCGGTGTAGGCCTGTTAGGGTACCTTCGTCGATATTCTTGTACAGCCAAATTTGCACTTCCATTGCAAAAGCCATACATAAAGTGTATGTCAGCAATATGTTGCGATGAATATTGACGCTGTGCCATACTTTATCACACTTTTAAATACAAAACACTAACGCAGCACGTAAACAGCACGGACGGTAAGTGAAAGTAGCGATAGCGATCACAACGCAGGGCGAGGGACAACTAAACTAACCCAACTAATAATTTGTCCTTAAAACTGATTTTGTTTCAGGTAGTGGACTAATACGTTCTATCTCGCTTACTCACGGTAGTAACGAACAGTATTTCTCGCCTGCTCTCAGATGGAATACAGTGAATGCCATAAATGACACTCTGGCGGTTAACAAAGACGTTTTGTGCTTGCGCATACGCTATGTTCAAACAACAATAACTCTTAAAGTATTAAACATACAGTTGTGAATTTTATGTTGCATTGTAGCGTAGCTCAAAAACTGTCGATCTAGTATAAAAAATAAAAAAGTTCTCGGGGTTGTTTTTGTAGTAATTAACCATTATTGGTTGAATTGCATAATTTTTTGATTTTTTTTTCGACTTTCACATTTTTTTTCAAAAGTTATGGAATTGTGAACACATTGCTTTGTAATGCAGACGGTAGACAATATTATTGCCTTCCGAATAAGCCTATTTTTATCTCAGTATGACTAAAACTTTGAGATATATGATTTTTTTTGTACTCGCATAGAGCATATTTCAACAAAAAAAACAAAATGGCTGCCACATAGCGGGGAAGTGTATTGGACCCAAGCCTATAGTGTAATAGTACTTTAAAATAGCTTATATTTAAGTATTTAGAATATCGCTAGTCCATGTCCGGACACACTGTATATGTATGTTTATCAGTTGTCTAGTACTCATAGCACAAACTCTTCTTAGTTTGGGACTAGATGGCGTTGTATGCAAGTTGTTGAATATTATTATTACAATGCATAATTTTTTTTCCAGTCCTGCGTTCCGATTGCGGAAGGTGGTTGTACCCTTGGACCTGCCACCACCACTGAACTACCCCCAACAACCACGCCGGTACCTATCTGTCCTCCAGGACAATGGGGTAATGTTGCCCACCCGGTCATGTGTAACTCATTCTATATGTGTGCAGGAGGGAATGCGATACAATTGTTCTGTAGCGAAGGATTCGAGTTTGATCCAGAGCAGAAGGTGAGTTTTAAAATTATTTACAGTAGAGCGTCGATTATCCGAACTAATTAGGACTTGGGTGTTCGGAAATCGGTATTTTCGGATAATCGAACTACCTGTATATATATATATTGATTCAGCCATACATATTTACGTACAGGTTAATGAAAACCATATTTACATTTACATAATAAATCGAGAAGTCGTGACAAGTGACTGCCGCAAGCACTGTAGCGCGGGAGGCGGGAGAGAGGCACGCGTGAGTCGGGCGGCCGTAGTAGTTCGGATAAGCGGTCGTTCGGTTGAGCGACGTTCGGATAATCGACGCTTCACTGTATTTGTTTTTTATATTTTATAAACTAGCTACTTACCGTTTCGCACGGTTTTACCGACTTAACAAAACAGTTTAACCCTTTGCACTCCAGCCTAGTTATGCATAGAGGCTTGGTGTATGGTATACACAAATCTTCTGGAATGAATTCTACAGGGTCTAATTATTTTAGCTAGCGAAAATCCGCAGACGCTAAACAAGATAAAACAAAAACAAGGCTTGATGTTATGATAAAATGCTATAATATCAATGTGACTATAACTGGGGGATATTTTCAGACTTGCATAGCCATATCAGAAGGAGGTTGCACGCTCGGATCTCAAACTACTCCAGCAATAGAAACAACAACAGGCGCTTCGGACGAAAGCGCAGAATTGATTACAGAAGATTGGTACTCGACTACAGAAGATGACTTAATTTCTGATGATAATAAACCAACTACTGGACAAGGAGTGACTTCTGATGTGGAATCAGAAGAAGTGACTTCTACAACGGAATCTATACCAACAGAATCTTCACAAACAACTGAAGATCCTTCGCTAACAACTTTAGATTACGATGTTACAACAGGGTCATCAGAGGAAACAACGGAATCAACAACAGGAATTGATGATTCAGGAGAAGTAACGAACCCGTCAGTAACAACTGACTACCCAGATACAGATGAAACAACAGATTCTTCTTCAACTATAAACGATTCAACAGACGAAGACACGGAAACTGAACAACCATCTACAACAGAAGAACCTGAGGACAGTACAACAAATGCATCTTCTGAAACAACAGACGCAACGAATGAAACAACAGATGCGTCGGAAGAGGTAACAGAATCGTCACAAGAAACGACTAGCGAGAGCTCAGAAATAAGTGAAACACCGACTACAGAAGCTTCAGAAGCGACAACAGTAGCACCCATTTGTCCTGTAGGAGTGTTTGGCAACGTGCCACATCCATATAAATGTAATGCGTTCTATGTATGTACTGGTGGTGCTTCCATACCGTTGACCTGTAGTGAAGGATTTGAATTCGATCCAGAGTTGAAGGTAAGTTAAAAAAAAATCTACTTCTTTTTTTTTTTGGTTATAAGTCGGTACGGTGAAGCTCCAAAGTGTGACAAACAGTTTTACCTAGGGGTAAGACCAGTTACCCAGTAGCAGCCCGGAGTTTGGACGTAGGCGATGTGTTACCCCCGTGCCTCGTTGAGCCGTTGGTCCTGCATCTGATCTCTCTCCGTCTCTCCGTCATATTGGATTGCCGTCATCGGACAGTTGGAGTGAAAGAAGAGAGTGCACCTGTGTCTACGCACACACTTGTGCTCTATAATATCTCCGGCGCCAAAGGCCAGTCTCTGTTGAGATTTGCTGTCATGGCCGAAATACGGTCTGGAGGACTTTAGCAGGCTGAGGTCAGACAGGCAGTCGTTTCATATAAAAAACTGTATTCAGCTGCATTCGGTTAGACTGGAAGTTGAGCCCAAGAACCTGATGGCTCTAATAGGTATTGGTAAGCGACGCCTAAAGCTCTTTGTTAACAAATGGGTTTGTGGAGACGTGACTGACCTTTGGGACAAAATCAAAATGTCTTTTTCATACCCTGCAGGGCAGTTGCGTAACGCAGTAACAGTGGATTTCATTTTGACAGTTGAACAGCATTAATTGCGTTAGTTACGTTGCTGAGCAGACAAATTTTTCGAACATATGTCGCAGTGGATTAGCAATAGTCAAAATTATTCAGATTGTGATTCATAGAGTGTTACGCAATCAGGGTGCTGCAGTGCGATTCTGTAACCATCTCACCGTGAAAACTTAGGTGAAGTGAGCGTGGAGTGAGTCGTCAATAGTGTCAATCCCTAGCATCAGCATGACTCACAGCTCACTCTAAGCTCACTTCACCTTAGTTATCACGGTGAGATTTTACCAGAATCGACCGGCTGGTATAGTAACACCTCATACTAAAGCCTTTTTTGGGTTAGTCATAAAAAAATTGTCTTTTAAAGAGTCAAATATACTTGGCAAGTTTTTAGTACATTTTTTTTAAGAAAGAGCAATCTACTTTGATTTAACAACAAAATGTCTATTTCAGACCTGTGTAGAAATAGCAGAAGGAGGTTGCACACTTGGACACTCTACCACGACTCCAGAACCAGTCGAATCGACTCCTAAACCAGAGTCAGTTTGCCCACCTGGAGTATTTGGCAACGTACCCCACCCGAACAAATGTAATGCCTTCTACATGTGTGCAGCAGGACAAGCTATTTTACTCACTTGTAGTGAAGGACATGAATTCGAACCTTTGGTCCAAGTAAGTTTTTTTTTTAAATATTTTGTAAATTTTTAATAATTTTGATATTTAAATCTGGTGTAGAGAATATCAGTGGCCAGAAACGCCTACCTAATAAGCAAGCTAAAGAGCAAATGGTTAGTTATAACAGCTGTAGAGACAATGCACTCTTAAGTGAAGACCGCGAATCAGCAAATGTAGGGTAGGACAATCCCAGGCTGATTGGAGTAACGCACAAGCTTATATGATTTTCAAGTACAAGTAGGAATGACAAACTATTATTTCTTCCTCTTCTAGGAATGCGTTCCCATTACCGAAGGTGGTTGCACCCTTGGACCGGACTCTGCAACAACACCCGATGATAATGAAGCATCAGAACCACATACTGAACCCGACAATACTTCGGAAACGACCCCCACGACTTCAGAAAGTTCCGAAACAACTTCTGAAAGTGAAGAGGTGGCCCCTCCTGCAGATACTTCGGAACCAACGACTTCTGGCCCTACCAACCCACCGGAGCCAACACAGGCACCAGATTCTGCAGAAATAACAGTGACTACTGCAGAACCAACAAGCACCCCCGTTCCAGAGCCAACAACAACAGTCTCCCCACAAGAAACTACGACAGTAGACAAAATTACTACTGTACCAATTCCGGAAGACTCAACTACTCAATCTTCAGAAAACACAGAAGCAGAATCAACAACTTCTGATTCTGAGACGACTTCGAAGCCTACCGAAACGACTTTGGAAATTGATCCGACTACGGAAAAAGTTGAAGTAACGACGCCAGCACCGATTTGCCCACCTGGTGTGTTTGGTAACGTGCCGCACCCAGAGATATGTCACGGCTTCTATATGTGCGCTAACGGTTTTGCGATGGAGTTGTTCTGTAGTGAAGGGTTCGAATTCGATCCGGAATCGAGGGTGAGTTGAATACCTGTTTTTATTAGTCGTTAATATCCCACTGCGGGGCAAAAACCTCCCTACTCTCTTTTCACCTCTCTCTATCCAGTTGAATACCTTAATTTACTGTTGTATTTGGATGATTATATATTTTTTTGAACCAAGCGTGCTTGCACATAAATTATGCGTTTAGCCTTAAGCGTTTTTAAAACATCGTTCTCTCTCTGTCTTCTGCAAACGGTTGAAAAAAATAGAAAAATGTTTTATAAACGTTTGGCGCTAAATGTATTTAGTTAATTTGTGGTGCATATGTGCCTAATAGTTGTAAAAAACTAATAATTCCTATAATCCTATTCGTATTCTTAATTTTGGACTCACAGTCCATATAGTATTCGTAACAATGACGTAAAAACTATGTTAGGAAACTTTAATAAACTAACACAACTTAAAGTGACATTTCCCAACACACATTGGCACGTGCCTCCGTACGCCTTATAAATAAAGGGACTGTCCACTTTGTTCAATAAAATTGTAATTGTGATCCTATTTAAAACGTATTTCTGAATTGCTTGACTAGTAGTGGATTCATTATTTATTACGTATACACTTAATAGTCATGAGGTGATCACGGTTTTGTGGCCAAACCTAGCAATTCCCTAAGAGTTTTTGAGGGCAAAAAATAGCATTATATAATTAACAACATTCTAAGGTTGACAATTCGACAAGACAATTGAAAAGTGTCTTTAATTGGTTTATTTGAAATAAATGCAGTTTGAGTTTTGAATACTAAAATAAGTAAATATAATTATTTTCAGAATTGCATCGAAATAGCCGAAGGTGGCTGCACCCTAGGACCAAACACAGGCAACGATTCGGACGGTAACGCCTCATCAGAAGAACAAATACCTACCACAATAGGACCAGAAGGGATAGAAAATGAAACCACAGTTGCAGGAGACGATGCTGACATAAGTACGACTGCCGCACCAGTGGAAACGACTACAAGCAGTGAAATGACTACCCCATCTCCGATTTGTACAGCTGGACAGTTTGGAAATGTAGCCCACCCGGAGGACTGTGAATCGTTCTATTTGTGTGCGAATGGAATTGCGATATTGTTGCATTGCAGTGAAGGATTCGAGTTTAGTACTGCTGCTGGGGTAAGTACCTAAAAACATTTTTTTTCTGGAAATACATAAAGTTTTGAAAGTCATCTTCTTATAAGCACGCTATGTAAAAGCGTGGAGCGTTCCATGCCATGGCTTATAGACCGAGTCCCAAACGTCGAGATCCGCAGACGTCCGAAGGTTTTTTGATATCGGATAGCGAGTTTGGACTCAAATGGAGTTGGGTAGGACACCTTGGGAAGCGAAGGGGTCTTGATTAGTCTTGATATGTAAAGGTCATCCACTGATTAACCGCGGCAAGCGTAGCTTAACCTGGTTGACGAAAACTCCGCAGACGTCACGTCATCAAGTCTACAGAGTTTCCCTACCTAATTTAATTTATGATTTTGTTAAAAAATATTAAAGATGAGATAAAAAAAAAATATTAAAGATTTGATGTTTTTTTTCTAAGGTGTCAACGACCGCCGCTATTTTTGTTACTTGAAATATGACTTAAGAAAATACGTTTTATCGTATTTAAATATCGACACTAAAGACGTCTGTGAAATTAACACAAAAAAAACTAGGTTTTTAAACTTATATTTCAAGTGAATACACTAAGTGCGGTCGCTGACCCCACAAGCAAAAATCATTTTTTTTTGTTTTATCAGGCTTAGATATCAATATCCATCACTTCTGCGGAGTTTCACTAACTTTAATTTGACCCTGTATATCGTGACTGCTGTCTCCACATTGAAATCTTTAGAAAAAACAAACGAAAATCAACATTAGTTTTATATTCTTACTTCCATTTTCCCAGGAATGCGTCCAAATAGCAGAAGGAGGCTGCACATTAGGTGGTGGCCCAACCACAGTGCTCCCAACAACCTTAGGGCCACAAGACGATACGACCACAGCACAGTTCCAGTGCCGTGACGGTCAGCTCGGCAACGTCGCTGACCCGGCCAGGTGCGATGCGTTCTATGACTGTTCTGGAAGCCCACCGCTGCATCTCTTGTGTGATGATGGATTTGAATTTAATAGTGATTCGAGGGTGAGTATTTTTTAAGTTTTAGCAGTGATGTCAGCAGTTGTGGCTCAGTCGTAACAATAAATGTCAATGAGTTTTATAGGAGTGTTTGCGATTCAGTCCGTTATCAATGTCATAGACTATAACGTTACACCAAGCGCGCCAAAATGGAGGGCGTTTAAGGTGCTCGCATCGGTTGGCTATTTTCAACATTTTTTTTTTAAGTACAGACACCAGCACATCAAGCCACTACAACCTGTCAAATTTCTTTAATAGATTTTCAACTTTATCGCTAAAGCTTAAGGTTCAGTGTTGATTGGGAAAATTTTACAGTTTCGGGTAGCTTGATGTGCTGGCGTCTGTATTTTCAATTGCTTTTTTGGTGTTGAATATTTTTTTACGAATAAAAATATTAATTTCAAAAGCTAACGTGTCAAAAGCCCTGCATTTATTAGCCCTAAATGGTTTTTTTTATTGTGGGCAATGGTAGTCCAGTGGTAGTGGCCGCGACTGAATGGTGGTAGGTTCGAACCCAGACAGGCACTTTTCATTGTGTAAATTATTTCACACACTTTCAAAACGGTGAAGGAAAACATCGTGAGGAAACGAGTCCTACGAGTCATGACATGTGACATCCACCAACCCGCACTGTGTCCGCGTGGTGGATTACGGCCCACTTCCTCTCACAGAGACGAGGCCTGTGTCCCAGCAATGGGAACTTAAAAATTCTATTTTTCTATTTCTTATTTTTTTTTTTTTAATTATATTTTTCTTGTCTGTTTATATGTGTGTATATAAATGGTAAAATAAAATAAAGAAATAAAAAATAAATTAAAAAAAATAGGCTTTTAGTAGCAGTTATCATGTCCTTCTCGGAAATGCTAAAGTCTTATTATGTGTTGAAATTCCTTTTAAAATCAATTTCCACTTATATTCGCTACAATTAATAAAAACCCATCCTTTCAGATATGCGTAGAAATAGCCTTAGGCGGCTGTACCCTTCCCAACGGAGAGACAACCTCACAAACTGTCCCAGAAGACACCAACACTGAATCCACTGCCACGACTCCTGAGCTGACCACAACTGAACCAACCACAGTACCGCCAACCACTCTGGCAGGAGACACGACATCTACAACCCTATGTCCAGAGGGCGCAGCTGGGAACTTCCCTGATAAGGAAAACTGCGTTGCCTTCTTCAGGTGCATTGACGGTGTTGCAGTGAAGTTATACTGTGCTGCTGGATATGAGTTTGATCCTGAATCAGAAGTAAGTTTGACGAATAGTAACAGTTAAAATTATACAAGGTGTAACTTAAATAAAGCACAACCTCAAATCTGCTGTTCCCTACATTTATATCTTAAATCAAAATAATTCATTCTTTGAAATTGAATATGTGTTACGCAATTAGGGTGCTATTCTACTGTTGTAAGCTCTTATTTTAACCAAAAATCTTTTCTTACAGAGTTGTGTGGAAATCGCAGAAGGAGGTTGTACACTCGGAAGTACCTTGACAACAAACCCACCTCCTGAACTTACGACCACAACTATCCCAACAACGATATCTTCTGAACCAACAACAGCTCCAGAAGACATAACAACTACCAACGAACCAACAACAACGGAAGCAACTACTATACCTACAGAAGCAACTACTGTTCCTGCAGAAGCTACTACAATAACTACGGAAGCACCAAAAGAAACGACTACGTTACCTTCTGAAGCAACCACAATAACTGCAGAAGCGCCAACAACAACTTCTGAAGCACCTACTATACCTACAGAAGCAAATACAGAAGCGCCCACAACTGCAGCTCCAATATGCCCTGTGGGAATGTTTGGAAACGTGCCAGACCCTGAGAGCTGTGACTTCTTCTACAGGTGTATAGGAGCTGGAAACCCACTGCATCTGCGTTGTCCAGACGGATTTGAATATGACCATTCAGTTTTGGTGAGTCTCATTCGTTAATATTTATTTGGGTATATATTATAGGACGATGCTACTGTGAATCATGAGGGGCTTGTGGCTAAGTAATAACAGCCGCACGGGTCGATCGATCAGGTTAAGCTACACTTGCCACGTTTGGTCCGTAGATGGGTGACCATCTTCACATGCCAAGACCCCTCCGTGCCTCGGAAAGCACGTTAAGCTGTTGGTTCCGGCTGTCATTCGTGGATCTTTGACAGTCGTTACGGGTCGTCAGTAGCTCGAAAGCCTGACAACCAGTCTTACCAAGGGGTATCGTGTTACCCAGTAGCTGGGTTGTGGAGGTCAGATAGGCAGTCACTATGTAAAATACTGGTATTCAGCTGCATCCGGTTAGACTGGAAGCCGACCCCAACATAGTTGGGAAAAGGCTAGGCTGAGAAAGTTAATCGGAATAATAACTGGTCTATATTTCAATTCTTAATCTCAGATACTAATTTACGTCCATTTCCACTTACTTAACTTTCGACTTTCGGGTTGTATATTATAAAGTTGATTTTTGAGTGACCATTTGTAGCAAAAACGTCCTAAATAAAATTTTGGTTGCAATGGAATTTGAACTTTGTTTTGTTTGACGTCGAATTTATTGATCCAAAACTTTATAATTATTTGACATTCTGAATTCAAATACTGCAGTGCGATTCTATAACCATCTCACCGTGAAAACTTAGGTGAAGTGAGCGTGGACTGAGCTGTCAGTGTCATCCCACCAGATACTAGGGATTGACCACGCATACATTTACAGTCATAATCGAGATTTTAATAATATTTTTTATGCTAATTCACTTTATATAATTTCAACACTAGTATTTTAGGTGTCAAAACATTACTATTTTGTGTGGTTTTCAAATATCAAAACAGAAACTGAGTCAGAATCTCAATGATGGTTTTTTTTTTACTAGTCCTGAAGTGTCGAATAGAATTAACATAAAAATCTTGATTATGATTGTAAATGTTTGCTAAGTCAATCCCTAGCATCAGTAGGATGACACTGACAGCTCACTCCACGCAAGTTTTCACGATGAGCTTTTTACAGAATCGACCGCCAGTTCAATATCTTATTTCGAAGATATTATCCGTAGCACTATTGTAACATCGCATTGTATCGCTCGCTTACAGAACTGTATACCAATCGCCGAAGGAGGTTGCACACTTGGCACTACTGCACAAAAATCACTAGCAATACCTTCAGAAGAGACGAACTCTTCTTTGGGGCTAGACGCCTCTTTCGAAGAATTACTTGCGACGCAAATCGAAGCTGAGGATAAGAAAAAGAAGATGGCTGATGTAGCATGTCCTCCAGGTGTTTATGGCAATATGCCTGATCCAGAAGAATGTGAGTCTTATTACTTCTGCGCAGGAGGATCTGCAACGCAAATGTACTGTAGCACTGGATTTGAGTTTGATCCGGAGTTGAAGGTGAGTTGAATGTTTTTTTTATTGTAATGTGATACTTTTTCTGAGTTTTCTATGAAGAGAACTGTAAAGAATCTTTTTAAGAAATATATTTTAAGTTAATGATAATCTTATAATTTTCGATATTTTGTTAATATCGTGAATGAAAATGAGATTGTATTCAGCTGCATCCAGTTAAGCTGGAAGCCAACCTCAACATAGTTGGGAAAAAGCTAGGCAGATTGATTGATTAATCGTTATGTCTAACTTTGCGCCATTATAATGATCATATGAGCTGAAAACATCTACTGGCCATAGGCGTCTCCCAAAGTCACATATTGGTGACAAATGTTTACTCTATATGAGTACTAGTTACACAAAGGGGTCACAAAATCAAAATCATATTGAAGTGAATAAATAAATAAATAAATAAAGTGAAGTGGTAAAGTGAAGTGGCTGTTTGAATTTACATACAGATAATATATGAAAGTTGGAGACGACAATTCGACAGTAAATAAAACTACTTATATTTAATGACGTTTCCATTCGGTTAGTCACTATTGCTAGTCGAAGATTGGCAAAATCCATGGTCGGCCCATCACTACTAGTTATTTAGTTTGTTCGAAAAAAAAAAAATACTTTATTAATTTCAATGTTAGGATTCATAGTTCCTAAATACTACTATGCATTAGTAGGTATTGTCATGAGGGTTTTCATTTATTGTCGTAATGTCATCTTGAAATTGTACTACCCAGGCGTT
The DNA here is from genome assembly GCA_949629135.1 of Eremobia ochroleuca. Classification (NCBI taxonomy): domain Eukaryota; kingdom Metazoa; phylum Arthropoda; class Insecta; order Lepidoptera; family Noctuidae; genus Eremobia; species Eremobia ochroleuca. The sequence continues at coordinate 1,677,574 of OX451411.1, read as the reverse complement.
GTGGATTATGGCCCAATCCCTCCCACAGACAGACGGAAGCCTGTGTCCCATTTGTAGGAACGTTAAGACTGATTATGCATATTATGTATATATAGGTACAGTCGGGTTAGTTACATCATTTAGAACTCAAGAACGGCTGGACAGATTTTTATGATCTTTGATTTTGTTTTTTTTCCGCCCCGAATAGCAGTATATTTATTAAAACATAGGAAAAATTCACGAAAAAAAAATGATGAAGATATAATTCATTTTCTTTCATTTACTGATTCTGAGGCGGTACGAACTTCTAAGGGTCAGCTAGTTTACGTATAAAGATGGAAATGTCCTAGCATTTTTTTTTGTTTCACAGGCTTGCGTCCAAATATCACACAGCGGCTGCACAGAAAAACTTAAGAAAAAGACGATGTAATGGCCTGACACTACGACCACTGAACAAAATGACTTTGGCACTAAAACATTTATTGAGTAATCTTATTTACAACAACATTTTATACTTTTACATCGTTGTCATACTACTTACCAAGAGGTACTCAGTCAGTTGTTTGTCTGGCACTAAAAGTACCGAGTGGTCAGAAACGAAATATTGTAAAGAGGATTACTTAATAAATACCTTTTAAATAAAATAACCGTTAGTAATGAAACTTTGAGATCTACAGCTAAAGAAAATAACGTTGTTTGGTAAACTGATTGCTAAGAGCAGAAGAAGTGAGGAATCTGCTAAAAGAGGAAAAGAGATGGAGACATTATCTCTGTCTCATTCTTATGATAATAATTTAGCTTTAATTAGAGAAGATATACATATGTACTTGGCTAGATGTTATTTTTCTTTTAGTAGGGCTGCCCACAATCGCGTTTCTTTTCTTTTTCTTCTTTTTCATGTTGTTTTGCTTATTTCTTCTTTTATCTTTTCTTTTTATCATTCTGAATATCGAAGGTGTGGTCTTAAGTCCCAAGATTTCTCGATTCATCTCTCTTAACAATCAATTTTATAAAAAAAAAATCGAACAACAAAAAAGAATCTGAATTTCAAATATTTTTGCCTGAAATTGTTAATTAATTATAATATTTATATTTTAATTTAAACAAATATTTGAAATGTTTCGCACCGTTTTTATTGTCTTTTATTTTTGTAATAAAAGTCTTTGATTTTAATGTAGGATAAGTGTATTTATTGTATAACATTTCTTAAGGATAAAAAGCTAGTCTGACATATAAGTTATTTATATTATTGTGATTTGAAACCAAAGTTTGGCCAAAACCCAGAGAGGTGCGAAAAGATGTTGTAAATAAAAAGTTTCATGTTTTAATAATGTTTTTATTTATTGCCTTAATATACTAAATACAGGGTGTAAAAAGACATAGCCGTCAAATACGCATTCTGCACATCAAACTAAGTAACATTGCACAAAAATAATTGCTGGGAAACGACTTTTATTTTTGGTGTGAAATTCTGCTGTTTGCGGTAGTGCGCAATGTAACGCAAGCAAAACGTTGTGCTTATACATGCAACGGTACAGCAATGCGATTCTGTAACCATCTCACCGTGAAAACTTAGGTGAAGTGACCATCGAGTGAGCTGTCACTGTCATCCCACCTGATACTAATGGCAAGTAAAATACTAGCTTTGAAATTAATTGAAATGATCAATAGGATCAGCATAAAAAAAATACTAAAATCTCCACTATGATTGTAAATGTATGCTTGGTCAATCCCTAGCATCGGTGGGATGACACTGACAGCTCACTCCACGCAAGTTTTCACGGTGAGATTTTTACAGGATCGACATAGTCGTGGTGTTAAAGTTGTGTAATAACATTAAAAACATGTTCTCCTAAAAAAACATCAGTAAAAGTTGGAAATTTTACCTTCCATAAATATTCGTAACCAGAAGGTTCCCTGGTATGGTCCAATATAAAAAATTACAACATTGACGGGGATTATTGACTCACGGCTTCGTTAATTAGTATCTTTTTACACTTGTTACAAGTAGTACCTTTTTACACTTGGACACCAAAATCTGCAGAACAAAGGTCATCATTAATTCATCATTAATCGCCTAATCTGTTTAATATTTAACATCAAGGAAATGTATCGTTTATTAATTCGATTACCAAAATAAATCGTTCGGATAGTCGAACTGTCAAGGCGCGTTATTATCGGTCGATAATAGCGGATACGTTTTAGACAGACATTTCATATAATTGTCCAAGAATAAAGTTCTGGAACAATAATTATTTAAAATGTCTGTCTTTATCGTGATAAATTGACATATTGTAACAATTTGATAAACAATTTACTTCGCTGACTGAGTGTTGCCAATTTCAGACTATATTTCCTCAAGAAAAATGTTTAAATCCTGGATTAATTTAGAATACATTTTACATTTTTATTAATCCATGTTGACGGGCCTTGTGCCTTGGACAGTGTAACTTACTGTTTTTCAGTTACAAAATCAATATCTAGAGAAGAATCTTGGACTTAATAATCTGGAATTGCCAACACGCAGGTCCCACCGTGCTACTTAAGACAACGAACATAGCGTTGCATCGACAACATTACTTAACTGTTCCATAAATTTCTTTGTTTTTCCATGGACTAACTGCAACCTTACCTTTAGGGACAGGCTGATCGGTTAACTCATTCGATGCCAAATTGATAGCATCTTCATTACCTTTCACAAATGAACTTTATTCAAAACACTGTCTGGATCGTCCTTAGATATTTTGTCGAAGACCTAATAAGAATAATTTTACGATGACAGAAAGTGGACAAACAAGTTCTACAGAATCATACAGTTTTAGCCCACTGGAAATGTCACCATCAAAAGATTTTCTGGTTGGTATTGTCAAATCGTTGTCTTTCAATGTTGGTTTTTTACAAGATGTTACAGTATCGTGATCGTTAATTAGTTTTGATTTGCAATTTGTTTTCCAGGGGTATATGTTTTCTACCTCACCATGTGTGCTTCTTTTCAATCTTTTAATGAAACTTAAAGCGCCACCAAAAATATCGTTTATAGGTATTTGTTTTAATTCGATAGACATTGGTGAGGATTCTGGAGATAGTTTAAGTACTAAATTATGCTTTTTAGTTTCATTTAGCTCGCTTTTAACGATATTGGAAGTATGTTGTAATTTTCTTATTCTGTCGGGTGTCAAAGATCTAAAAACCGGTGCTTCGGCACTTGAAATATCAAGAGTGGTATTATCAGGAGCATTTGATCCGAGGGTAGTATTATTTTGGTTATTGTCTAAAGGTACAGTGGAAACATGATTTTCTTTAGTAACATTATTTTGTGTTCCCTGATGTTCACCGGCTCTGAACTTAAGGTCAATAATATGATTTGATTTATCAGTTTCAGGTTTTAATGTTACAGATTCTATATTAGTATTATTTGTATTTGATTCATTCAAATGTCTTCTTGATCTGTTTTTAAAAATTGTATTTATAACAATATTTTCCAATACAGGAGAACGAACATGAACATTTGATATGTTACCAGCATTTTAGTAACAAGAATATACGTTGTGTGGAATTTAAATTACTGTGGTTTTGTTTTAGTATCTTTGAAAGAACATCATATACCGTTGAATTTATTAAATCGTTTAACAATTCGGAACTGTTGGAGTTGAGATTTTCAATAGCATTATTTTCTAGATTTGTTTGAAGATTGCCGCTATTAGCAGGTAAATTGACAGATAGACCATCAATGTTTCCAGAATTTAGGATCACAAATATGCTTTTTTCCTCGTCATTTTCAGAATCTAACAAATCACTTTTGTTATTGTTTATATTGCCATTGGTGTTATTTGCAATTAAAGTAGCATTTTGAAAATCTAACTGAGCGATATGTTTTAAATTTTTCATTTTGTTTTTTTCCAACGGGAATATCAGATTTCCAGGCAAGTTCAACTTCAGGATCATTTAAATTTTCATGTAAGATATTTTCTCCATCAATAGTTTCTACTGTAGGAACTCCGTTTTCTTCAATGAAACTAATTGCAGTTCCTCCTGAAGTGTACGGTACTATAGTACTACTCACATTTACCTTGGTTGTACTACTATTTTGCACTGTACCGACTTCTTTTATAGGACCATTGTTTAAGATGGCATTATTGGTAGTATTCAATGGATTAGTTTGTGTTTCTTTAGCAAGTTTATTTTGGAGTCCTTGTATCTGTAAAATAAAATCAGTGTTTATATTCGCTGGTAGTCTATTAGGTGTTCGGTGGTAGGTGGTGGTGGTCTATTTTTGGTAAGTTCTTTCTTCTGTGTCATTTATTTCATTACAAATGTCATGAGGAAACCGAGATGTCCGAGAGCCAAATATTTGAACACATGTTACCTGCACTGACCCCGCGTGGTGCATTAGGACTCAATCTCTCTCAGAGAGGATCATGCATGTGTCCCAGCAGTGGGAACAGAATAGGTCGATTAAGCTTACTCTTCTTATATATCATATAGCGAGAAAGGAGACGGCTACTGAGGGAACGGTTAAAAATGTATGGAAGAAGCAAACAGTTGCGCCAACCACAAATAAATTGAATTAAGAGCAAGGAGCATAATGATGACAAGTAGTCTTATTCTGCTATCTTACCGTTATATTATCAGCTTTCAATGTATTGCCAGAAATGCCATTTAGTTAGTTGGTCAACAGCAGATATGAAGAATCATTGAATGGATTTGTTACTCCTGTGGTATTCAGAACGGAACTCACATTCCCAGTTTGTTCTAGTACATTGTTTACTACTACATTATTTGTTCCATTATTGCCGTTCTGAATATTATCATCAGTTACAACCACATGATTTAAATTACTTATCACGTGATTTTCATTATCCTTTACATCGATCTGCTGTATAATTTCAGCGGAATTCGAGTTGTTTGGAGTTATTTCTTCAATCTGATTAGGTCCTGGTACCTGTAAATGATATTCAATCAATATAAATGTTCCCTAAAGCTTATTAGCTAGAATTTTGCAATTGTAGATTACCATTGCATTGGGAACTATGGACATTCCAAAGATTACATTACAAAGTAGGTGTAGTGACGTTTGTATGTAGATATCAAACCGAAAATAATACTTTGTATCACCAAATTAGGGTTTACAATATTCGAGCAGAGCAATCGGCTCGCTACATGAATTCGTGCTCCGCTTATTCTCGTCTCATGCTCGGATTACTTAGCGAAGACGGCAGATCCAACTTCAGATTTTATAGATATTTTAAGATACGGAATATCAAAAATGTTGTAAAAGCAAACGGAGTATTATATTTACCACTAAATTGTTGGTGTTAGATTTGGAAGCTACATCTTGTTGTGCCAATGGTATCAGCAGCGATGGAGGACAGTGTAGTAAAAATAACAAAACTGAAACAAGAGAAGAAATTATAAATCTCTAACTTTTAGCCATTAAGTCGTTACGGGTAGGTAATAGGTAATACGGGCTGGTGTCCGCAACTCCACGTCGATGCTCGTATTTTGCGTTCGGAGTCGTTACGGGTAATCAGAAGATTGAAAGTCTGATAACCAACGGGTATCGTGTTACAGTGACTGTGACAGTGACTGGGTTATAGAGGTCAGATAGGTAGGATAGATCGCTCCATTTAAAATACTGGTATTCATCTAGACCCGGTGAGACTGGAAGCCGATCCCAACACAGATGGGAAAGGAGGGCTAGGGCTTTTATTATAGGTATCTTTAAGTTAAGGCACGACTGATATTTACTGAATAACGTAAAAAACCAAAGGGCTTTAAATACCATAACACCACACCTGTGATTCCCGAAGGGTAAGGCTTCTAGGTGTACCTTTAGTAGGGTGCGTACACCTACATTTCACGAGTTAAGTCTGTAATAGGGGGCGAGCCTCTTGTCATCAAACGGGTACGAATTCTGAGTCCGGGCTGCAACGGGGAATTTCCTGATGGAAAACCCAATAACGCTTGAAAGGGCTTTATACTTGGTCAACCACAGTAATATCATAAAGGCGAAAGTTTGTGAGTGTGTGTGTGTGTTTTTTGTTTTCTTCTTCACGCTCAAACGGCTGGACCAATTTTGATGAAATTTGGCACACAGATAGTTTATAACCAGGATTAACACATAGGATACTTTTTATCTCGATTTTCCCACGGGACTTATGCGGGTGAAACCGCGAGGCTCTGCTAGTATTAGGTGTACAAATAAGTTTTAAGGGTTTTTTTTTTTAAGTTTGAATTTTTATTGAGAAAAACTGGTACAATGTATATCATTCAAAATATTGCCCGTCGCTTTCTATTACCTTTGCCCATCTTTCAGGCAGCATACGGATACCCCGTTTAAAAAATTCCTCATCTTTTGAAGAGATCCAAGAATCGAGCCAATTTTTCACATCTTCGTAAGAAGTGAAGTGCTGCTCAGACAGTGCATGAGCCATTGACCGGAACAAGTGGTAGTCCGAAGGAACAATGTCTGGCGAATACGGCGGGTGAGGTAGGACATCCCAGTTCAGTGCCTCCAAAGTTTCCTTGACAACTTTAGCAACATGTGGCCGAGCGCTGTCGTGCTGAAAGATCACTTTGTCATGTCTTTTGGCATATTGGGGGCGTTTAAGCTTTAATGTTCGACTCAATTGCATCAATTGTTGTTGATAACGTTCCCCAGTGATAGTTTCATGAGGCTGGAGTAGCTCATAGTAGATAACTCCGAGTTGATCCCACCAGATACACAGCATTATCTTCTTGCCATGAATACTCGGTTTGGCCGTTGAAGTTGAGGCATGGCCGGGCTTACCCCACGATTTTCTGCGCTTTGGATTGTCGTACTGGATCCACTTTTCGTCTCCTGTCACTATTCGATGTAAAAAACTCTTCCGGTTTTGCCTTTGGAGCAGTTGTTCGCACGTGAAAAAACGGCGTTCGACGTCTCTTGGCTTGAGTTCATGCGGAACCCAATGTCCTTCTTTTTGCACCATACCTAATGCCTTGAGACGGTTTGAAATCGTTTGTTGAGTCACACCCAAGGTTTCAGCAAGTTCCTCTTGAGTTTGGTATGAATCTTGGTCCAGTGATGCTTCTAACTCAGCGTCTTCCAACTTTACTGGCCTCCCTTCGCGTTCTTTGTCACTGATGTCAAAGTCACCACTTTTAAAACGCCGGAACCAATACTCGCATGTTTTTATTGATGGAGCATGCTCTCCATACGCTTCATATAGCAGTCGATGCCCTTCAGCTGCACTTTTCTTCAAGTTGAAGCAAAAAAGCAGTGCTTCCCGCAAATGTTGTTTAGTTGGCACAAAAGTTGACATAGTTGGAGCACAAAAATGCGTGTCGTTTACACTTCAACGAAATAAAACGTACTATGAGAGGAAAATGGTTACGTTTTAATATGAATACGCAAGTTTCAAGATAGTCCGATGCGATGTAGTACTAGTTATGCCATCTTTTGTAAACCCCTCAAAACTTATTTGTACACCTAATAATAAATAAAATAGTATAATTGTTGGTTATAATACTTACAAAATTTAGTTCTCGACAACATTTCCGGGCCGTGTACTTTTGAATAATTATCCTAATAAAATGCACATAATATTCTTAATTTTTTCTACTAATTATACTTCTGAAACGAATTGATTTACTGTTTAAAATGGCAATTACTTACATATATTTATTTTGGTTTTTATTTTTATATAATTTCGTATTTATTTCTATGATAGATGTGATGTAAGTATTTGATTGTGGTTTGATTCATGAATAATTATAATGCGGGGGGGGCAAGGGGGTAAAGGGGGCAAAGGGGGCGAATTTGGACCATGGTAATTTCACTCAGTAAATTTTCCCCTACGAAATTCCACACCCCCCTACTATATTGCATTATTTACAAAATTAATAAAAAGATCGAACGAAGAACGAAGAAATACATTTTTCCTAACAATAAATATTGTTTATCATCTACTCTGATGAGAAAGGCCGAAACAAATTCACAATGTCTTTTAAACTCCAGACACCATCATCATCCACAGCCCGATTTCACCCACTACTGGCATAGGTCTTTCTGTTCTTGTGCCAATCCCCACGCTCCTGTGCCAGCCTCATCCAGGTTTTGCCTGCGATGGCGACAATGTTGTCCAGCGATCTCGCCGCCGGACGACCGACACCTCATCTTTCAGTCTTAGGACATAGGCACTTTATTATCCCGGTATACGTTCTCGTAGGACAGTTTGTAAATCTGCGTGGGCGTAGCCACGTCCAAAATCTATTTAACACAGTGAATGCCGTGGTGGTCACCGGTTTCCATATGGGCTGACTGGATGGTCCAGATGGTCTTTTTTATTGGCTCATATGGTTCAAAATAGTTAAAAAACCCCACTCTAAATAAATATTTCTTATTGTTATCCAAAGAATTAACAAAATAATTGCTGTCGCTCACCGGTGACCACCACGGCGTTCAATGTGTTAAGATTAAGGCTGATTATGCTATGAGGTCATTCTCGTTGACCCCATACTGACACGAGCGTGTGAGGTCGGGAAGCCTTCTGACTAGCTGACTGACTTGACCGCCCCGTTGGGCTCGTGGACGCAAGCGCGACTGCAGACCGTCGGGTCCTGAGCTCGATATCCCGGTTCGGACACAAAAGTGTTATTGGGTTTTTCAATTGGGAATTCCTTAGGGCCTGGACACATCAACACGGCGCGTCGCCGCTACCGTGTAACGGCACGACGCCGCCACCGGGAGACGGCACGGCGTCGTGCCGCGGCACGGTGCCGTGTACGGTGCACCGCGGGCACAAGGCAGCAACCATCGTTCAGTTTTTGTCTTCAATCTCTTGATATGGACCGCGAAAGACGTATTATTCTGGTCCTGTTAGTAAGGCGACGAATGAAGAAAAAACAGAATCAAAGAAAATATTGGGTAAGGATGGGGTAAATTAACACTTGCGTACTAAACAACAACAAAACAATAACTACCGGGCGGTTTGCCGTATGCCACCGCGGTGCATCGTACACGGCACCGTGCCGTCTCCCGGTAGCGGCGTCGTGCCGTTACACGGTGGCCGGTGCCGTACCGTAGACATGTGTCCACGCCCTTAGTAACAGTCCGGAGTTTGGATGTTGGCGGTGTGCTACCCCCGTGCCTCGGAAAGCTCGTCAAGCCGTTGGTACCGCGCCTGATCTCTCTCCTGTCGTGTCGGATTGCCGTCCCATCGGACTATGAGAGTGAGGAAAGAGAGTACACCTGTGCACCTGTGTCTGCGCACACATGAAGGACCACGGCGAAGGCTAAAGTCTTCGTTGGGATTGGCTGCCGTGGCCGAAATGCGTTCTGGAAGACTGTTATTATTTTGATAGGTAGGAAAGAGTGAGAAAGAGGTGGATCGTGCCGGGAATCCCAGGGTCAAAGAAAGAAATTGTTCTCTTGTGTCATTTTATTTTTCAAAGTTTTGTTTTATTGTTATCCATAAAACGATGATACTATAATTGAATGAAAAAGATTGTCTTGCATCTCCTATTGTTAATATGTTTTATTTTCTCTATTGTGTTACGAAAAATGATTAACAAACTCAAGTTTAATTAAACTTATTATTATATTTCTATGTCGCTTCTTTCACGTCTGCTTATTCTTGCATTGCACCTGGTGTGATGGTAGACAACTCTGGAAAGAGGTTTTAGATGTTAAGGTTTTATTCAGAATGCCTCGTTGAGCTGGTCGCAAGTGCTACTGCTGGGTACAATTCCCAAGTCGAGGAAGGATATTTATCAAGATTTTTTCAGTAACAGCCTGGAGTCTGGATATGTGCTCAGTTCATGGCAATAGGTTCCATCTTCACATACCAAGACCCCTCCGTGCCTCGGAAAGCACGTTAACCCGTTGGTCGCGGCTGTAATTCGTGGATCTTTGACAGTCGTTACGGGTCGTCAGTAGCCCGAAAGTCTGACAACCAGTCTTACCAAGGGGTATCGTATTACCCAGTAACTGGGTTGTGGAGGTCAGATAGGCAGTCGCTCCATGTAAAATACTGGTGTTCAGTTGCATCCGGTAAGACTGGAAGCCGACCACAATATAGTTGGGAAAAGGCTTGGCAGATGATGATGATGACAATAGGTTTTAACACTCTGACAGCCACCCTCGAACTCGCTCCGTGCTTCTCAAATTTCTCTAACTCGCGAGGCACGGCCTGAGGCCGTGATCGACTTTCATACTGTTTATTTAAAAATCATGCACTCAGGGCGTGAGTCAGAGTTATTGTGCTTATAGCTTAGTATTTTAGCTACACGCACATATACAATTCGTTGCTGTAAGTACATACAAAGGGGGAGCGGAGAGAAGGAATTACATTGACGCGTGTGGGCGCCGCGTTCATTCGCCATGAACGAGACAATCGAAGAATACTCGAATGCTCAAAGGAAACGATTTTTTTTTAATATACTAAATACAAGAATAGATCTAATAGATACAAAAATAATTATTTGAATAGTCGTTTAGGTTGTTTTTTTATAGTCGATAAAAATATGCCGAAAACGCCCGCGTACTAGGGGTAGCGGCGCAATAAAACGCCCCGCTGTCAAAGTGTTAATCAAAACTGGCAAAATGTGGTCGTACTAAAGAACAGCCGGTCGATTTTGTAAAAATGTCACCGTGAAATCATAAGTGAAGTGAGCACTTAATAGTGTTAATCCCTAGCGAATGACAGCTCACTCCACGCTCACTTCACCCAAGCTATCACGGTGAGATGGTTACAGAATCGCATGGCAGGTACACCTCTGTCTATCAAACATGTGGTGCCATCCATAACGCCACACGTGAACTACGCATCACACTGACGTCACGTTAAAACCTGCATCGCGCAAAGTTTGACGCGCCGCCAGCATAATAGACAACGTCCAGACATCATTCAAGAGCCTACCAGACACGTCACCGGTTTGGTAGGAGGATCCTCCCCTTTAATAAAGAACTTTCCACTCTGTTCCTCATATGTCATGTCCTGGAATGACAACGTATCTGCGATGCCTCTGGTGTTACCACTTAACATTTATAGGTTGTCTACTTGTTTTCCACACAAAATCATTATTTTTAAACCCTGTTTAAAACCTAACCCACCTGTAGATCAACGCTGAAAGAAAAGTTTTCAGGACAAATCCGAAGGGTACTCTTTCCAAAAGAACAAATATAGTATCTTGTACAGTCTTCTGGATCTTCGGCGACGTACAGAAGACGTTCAGAAATCGGGTGGAGACACTTGGTATCGCGAGTACCACGGTGAGTGACAGCGGTGTCAATGAAGTTGCGACGAATCACCTGGTGCCTTTGACCGAGTGAAAGTGCTAAAGGTTTTTCTGGTATTACACTGCAACCAGCTTCTGCTTTTGGTTTGCATTCCTGTGGACAAAACGTGTTTGTAATTAGGATGATTAATCTATTATCTATTATCCCATTGCTGGGGCACAGGATTTAATCCACCACGCGAGTCCAGTGCGGTTTGGTAGATGTCTTATGTCTTCGAATTTTTGGTTCTAGGACATGCCGGTTTCTTCACGATGTAGTCTTGAACCATTTTTGAGAGCTGTGGTGTTGAAATTATTAAAAGAAAATAAAGCGCCTGTCTGGCTGGGTTCGAACCCTCGACTCATAAGTCGGGGCCAATACCGCTGGACTACCACTGCTCTACTCTTACTGTTTGTGATTAATATGGCTGATTTGAGTATGCCAAAATGCAGTAGCAAATTGCAGTCGCCCCATGTAAAGTACTGGTATTCAGCTGCATTCAGTTTGAGCTCCTCAAGTTCTGAGTGGAGCTACACGATTACTGACAAATGCTTGCTCTGACTGGACTGGTCCACTCAATTCTGTGTGATTCTTACCTCAAAAAACTATTTCAGGCACTAATATACGTGATCCTCACATGAGCTAACCAAGATAACGTCAGGAGTTTAAAAGAGACACTTTTGGAGGACTTTAAAAGGTCGAGCATAGTGATATTAGGGTTTTCCATTAAGAAAATTTTAGTAGCAGCTCGGGGTACTGAAGTTTTTGGTAAAGTTGAAAATGTATTAAAGAAATTTGACAGCAGTAGTAGCTTGATTTGCTGTCTGTACATATAATCTCGCAGAGAGGAAGCCCGTGTCTCAGTAATGAGGATATGATTATGCTATCAAGTATTGGTCCTACTTTCTACTAATATTATAAACGCGAAAGTTTGTGAGGATGGATAGATGGATGTTTGTTACTCTTTCACGCAAAAACTACTACGAGTACACGGATTTTGATGAAACTTTACAGCGATATAGCTTATACATCAGAATAACACATAGGATACTTTTTATCCCGATATTCCCACGAAATCGACACTTATGCGGGTGAAACCGCGGGGGGCTGCCAGTAAAACATAACAAATCTTAGTGACTTTATTGGTTCTGTTCTCCAGAAAGATCAGGTACGTAGTACTCGCAAACGGCGTGCGTGTATCGTTAACAACATAGTAATATATGTATCTTGTTCAAAAGGATATTTAAAGGTATAAAGGTTATACGAGTAGTAGGTCATCATCATCTGCTTATGTCGGCTGCCAGTATAACCAGATGCAGCTGAATATCAGAATTTTACATGGAGCGACTGCCTATCTGATCTCCACAACCCTGTAGCTGGCGAACAACAGGCGTCTTTATCGCCAAGGTCGGAAGCGGTAAAATTACATTTAAAAACCGCACTGACGTTGGCGGCTGGTTAAAAAATGGCGGCGCCTCGGCCGGGAGCTTGAGTGGATATTTAGATACTTATCGTGTGCTTACCAATGTAGTGGGGCTAAATTCTAATCCTTTTGGGCACGTCTTATACATTAGATGTCCATAGACACATATGTAGAAGTGATGGCAGTCTTTCGGGTCGGGTTTCGACCAGGATTCATACAAATCACAATCATACGAAGGGCTTAATGTGGTTCCAGTGGTTGTTGGCTCCGTGGATGTTGTAGTGCTACAGCGAGCTTTCTCGGGAGGTTGGCATTCCTGGAAAAAATGTTATGATTTAAGAGGGGTATGGAAAGAGGTTTTGGAAAGCTTCATCAAGTCTTCTCGTCACCTATCCCTCAGTGTTTGAAGACTAAGGTCTTCAACCAGTGCGTCCTGCCCGTCATGACATACGGTACTGAAACGTGGACACTGACGGTCGGGTTGGTACACAAATTCAAGGTCGCTCAGCGCGCTATGGAGCAAGCTATGCTCGGAGTTTCGTTGAAGGATAAAATCAGAAATGCAGAGTAAGCAAACTGAAGTGGCAGTGAGCTGACCATGTCTGTCGAAGGGCCGATGGCCGGTGGAGCAGATGAGTCCTGGAGTGGAGACCGCGTATCGGCAAGCGTAGTGTAGGACGCCCCCCAGCTAGATGGACGGACGACGTAAAGAAGGTGGCTGGGGTAGACTGGATGCGGAAGGCGGAGTACAGGGTGTTGTGGCGCAGTCTGGGAGAGGCCTAATTCCAGCAGTGGACTGCGATAGGCTGAGTTGATTGATTGATGGAAAGATTCGGTCTGGCAGATGGAACTCCTCTTTGGTTGATGCCAATATGCTCACCTTCTATAACAAGGAACTTATAAAAGCTGGCAGAGGCAGCGACGCGCAACGTGTTACCATGAATTCAGTACATGTTTCTGGATCCCTTGATTTATATATATTTTTTTTATTTTATTTTATTTGGGAAAATAAAAAACCATGCTTGTGCAGACTTTGATTTTCCCTATCATCGTCTATGGTGACGTGTGCTGCTTTGACTTGAATGCGGTTTTGCTGGATAAGCTCGACAGATTGCTCAACAATGGTATCCGGTTCATATTCAACCTCAGAAAAAGGTCTGAGCTCAAATGGATGTCCGTTCGCCAAAGAAGAAGTTTACGCGCTTTGACCAAGCTTTTCTCCCTTCTCAACTCTCCCATACCTCCTTCTTATCTCATGTCTCACTTTAAATATCCATGTTCTTCTCACGCTAAGAATCTTCGTTTTTCTAACAATCTTCTCTTACTACTACAAAGACGATCGTTTGTGTGTGTGTGTTTATATGTTTGTTACTTCTTCACGCTCAAACGGCTGAACGGATTTGGATCAAATTTGGTACACAGATAGTTTATAAACGAGATTAACACAAAGGATACTTTTTATCTCGATATTCCCACGGGATCTACACTTATGCGGGTAAAACCGCGAGGCGCTCCTAGTTCTGCTATAGTTTTAAGCCAGTTATTTTTAGTCAGTTATTAAAAGAAATTGCTGCTCCATACATTTCGAAATTTATTTCATAAAAAAAAAATGCTGTTCCATGCAATTTGACTGCGAAGGTGGAAAAAGCAGACTTACTTTTTAATAACAGATGAAACATTTCCACGCTAGGTGGTCTAGGATCTTGTACTGAATTCATGGTTATATGGTTACAGTCCCAGTTATTCTGTATTATGCAAATTCATACTTACAAAATCAAATGGACTGAATTCCTTTCCATCTGGACATTGCTGGTACACTATGTCACCATAGATACAAATATAGAAGAACCTGCAATCAGTGGGATCAGGTTGCCGTCTGAACTCAGAATTATTACAAGAAGGATGTGGTTTATTTGTTGTTGTTGGTGTCGGTGTCGTCTTCGTAGTGGTTGGTGTTGGGGTGGTTTTTGTGCTAGTTGTTGATGGCGTGGTCACAGTTGTTGTAGTTTGTGTCTTCTTCGTAGTGGTTGGTGTTGTCTTTGTCGTGATTGGTGTTGTCTTTGTGCTAGTTGTTGACGGCGTAGTGACAGTCCTTGTGGTTGGTGTAGTCTTTGTCGTGGTTGGTGTTGTCTTGGTGCTAATAGTTGTTGGCGTAGTGACAGTCGTTGTCGTTGATGTTCTTTTTGTGCTAGTTGTTGTCGGCGTATTAACAGTCGTTGTGGTTGGTGTAGTCTTTGTTGTGGTTGGTGTTGTCTTTGTGCTAGTTGTTGTCGGTGTAGTGATAGTCGTTGTGGTTGGTGTAGTCTTTGTCGTAGTCGGTGTTGTCTTTGGGCTAGTTGTTGTCGGCGTAGTGACAGTCGTTGTGGTTGGTGTAGTCTTTGTGGTGGTTGGTGTTGTTATTGTGCTAGTTGTTGTCGGCGTATTGACAGTCGTTGTGGTTGGTGTAGTCTTTGTCGTAATTGGTGTAGTCTTTGTCGTGGTCGGTGAAGTCCTTGTTGTAGTTGGTATAGTCTTTGTGCTACTTGTTGTCGGCGTAGTGATAGTCGTTGTGGTTTGTGTCGTCTTTGTAGTGCTAGGTGTTGTATTTGTAGTGGTTGGTGTTGTCTTTGTGCTAGTTGTTGTCGGCGTAGTGACAGTCGTTGTGGTTGGTGTTGTCTTTGCGCTAGTTGTTGTCGGCGTAGTGACAGTCGTTGTGGTTGTGGTAGTCTTTGTGGTGGTTGGTGTTGTTATTGTGCTGGTTGTTGTTGGCGTATTGACAGTCGTTGTGGTTGGTGTAGTCTTTGTGGTGGTTGGTGTTGTCTTTGTGCTACTTGTTGTCGGCGTAGTGATAGTCGTTGTGGTTGGTGTAGATTTTGTACTAGTTGTTGTCGGCGTAGTGACAGTCGTTGTGGTTGGTGTAGTCTTTGTGGTGGTTGGTGTTGTTATTGTGCTAGTTGTTGTCGGCGTATTGACAGTCGTTGTGGTTGGTGTAGTCTTTGTCGTGATTGGTGTAGTCTTTGTCGTGGTCGGTGAAGTCCTTGTTGTAGTTGGTATAGTCTTTGTGCTACTTGTTGTCGGCGTAGTGATAGTCGTTGTGGTTGGTGTAGTTTTTGTACTAGTTGTTGTCGGCGTAGTGACAGTCGTTGTGGTTGGTGTAGTCTTTGTGGTGGTTGGTGTTGTTATTGTGCTAGTAGTTGTTGGCGTATTGACAGTCGTTGTGGTTGGTGTAGTCTTTGTCGTGAATGGTGTAGTCTTTGTCGTGGTCGGAGATGACTTTGTTGTAGTTGGTATAGTCTTTGTGCTACTTGTTGTCGGCGTAGTGATAGTCGTTGTAGTTGGTGTAGTCTTTGTGCTAGTTGTTGTTGGCGTAGTGTCAGTCGTTGTGGTTGGTGTAGTCTTTGTGGTGGTTGGTGTTGTTATTGTGCTAGATGTTGTCGGCGTATTGACAGTCGTCGTGGTTGGTGTAGTCTTTGTCGTGGTCGGTGAAGTGTTTGTTGTAGTTGGTATAGTCTTTGTGCTACTTGTTGTCGGCGTAGTGATAGTCGTTGTGGTTTGTGTCGTCTTTGTAGTGCCAGGTGTTGTATTTGTAGTGGTTGGTGTTGTCTTTGTGCTAGTTGTTGTCGGCGTAGTGACAGTCGTTGTGGTTGGGGTAGTCTTTGTGGTGGTTGGTGTTGTTATTGTGCTGGTTGTTGTTGGTGTATTGACAGTCGTTGTGGTTGGTGTAGTCTTTGTGGTGGTTGGTGTTGTTTTTGTGCTAGTTGTTGTTGGCGTAGTGACAGTCGTTGTGGTTGGTGTAGTCTTTGTGGTGGTTGGTGTTGTTATTGTGCTGGTTGTTGTTGGTGTATTGACAGTCGTTGTGGTTGGTGTAGTCTTTGTGGTGGTTGGTGTTGTTTTTGTGCTAGTTGTTGTTGGCGTAGTGACAGTCGTTGTGGTTGGTGTAGTCTTTGTGGTGGTTGGTGTTGTTATTGTGCTAGATGTTGTCGGTGTATTGACAGTCGTCGTGGTTGGTGTAGTCTTTGTCGTGGTCGGTGTAGTGTTTGTTGTAGTTGGTATAGTCTTTGTGCTACTTGTTGTCGGCGTAGTGACAGTCGTTGTGGTTGGTGTAGTCTTTGTGGTGGTTGGTGTTGTCTTTGTGCTACTTGTTGTCGGCGTAGTGATAGTCGTTGTGGTTTGTGTCGTCTTTGTAGTGCTAGGTGTTGTATTTGTAGTGGTTGGTGTTGTCTTTGTGCTAGTTGTTGTCGGCGAAGTGACAGTCGTTGTGGTTGGGGTAGTCTTTGTGGTGGTTGGTGTTGTTATTGTGCTGGTTGTTGTTGGCGTATTGACAGTCGTTGTGGTTGGTGTAGTCTTTGTGGTGGTTGGTGTTGTCTTTGTGCTAATTGTTGTCGGCGTAGTGACAGTCGTTGTGGTTGGTGTAGTCTTTGTGGTGATTGGTGTTGTTATTGTGCTAGTTGTTGTCGGCGTATTGACAGTCGTTGTGGTTGGTGTAGTCTTTGTCGTGATTGGTGTAGTCTTTGTCGTGGTCGGTGATGTCCTTGTTGTAGTTGGTATAGTCTTTGTGCTACTTGTTGTCGGCGTAGTGATAATCGTTGTGGTTGGTGTAGTTTTTGTGCTAGTTGTTGTCGGCGTAGTGACAGTCGTTGTGGTTGGTGTAGTTTTTGTGGTGGTTGGTGTTGTTATTGTGCTAGTAGTTGTTGGCGTATTGACAGTCGTTGTGGTAGGTGTAGTCTTTGTCGTGATTGGTGTAGTCTTTGTCGTGGTCGGTGAAGTCCTTGTTGTAGTTGGTATAGTCTTTGTGCTACTTGTTGTCGGCGTAGTGATAGTCGTTGCGGTTGGTGTAGTTTTTGTACTAGTTGTTGTCGGCGTAGTGACAGTGGTTGTGGTTGGTGTAGTCTTCGTGGTGGTTGGTGTTGTCTTTGTGCTAGTTGTTGTCGGCGTATTGACAGTCGTTGTGGTTGGTGTAGTCTTTGTGGTGGTTGGTGTAGTCTTTGTGCTAGTTGTTGACGGCGTAGTGACAGTCGTTGTGGTTGGTGTAGTCTTTGTCGTGGTTGGTGTTGTATTTGTAGTGGTTGGTGTTGTCTTTGTGCTAGTTGTTGTCGGCGTAGTGACAGTCGTTGTGGTTTGTGTTGTCTTTGCGCTAGTTGTTGTCGGCGTAGTGACAGTCGTTGTGGTTGGTGTAGTCTTTGTGGTGGTTGGTGTTGTCTTTGTGCTAATTGTTGTCGGCGTAGTGATAGTCGTTGTGGTTTGTGTCGTCTTTGTAGTGCTAGGTGTTGTATTTGTAGTGGTTGGTGTTGTCTTTGTGCTAGTTGTTGTCGGCGTAGTGACAGTCGTTGTGGTTGGTGTTGTCTTTGCGCTAGTTGTTGTCGGCGTAGTGACAGTCGTTGTGGTTGGGGTAGTCTTTGTGGTGGTTGGTGTTGTTATTGTGCTGGTTGTTGTTGGCGTATTGACAGTCGTTGTGGTTGGTGTAGTCTTTGTGGTGGTTGGTATAGTCTTTGTGCTACTTGTTGTCGGCGTAGTGATAGTCGTTGTGGTTGGTATAGTCTTTGTGCTAGTTGTTGTTGGCGTAGTGACAGTCGTTGTGGTTGGTGTAGTCTTTGTGGTGGTTGGTGTTGTTATTGTGCTAGATGTTGTCGGCGTATTGACAGTCGTCGTGGTTGGTGTAGTCTTTGTCGTGGTCGGTGTAGTGTTTGTTGTAGTTGGTATAGTCTTTGTGCTACTTGTTGTCGGCGTAGTGATAGTCGTTGTGGTTTGTGTCGTCTTTGTAGTGCTAGGTGTTGTATTTGTAGTGGTTGGTGTTGTCTTTGTGCTAGTTGTTGTCGGCGTAGTGACAGTCGTTGTGGTTTGTGTTGTCTTTGCGCTAGTTGTTGTCGGCGTAGTGACAGTCGTTGTGGTTGGGGTAGTCTTTGTGGTGGTTGGTGTTGTTATTGTGCTGGTTGTTGTTGGTGTAGTGACAGTCGTTGTGGTTGGTGTAGTCTTTGTGGTGGTTGGTGTTGTCTTTGTGCTACTTGTTGTCGGCGTAGTGATAGTCGTTGTGGTTTGTGTCGTCTTTGTAGTGCTAGGTGTTGTGTTTGTAGTGGTTGGTGTTGTCTTTGTGCTAGTTGTTGTCGGCGTAGTGACAGTCGTTGTGGTTGGTGTTGTCTTTGCGCTAGTTGTTGTCGGCGTAGTGACAGTCGTTGTGGTTGGTGTTGTCTTTGCGCTAGTTGTTGTCGGCGTAGTGACAGTCGTTGTGGTTGGGGTAGTCTTTGTGGTGGTTGGTGTTGTTATTGTGCTGGTCGTTGTTGGTGTATTGACAGTCGTTGTGGTTGGTGTAGTCTTTGTGGTGGTTGGCGTTGTCTTTGTGCTAGTTGTTGTTGGCGTAGTGACAGTCGTTGTGGTTGGTGTAGTCTTTGTGGTGGTTGGTGTTGTTATTGTGCTAGATGTTTTCGGCGTATTGACAGTCGTCGTGGTTGGTGTAGTCTTTGTCGTGATCGGTGTAGTGTTTGTTGTAGTTGGTATAGTCTTTGTGCTACTTGTTGTCGGCGTAGTGACAGTCGTTGTGGTTGGTGTAGTCTTTGTGGTGGTTGGTGTTGTCTTTGTGCTACTTGTTGTCGGCGTAGTGATAGTCGTTGTGGTTTGTGTCGTCTTTGTAGTGCTAGGTGTTGTATTTGTAGTGGTTGGTGTTGTCTTTGTGCTAGTTGTTGTCGGCGTAGTGACAGTCGTTGTGGTTGGTGTTGTCTTTGCGCTAGTTGTTGTCGGCGTAGTGACAGTCGTTGTGGTTGTGGTAGTCTTTGTGGTGGTTGGTGTTGTTATTGTGCTGGTTGTTGTTGGCGTATTGACAGTCGTTGTGGTTGGTGTAGTCTTTGTGGTGGTTGGTGTTGTCTTTGTGCTAGTTGTTGTTGGCGTATTGACAGTCGTTGTGGTTGGTGTTCTTTTTGTGCTAATTGTTGTTGGCGTAGTGACAGTCGTTGTGGTTGGTGTAGTCTTTGAGGTGATTGGTGTTGTTATTGTGCTAGTTGTTGTCGGCGTATTGACAGTCGTTGTGGTTGGTGTAGTCTTTGTCGTAATTGGTGTAGTCTTTGTCGTGGTCGGTGAAGTATTTGTTGTAGTTGGTATAGTCTTTGTGCTACTTGTTGTCGGCGTAGTGATAGTCGTTGTGGTTGGTGTAGTATTTGTGCTAGTTGTTGTCGGCGTAGTGACAGTCGTTGTGGTTGGTGTAGTCTTTGTGGTGGTTGGTGTTGTTATTGTGCTAGTAGTTGTTGGCGTATTGACAGTCGTTGTGGTTGGTGTAGTCGTTGTCGTGATTGGTGTAGTCTTTGTTGTGGTCGGTGAAGTCCTTGTTGTAGTTGGTATAGTCTTTGTGCTACTTGTTGTCGGCGTAGTGATAGTCGTTGTAGTTGGTGTAGTCTTTGTGCTAGATGTTGTTGGCGTAGTGACAGTCGTTGTGGTTGGTGTAGTCTTTGTGGTGGTTGGTGTTGTTATTGTGCTAGATGTTGTCGGCGTATTGACAGTCGTCGTGGTTGGTGTAGTCTTTGTCGTGGTCGGTGAAGTGTTTGTTGTAGTTGGTATAGTCTTTGTGCTACTTGTTGTTGGCGTAGTGATAGTCGTTGTGGTTTGTGTCGTCTTTGTAGTGCTAGGTGTTGTATTTGTAGTGGTTGGTGTTGTCTTTGTGCTAGTTGTTGTAGGCGTAGTGACAGTCGTTGTGGTTGGTGTTGTCTTTGCGCTAGTTGTTGTCGGCGTAGTGACAGTCGTTGTGGTTGGGATAGTCTTTGTGGTGGTTGGTGTTGTTATTGTGCTGGTTGTTGTTGTTGTATTGACAGTCGTTGTGGTTGGTGTAGTCTTTGTGGTGGGTGGTGTTGTCTTTGTGCTAGTTGTTGTTGGCGTAGTGACAGTCGTTGTGGTTGGTGTAGTCTTTGTGGTGGTTGGTGTTGTTATTGTGCTAGATGTTGTCGGCGTATTGACAGTCGTCGTGGTTGGTGTAGTCTTTGTCGTGGTCGGTGTAGTGTTTGTTGTAGTTGGTATAGTCTTTGTGCTACTTGTTGTCGGCGTAGTGATAGTCGTTGTTGTTGGTGTAGTCTTTGTGCTACTTGTTGTCGGCGTAGTGACAGTCGTTGTGGTTGGTGTAGTCTTTGTTGTGGTTGGTGTTGTCTTTGTGCTACTTGTTGTCGGCGTAGTGATAGTCGTTGTGGTTTGTGTCGTCTTTGTAGTGCTAGGTGTTGTATTTGTAGTGGTTGGTGTTGTCTTTGTGCTAGTTGTTGTCGGCGTAGTGACAGTCGTTGTGGTTGGTGTTGTCTTTGCGCTAGTTGTTGTCGGCGTAGTGACAGTCGTTGTGATTGGGGTAGTCTTTGTGGTGGTTGGTGTTGTTATTGTGCTGGTTGTTGTTGGCGTATTGACAGTCGTTGTGGTTGGTGTAGTCTTTGTGGTGGTTGGTGTTGCCTTTGTGCTAGTTGTTGTTGGCGTATTGACAGTCGTTGTGGTTGGTGTTCTTTTTGTGCTAATTGTTGTCGGCGTAGTGACAGTCGTTGTGGTTGGTGTAGTCTTTGTGGTGATTGGTGTTGTTATTGTGCTAGTTGTTGTCGGCGTATTGACAGTCGTTGTGGTTGGTGTAGTCTTTGTCGTGATTGGTGTAGTCTTTGTCGTGGTCGGTGATGATTTTGTTGTAGTTGGTATAGTCTTTGTGCTACTTGTTGTCGGCGTAGTGATAGTCGTTGTGGTTGGTATAGTCTTTGT
Organism: Eremobia ochroleuca; assembly: GCA_949629135.1. Classification (NCBI taxonomy): domain Eukaryota; kingdom Metazoa; phylum Arthropoda; class Insecta; order Lepidoptera; family Noctuidae; genus Eremobia; species Eremobia ochroleuca. The sequence goes on along the minus strand of OX451411.1, from coordinate 1,656,230 downwards.
GCTAGTTGTTGTTGGCGTAGTGACAGTCGTTGTGGTTGGTGTAGTCTTTGTGGTGGTTGGTGTTGTTATTGTGCTAGATGTTGTCGGCGTATTGACAGTCGTCGTGGTTGGTGTAGTCTTTGTCGTGGTCGGTGAAGTGTTTGTTGTAGTTGGTATAGTCTTTGTGCTACTTGTTGTCGGCGTAGTGATAGTCGTTGTGGTTTGTGTCGTCTTTGTAGTGCTAGGTGTTGTATTTGTAGTGGTTGGTGTTGTCTTTGTGCTAGTTGTTGACGGCGTAGTTAAAGTTGTTGATGTTGTTGTTGTTGGCGTTGTCCTCCTGCTTGATGTAGTAAGCTGAGTAGTGGTTGAAGTGGTTGTTATTATAGAGCATCCCGCTACAGCTTTTGGTTGACATTGCTGTAAAATAATAAAGAACATGAACGTTTTTGTTTATCAATAATAGGAAAATCTTGGCTGTTTTATAATAAGCGAAGTAGGAAGGGAGTAACTTGGATTTGATTTCAACTTTACACCAGGCTATTTGGGAATTAATGTTTCGAATAAATTGACTTTGTTTTTGTTTTTGCTTGTCTTATTCAGGCTGCTAAGTTTTTACTGCTGACGTTCAACCTATTTTTATTTGCGAGGGAATGGACAGTAACGCAAAGTTACGTTACAGAAGTATTAGATAATTATAATAAATGTACAGGCTCGGCCTAGTTTAGGTGTTAGTGGCCATTCGAATTGTGTTCAAATGCAGAATTGTACCTACTGTTTACCAAAATCATTTTTGTAAAATATTTTTGCGTCAATAAAGCTTTTTTATTTATTTATTATAATGTTTACAGAAAAAAATAACTATTTATTTTTTGCCATTAAATAATTTAAAACACATGATATACTTGCGGCATGCAAGTATGGCATGTCTTTGCGAATTCGTGAAATTCACCACAAGTACCACCGTACACCACAAGTATTGAGTCTAGTGATTTTGTTTTAGGTGCATTGTCTTTGCATAATATAATTATAATTATCGTATACAAAATAAAGCAAAACATTTTTAAAGGGTTACCATGGAGATTCTTGGCTATTTTTAACCGACTTCAAAAAAAGGAGGAGGTTATCAATTCGACTGTATTTTTTTTTTTTTTTATGTTTGTTACCTCATAATAACCGACTGGGTGAACCGCTTTTCATGATTCTTTTTTTATTTGAAAGCTGGTGCTTCCCGCGTGGTCCCATTGTCACCATTTCAATATCTGATGATGGGATCTTGTAGAAATCGGGGGAACTCTTCAATAAATAACAGCAGATTAAGCGCGATTGTTGCTATAGCATATCTAAGCATTGTTTACACCATCACACAACATAATATCACGCCTGTACTCACTACAAAGGTTATAATTTTTTTTTATTATAATAATAATTAATACCAGTAAAACAACCGCGATTGCTGCTATTGCATATGTATGCATTGTTTACGCAATCGCACAACATAACATCACGTCTGTACCCTATAAACGATTCCTGTCACTGATATTTACATAGCAAGTAGTGTTTATATGAATTTGATTGGGGTAGATATAACTAAAAAGTGAAAAATAAAAAAATTTATATAAAAAAAAACAACCGACTTCCAAAACAACACTTCAAAGTGAAAAATAATTTTAATTTCGGAAGTCGGTGTCAAAAAACCAAAATGCAGAACCAACGACACCGACTTCCAAAATTAAAATTATTTTTCACTTTGTAGTGTTTTTTTGGAAGTCGGTTGTTTTTTTTTATATAAAATTTTCTCTATATGAAACTACCTTTTGGAAGAGACGTCTAGAATCAATCTTGTTTTCTTGGCCTTAAAGGCCTTGAAACAAATGATTTGACTTTTACTTTTATAACAAAATGGTATTCAAGATAACGAAAAAGATTCATAGTAGTGCCTCAGGCATGTTTGCCAAAGCTAGCGTTGATGCATAAGCTGCACAGCACTTTATTGTGTAGGAATTAAAGTTATTAGGTTGTCTCATAAGTTCTTGCCATATTTTATTTTTCTCGAATTTTCTCGTATTTAAACTAAAACGAATTCAAGAAAGTTCTAGATCTTTCTAGTAAGGATGAGTATCTTTTATGGTGAGGGTATAAATAGGCGCGAACGCAACGTAATAATTAGTCTTTAGTGAAAATGGATCAGCGTCAACTGCGAACTATTTATTATGCAATATGAGCTTCGACTTAAAGTCTCTTCAACAGAAGCGGCTAAAAAGATTAACACTGCATTTGGACCGGGTACTACTAGTGATCGGACTGTTCGTTTCTGGTACAAGCGTTTTGACACCGGTGATATAAGCTGCGAAGATCAACCTCGCCCAGGCCGACCCACCAGCTTAGATGAAGATGCTTTGCGTCACGAACTTGAGCTACATCCAGACTATAGTACGCGCGATTAGCTCTTAACCCTCTATGACTCATAAGCTGGGATTTATTTGATTTTTGGGATTAGAGAAGATTACAAAAAAATAAAATACACGTGTTTCTGGATTTTCATTATTTTTAATTATTTGGGAAGAAAATTACAAAAATTGCAACAATCACTTTTACCAACAAAAACAAAATAAAATATGAAAGTGTTGAAAAATAACGTTGCAAAATAAAGTTCAAACACTCACCTCTCCAATTTATCAATATAATACACAAGACACGAGCAGAACAATTTTTTATATATTTTTTAAATCACAGTGAACCGCCACGTTTCGTGCCTAACTAAATACCGACTGTCGTAACACAAATCTCAATTTGTAACAAGAATCGCCGTCTAGTCGTATTTTTTGGTACTAGTTCATTAGTTCGGATTGTAGACTACGAGTTACAGTGCGCGATTACGTTATGAAATCAATTATTTTAAATTTCGAAGCGTTTGTACGGTATGTTACCTACAGTCTACACTGAGCTATAGAGGGTTAAATTACATTTACTAGGAATAAAAATCGAAAATTCTGGAAGTATTAAAATTGAACTTGAAAATTGTTTCGAGTCCCAGCCTGCCTCATTTTGGGAGAATGGTATCCAAATTTTGCCCAGTAGATGGCTGACTGTTGTTGATAACGAAGGAGGTTATATAATTGATTAAATTTATGTTTTATTAATAAAAAAATATTAATAATAATTTGTGTTTTAACTGGCAATAATTTATGAGACAACCTAATATTTTTCCATAAACTCATACCTATTTATTTACATAGTTTGTAAATTATGAAATTATAATATGTTATAGTAACTTCCCATGGTGTTCGATTTTGGACAATTTTAGTAACCAATATCTATGATAGCATATATATCGTTATTTTAATTATAAGAAACTAAGAGGTACGTACTCTGCATTCGCGACTTATTTGCCAAAAGCGTTGACTGGTTATTTGTAACGATGCGTAAGCGGAGCACGTCTCTGGTGTTCAGCAGCCCCAACAGCGTGCTGATGGGGCTGCTGTCACGCTCAACTGTCCATGCATACAACGCTAACTGCAGCACTGTATGCATGGACAACATCGACGACTGTAGGTAACGTGCAAGCCACTGGGCTTGCACGTTACCTACAGTTGTCGGTCATTAATGCAAGTGTGAGTGTTAGAAGTATGGCGGTTTTTGTTTTGTGTTGTAACTTTAATGTATTGAATAAATGTACTGAACATTGTCTATGAGTGATTGTAACTTACAAGCAACACTTACCAAAGCAACATGGTTGAATTCGTATCCAGGCGGACATTTTTCTCGTGTTATTTCTCCGTAGACACAGAGTATGAAGTATTCACAATCTTTTAGATCCGGTCGTATCCACATATCAGTGAGGTAACAATTCGGTGATGGTTCATGAGTAGTTGTTGGCATAGTCTGAGTGGAAGTCGTTGGCGGCGTAGTGGTAACAGTCGTTGTCGATGGAGTTGTTTTAGTACTTGGTGTGGTTTTAGTGGAAGTTGTTGACAGCGTAGTCTTTTTAGAAGTTGTTGATGGCGTAGTCTTTGTACTTGTCGTTGATGGCGTGGTTTTAGTACTGGTTGTTGTTGGTGTTGTCAAAGTCGTTGATGATGTTGTTGTTGACGACGTTGTCTTAGTAGAAGTTGTTGTAGACAATGTACTTGTGGTTGAAGTGGTTGTTGTTGAGCAACCAGCGACTTCTTTAGGCTGACAAGTCTAGAAAATAATTTAAATCAGTTATTAAATCATTGACATTGCTCTTTGGGGTAGGTTATAGGTAATATGAGAAGAGGAACAAAATATTGTATTTAGGTATCCATGAAATAAAAAAAATGAAACGAGGTAGACAGTTTCGAAGGTGGAAAGACGAAAGGCCATAGCAGGAAAAACATCTAGGAAAGCGATAAACAGAACAGAGTGGAAAGAAATGGAGGAGGCCTTTGCCAAAGTAGGTGTGTTTGACCAAGTTGTCGGTGTCATCGACTCACCAGAGTCGTTAACTAAAAGATTTAAATCATTGTAGAACTCTGTGTCTGAATAAAGGCTTATACGTATAATTATTTCCGTTATTTCGTTTAAATACTTTGCACTCCCCGCCTCCGTGCACATCGTCATTTCATGACAGCAGACAGGCTCAACTGTTCATGCATACAACATGGACAACATCGACGACTGTAGGTAACGTGCAAGCCACTGGGCTTGCACGTTACCTACAGTCGTCGGTCATTAATTTAAGTGTGAGTGTTATGGCGGTTTTATTTTGTGTTGTAACTTTAATGTATTGAATAAATGTACTGAACATTGTCTATGAGTGATTGTAACTTACAAGCAACACTTACCAAAGCAGCATGGTTGAATTCGTATCCAGGCGGACATTTTTCTCGTGTTATTTCTCCGTAGACACAGAGTATGAAGTATTCACAATCTTGTAGATCCGGTCGTATCCACATATCAGTGATGTAACAATTCGGTGATGGTTCATGAGTAGTTGTTGGCCTAGTCTGAGTGGAAGTCGTTGGCGGCGTAGTGGTAACAGTCGTTGTCGATGGAGTTGTTTTAGTACTTGGTGTGGTTTTAGTGGAAGTTGTTGACAGCGTAGTCTTTGTAGAAGTTGTTGATGGCGTAGTCTTTGTACTTGTCGTTGATGGCGTGGTTTTAGTACTTGTTGTTGTTGGTGTTGTCAAAGTCGTTGATGATGTTGTTGTTGACGACGTTGTCTTAGTAGAAGTTGTTGTAGACAATGTACTTGTGGTTGAAGTGGTTGTTGTTGAGCAGCCAGCGACTTCTTTAGGCTGACAAGTCTAGAAAATAATTTAAATCAGTTATTAAATCATTGGCATTGCTCTTTGGGGTAGGTTAGAGGTAATATGAGAAGAGGAACAAAATATTGTATTTAGGTACCCATGATATAAAAAAATGAAACGAGGTAGACAGTTTCGAAGGTGGAAAGACGAAAGGCCATAGCAGGAAAAACATCTAGGAAAGCGATAAACAGTACAGAGTGGAAGGAAATCGAGGAGGCCTTTGCCAAAGTAGGTGTGTTTGACCAAGTTGTCGGTGTCATCGACTCACCAGAGTCCTCAACTAAAAGATTTAAATCATTGTAGAACTCTGTGTCTAAATAAAGGCTTATATAATTATTTCCGTTATTTCGTTTAAATACTTCGCCTCCGTGCAGATCGTCATTTCTCTTTCTAACCCTTAGGTTACGTTTAAGTTAAAACAAAGATAGGTAGCATTATTGTTTACTTCAAAGTGATTCATGGTACTGTATGGAAGATTCGTATTTGCATTGAAATAAAAGCTGTTATTATCCCGCGTATGACAAAATTTAAATTGGTCGACAACAATTTGTGTTTGTTTACCTATTTTGTCGGCTTTCCGCATGTGATGCCTTGCTTGACCGGCAACGTTTTTAATGAAGATTTTTTTGAAAAATGTAACCTATATTAAAAAGTGGTTCAATTGATTCCGCTCGTTATTCTGATCAAACTATTTTCAGGTTTTACGCATTTAACGTTACACGTTGTATTTTAGTGTTAGTAACAGTGATATAAAAATAGTATTATTAAAACAAAGGATGACCAGGCAGGAAAATATATTTCCTACCTAATCACCCTCCGCACAAAATGGCTAATATTTGGAGTATAGCTCTCCGCCACCGCTCTCATATAGTTGCGACTACTCCGCACTCAGTAAACATTTCCAAGGCGCTACAGAAACAGGGCAGTCGCAACAACATCCTGAAAGCATTATTATACTGAATACGTAGGATATCGAGCGATCTCTTAGTGTATTTGACTCATAGATTGCTCGTGGAAAAACTCTGACATTTATGCCGAATTTGTTGTTCACACACTAAACTAAATTTAAGTTCAGTGCATCTTTTTCTTTCTGTTTCATTAGGAAAAGGAAAGAAGATAAATATTCGTTTATTTATTCATTTATTTATATATACTTTATTTTACACCACAAAAATACATAACATAAAAAATACACCAAACATTACAAAATATACATATAGGGTGACTGGTAATTAGTGACCGATACTCAAACACATGATTGTAGATTAGAGATGCGAGCAGAAGTTTTAATAAACTGATATCATATCATATCATAACACAGGCATTGTTTGCCTAAAAGGAGGCTCCAAACACAATTCATTTTATATGAAGCTTTTCTGATAATAAAAAATATTTTTCTTTTTTTTTTTTGTTTTTTATATCAGTGTTTCTCGGCTTTTCTTAAAAAAGCTTTTCACCAACACATACTTAATCTGTTGCCAACGTTTTGTTCTGTCGGTGAAAAGCTTCTTTTACGGAAAAGTAATTGTTTGCGTCTGAATGAGTTTTAGTTCGTATTAGTCGATCGTGTAATTTTATTTTTTAATTTAATATGTTATAGGTATTTTGCATCGACCTTTTTTGTTGTCTTTTTTACGGTCAAGTGTAAAAAAACAGTGAAAATTTGTTTGTAAATTTGGCCTTCAAAAGCATAATGGCTTAGAACACTGTTTATATATGTATAAGCTGTAAGTTTCCCGAATAGAATAAAATAAAACTTTACTTACTAAATTTGTCGGATTAAATTCATATTCAGGCGGGCAGGTTTCGTGATAAATATATCCATAAACACATAGAATGAAGAATCTACAGTCACTGGGGTCAGGCTTCACCCATTGTTCGAAATATGAACAGGTTGGCTCTGGCTTGCAAACAACTTCATTTTCTGGTGCACATTCCTGTAATATAATTTATACGGTTTAAAAAAGTATTAAAAAAAAAACTGCCAAAGTGTAAGTCGGACTTACGCGCTGAGGGTATTTGCCACAGAACAGATACCTCTTGTATCTGTTCTGTGGTATTTGCTATCAAAATCATGCCAAACTTAAACGGAATTGAAGATTTTTATATGAAGGCCGTCCGGCATTTTTTTTTTTTTCGAAATAGCGGTAAGGCATGAAACCTATATAAATTCATAGTTGACATCAATACAGACAAAAAACATCACACAAACTGTAATCAAACATCTATGCAACAAGATATACACAAGCTCAAAAAGATATGGGGAGGTCACCAGCACTGCGATTCTGTAACCATCTCACCGTGAAAACTTAGGTGAAGTGAGCGTGGAGTGAGCTGTCAGTGTCATCCCACCTGATACTAGGGATTGACCAAGCATACATTTACAATCACAATCGAGATTTTAATAATATTTTTATGCAAATTCTCTTGATCATTTTATATAATTTCAATGCTATTATTTATTTGTATGTCTGTATCTTATGAACCGTAATAGGTAAACAGTTCAAATTTTTACAGTGTGTATTTCTATTGCCGCTATAATAAAATAAAAATAAAATATAGTTAAACATTCAAGGAACGTGTTTTTGTACTGTGGTATGGAACCCTACGTGTTGGCCAGTTTTATTATTATATTACAGGGTTGATCCTTTTAAGACCCCGTTAAGAACCGTGTAGGTTTTTTTTTCAGCATGTTTTATCCCACCTCTGGGCAAAGATCTCCCACAGCGTTAAACTCTCTCCCATAACCGTTTCTAAAATATCACGCCAGCGTTTCCTAGGCCTCCCTCGGGTTTTAGAAAATAAACGCTAAAGTTTTGTAAACGATCGTCTCGGGTGGCGCCAAAACTAATTTGAAACTACACTTACCAATAATGTTGATTGGAATAAATATCCAGGCGGGCATCGCTCTCGGCTGATTTTTCCATAAACACATAGAATGAAATGTTTACACGTAGCATCACCGTGGTCAGGCAGTAACCATATAACTGCCTTTCTACAGATTGGCCAAGGAATTGGAGTTGTTGCGGATGGCGTAGTATTTGGTGTTAATGATGTAGTCTGAGTATTTGTCGTAGTTGCAATACTGGTTGTTGATGGCGTAGTCTTAGTACTAGTAGTGGATGACGTATTCTTTGTCGTGGTACTTGTTTTTTTTGTTGATATTATGCAACCAGCTTCTTTTTTCGGCAGACATAACTGTTTAAAATAAATAATCATATTAGACAGTATTGTGCAATTAAGTTCCCTTACATCTACTAAATAAATTAAAGAGTAGAAAATAATTTGTAAATTGAATTTGTTTCTATGTTTGTACATGTGTTTGTTTGTTCAATTGTTTGATTGTATGTATTAGTTCATTTGGTTTGTGTTTTGAGTTTGTCTGTTTTGTATTTGTTTGTGTTTTGTGTAGGTTTGTTATAAGAATAACACAGTGTTTACTAACAAGTTGTATTCGACTGAATTCGTAAACATCTGCGCATTTCAATCTCATGCTATCTCCGTAAAACAGATGTAGTAATCAGTACTGTGTCTGGTAGAACCCAATCGTCATAATAACCACACGGTGGCCAAGGCGGCAAGGTGGTTGACGGCGTAGTAAAGGTGGTTGTCGGCGTACTGGTTGTTGAAGATGGCGTAGTGATAGTAGTGGTTTGTGTTGATATGCGGCATCCTGATTCGTCTTTGGGTAGACATATCTGTTAAATGTACAGCAGTACGTTCACCATCCTAAGTTTTTAAACGCTGTTTACTTCATATAATTGAAGAAATACCATTTGATGTTTACAATATTTTATAGGAACTGTAATTTAGTAACAACTTTATCGTCATTTTTTTTGGTGTTTTTTAACCAAACTTATAATCCCTCACCCACCTACTCTGTCCCATTCCACACACCTAAACAAAGTTTATTATGTGAGTGACATTGCGCTAAAGAAGGTTGATTTTTATACTTGAAATAAAAAAACAAGCTATAAAGAAAATATTAAAACTAACAAGTTGTGTTCGACTGAATTACTAACTATCGCATTTCAATCTTGATATTTATTTTTTTCTTTTATCTTCATATATCCGTAAAAACAGATGTAATAATCAGTACCTACAATCAGCTGTGTCTGGTAGAACCCAATCGTTATAGTAACCACGCGGTGGCCAAGGTGGCAAGGTAGTTGACGGCGGTTGTTGGCGTACTGGCTGTAGTAGATGGCGTAACGATAGTAATGGTTGTTGTTGATACTCTGCATCCTGTCTCGTGTTTAGGGAGGCATATTGTATGTGAAATGTTCCTCAATAGGGTCAGCATCTTGAGTTGGTTAACACTGATCATTTTTCATTATTCTTAGCTAAATTGCCACAAAATTGTTAGATATAGCAGTTTTCAGTATTTCATGTAGTCAAGAGTTTCTGTGTTTTTAATATCAATTTAGTAATTTTTTTATATAAATATTATCGTTTCTTTTTCTTTACTAAAAAAAAGTTTTGTAATTTTATATCCAAACTTAAAGTACCTTACGTTTCCCGTCCCATTAAATACACACGTAAGCACAGTTCATTGCTTGAATAACATACGCGCAACGCTAGCTAACACTGGTTTTCAATAGCTAAAATACAATTCGTTTCCTATAAGTTTTTTTTAACTCAATGTGCACAGAATACGTACATATATTCAATTTGCGTGTAAGTATTATAATAATTCTAGGAATGACATTGAAATAATTTTATTATTATTACTAAATAAATAATCAACATGTAATATAACTCTAACAATGACATTCCATTAATTTAATTTAATATCTTAAAATATTACTACCAAATTTTATATTTATTCGATTTTCTTATACCACAATTGTATCTACATTTTGCATGCCTTACGGTACAATCACTTGAAACATATATTGGAAGTTTTATTGTGAAGTTAGCAGATGAAGATGAAAGATGTGAAGAAACCTTGAAAATGTAGGTCTATCTTTCTATTATTGTAGCTAAGATATACAAGGCCCCTAATTAATAACACTATTGTAACAGTGTTTTCTGCAAAACTAAATGATTTGATTTGATTTTTTTTTTTTCGGCTTAATGGTTTCCGCAAATGCTGAGAATGGGTTTCTGGGTTTGAACTCCAGGCCGGGCAGTGTTTCCAATAGATTTTTTTAAGAAGCAACCCAGTTGGCCAACACCATAGGGAGCAGGTGGGCCAGCGGTATTTCTTTGTGTATTTTATGTCATCACCACTGTTTTAAACGGTAAATGTAAACGGTGACGCCCTTTACACCTGGAGGCTTTTATTTAATTTTGATTTATTATTTTTTGCTTAAGTGCGTATAGTTTTTTATTGTATTTGTTGGTATATTAGCGTAGCTAGCTGACATATGGCAAATAATTTAATTTAGTGTTCTGTGTCTTGAAATGTTAATTACTTTGCATACCTTGTACTGTATTCAATTAAGTAAGTATTTTCTAACTGAACAGACAGCTGTGCTGCTGGGGAGTTTGTTGCGCCACTTCTTCTTCCGTGGTGAAGGGCGGGCATTTTGGGGGGACTGTCTTTTGTAATTTTGACGTTTGAAAAGTGCTGATTCTCAGCCTAGTTTGAATAAATGACTTTTGATTTTTGTTTTTTTTTTTTAGTTTTGAAAGGAAAACATCGTGAGGAAGCCGGATGTCTTAGAAAAAAATTCAAACCCGCACTGGGCCCGCGTGGTAGATTCTCTTTTGCTTTTATTTATTCTTGCTGATGGCGTACTCTCGTATTGGTTGTAGTTTAAATAAAATTGGTAATAGTGCACTATATTGTAGAAAACATTTTGAACGCATTTCATTAAGTTTGGGAGCTATTTCGTAGTAAGCTATGAAAAAGATTGGACATGTAGTTGTACTTACCAGCTTTGTAGGACTGAATTCATAATCGATTTGACATTTCGCACGCATCATTTCACCGTAATAACAGAGGTAGTACATCGTGCAGTCATGAGGGTCGGGTTGAGACCAGTCGTCATAAGAACCACACTTCGGCCACGGATCCTGGGTTGTAATCACCTTAGTGGTTGTTGTAGATATACTACAACCTGCGAGCTCTTTTGGGAGGCATTCCTGCAAAGTGGTATAATACAACGTGTAACGTTAAATGCGCAAAACCTCAGACACCCCAACTGTTTTTTTTTAATTCAATTGATCTATTTCAGAGAGAAAATAAGTCATTAAAAAAATTGTAAAGGTTTTATGTGCTGTTTTAGTTTTACTGGCCATTCTGATCATTTCTTGCGTCTGCGACGACGCTTTACCGAGTGAGGAGTAGTCACCGGGCCGCTGCGCCGCGCTGACATTGGCTTGCTTGACCTATTAATAAATAGACACGGCAACGTTTTTAATGAAGATTTTTTGAAAAATGTGACCTATATTAAAAAGTGGATCAATTAATTGTGCTCGTTATTCTGATCAAACTATTTTCAGATTTTGCGCATTTAACGTTACACATACAAGAATTTTTTAAATCTTTTTTTTTATCTTTGCCTTATGCTCGTGAACGGGTGCTGCTTGTGGTGACTGTTCGTCTTGCTGACCATGGTTTTATTGTTGTCATTAGTAATAACTTGTTTATTTAGTTTACTTAGATAGTTCTAGTTCATCATTTTGTGAACTCAAGTGACAGCTATGTAAATAGAACCCAGCATTGCATAAATATGTAAGCGGTCACGCCCTTTACACCTGGAGTAAATTTTTGTTTACATTTTTAATTTTGATATAATATTCTTTTTTTGCTTGAGTACGTATAGTTTTTCTTGTATTTATTGATATATTGGCGTGGCTAGCTGACATACAGCAAATAATTTAATTTAGTGTTCTGCGTCTTGTAATGTTCATTACTTTGCATACCTTGTATTGTATTCAGTCAAGTATTAGGTCATCCCACTTCCAGTGTCATATTTTTTATTTCCAATATTTATGTATTGCGCAATGGTATGCAATAGTTAATACATGTGTTGTCTTGTACAATCATGTTAGTTTAATTTGGTGTGTTGTATTGTCAGAACGTGCATTGATTTAAAATGGAAGATTAAAAAAAATCTATTAATGTAGTCGAGCAACGTATATTTCTAAAGTTTTGTGCTTTACTCAACTACTCTGGAGGAGTTGCGCACGACTTACTGGTAAAGTGTGTTGGTCGTAACGCCTTAAATAAAAGAACCGTACAGCGACGGCTTGAAATGTACAAACAAGGAAGAACCACAGCTGAAGGTGAGCCGCGAGCACCTCGATCATTATCATCGACTAGATTAGAAGCAAGGGACAAAATCAAGGAAGCACTTCGTCAGTCACGTAGGGTCAGTGTCAGTGATCTCTCCACTCAACTTAACATTCCTCATTCCACTATACATAGAGTACACACGGAGGATTTATGTCTGGTCAATAAAAGTGCAGTGTGGGTGCCCCACACTCTGAACACGGATCAGAAGGAGTTTCGTTATGAAACTGCGCGTAGCCATTTATCGTGGTATCGCCGTAAGAAAAATATACTTAAAAGATTCATATGCCTTGATGAAACTTGGGTCGAATTTTATACTCCTCGTCAAAAACATTAGTCACGATGTTGGGTGGAACCGGGCACTTCAGCTGAACATTTACCACGTGCAGAGCTACATGAACGAAAAATACTACTAATAGTAGCTATGGATGTAAGAGGCATTGCTTTTTGGAGAACTTATGATGAAAATACAACTATGACTGGAGAGCGATATAAGTCATTTTTAGAAGAAAATATTCCTATTTGGGCAGACGAACATCATATAACGAGTCCTTTAATTTTACATGATAACGCCAGACCACACAAATCAAAAATAGTTCAGAATTTAATTGAAGATAAAGGATGGATTGAAATTATTCAGCCGCCATATTCCCCGGATATGAATCCTTGTGATTTCAATTGTTTTGGCCACGTGAAGAGGAAATTGTCGGGTACTCGATACAATAGCAAAAAGGAGTTAGATATTAAACTAAAGAGCATTATTGATGAATTAAATAAAAGGGGTACTTTAAATGGTGTTCAAGATTTGCCAGCAGTCTGGGAGCGAGTGATTAATAGTGGTGGAGATTATTGATTAGTGTCACAAGGTTATATAGTATAGTAGTCAGTTTTTGTAAAATAATAATAATAAAAAATATGACACTGGAAGTGGGATGACCTAATATTTTCTAACTGAACATACAGCTGTGCTGCTGGGGAGTTTGTTGCGCCACTTCTCCCCAGCGAAAGCACTAGTAAGTGGTAAAGGGCGGGCGTTTTGGGGGACTGTCTTTTGTAATTTTGACGTTTGAAAAGTGCTGATTCTCAGCCTAGTTTAAATAAATGACTTTTGATTTTTGATTTTTTTTTATTTTTGAAAGGAAAACATCGTGAGGAAGCCGGATGTCTTAGAAAAAACGACGGGTTGCACTCCGGGAGTGCCGGCAGAAGTGAAAACTTAAATATTAACGTTGTGCATTTTTTATATTTTGGAATGGTTAGGGAATCATTTTGCACGAATTGCTTTAATTATCAGTATAAAAGTACTATCATTTATGTCGTAGAATACAATATTTATTTATTGCGCTATCTTGCACAAACATGACAATTTATATTACATTAAAAAGTTTATCTCTCAGAAAAATCAACTTCCATCCATAATTTCGACGACTTTTTCACCATCATTATTACCAGAACCATTATTTTATTATTTTTTTAATTTTTTCACATCCACCGGAGGTGTGCCATATGTTCCACCAGTTATCTGTAGTTCCCAAATTGCAGATTTATTGTCGAGAGATGTACCTTCAAGTCTATCAATACATTCTAACTACAATTCTAATTAATTCATTCATTTAAGTTAAGTTTTTTTCTGTAACATAAACACACACGAACATTCGCGCAAGCACCCTGCCCCACCTAAACTAAACAACAGGCGCAGGCATACATTTTCGCCGCGCCGTAGAAAGAGAGGGGGATACTTCCTCGCCTACGCCGCGCCGCCAGCTGTGTACTCACCATCAGTCTTACGAATTTTCGATCAGGCTCACGTGTCCTGACGCGAGTTTTACATTTTTTACCCGTTACAAAAAAACTGTACAACGCCGCTAAAGAAGTTTTCGCTTCAAAAATTCGAACCCGCACTGGGCCCGCGTGGTAGATTCTCTTTTGCTTTTATTTATTCTTGCTGATGGCGTACTCTCGTATTGGTTGTAGTTTAAATAAAATTGGTAATAGTGCACTATATTGTAGAAAACATTTTGAACGCATTTCATTAAGTTTGGGAGCTATTTCGTAGTAAGCTATGAAAAAAATTGGACATGTAGTTGTACTTACCAGCTTTGTAGGACTGAATTCATAATCGATTTGACATTTCGCACGCATCATTTGACCGTGATAACAGACGTAGTACAAAATGCAGTCATAGGGGTCGGGTCGAGACCAGTCGCCATAAGAACCACACTTCGGCCACGGATCCTGGGTTGTAATCACCTTAGTGGTTGTTGTAGATATACTACAACCTGCGACCTCTTTTGGGAGGCATTCCTGCAAAGTGGTATAATACAAAGTGTAACGTTAAATGCGCAAAACCTCAGACACCCCAACTGTTTTTTTTTAATTCAATTGGTCTATTTCAGAGAGAAAATAAGTCATTAAAATAATTGTAAAGGTTTTATGTGCTGTTTTAGTTTTACTGGCCATTCTGATCATTTCTTGCGTCTGCGACGACGCTTTACCGAGTGAGGAGTCGTCACCGGGCCGCTGCGCCGCGCTGACATTGGCTTGCTTGACCTATTAATAAATAGACACGGCAACGTTTTTAATGAAGATTTTTTGAAAAATGTGACCTGTATTATAAAGTGGATCATTTATTGTGCTCGTTATTGTGATCAAAGTATTTTCAGGTTTTGCGCATTTAACGTTACACGTTGTATAAGAGTTTTTTTATCTTTTTTTTTATCCTTGCGTTATGCTCGTGAATGTGTGCTGTTTGTGGTGACTGGCCGTCTTGCTGACCATGGTTTTATTGTTGTCATTAGTAATAACTTGTTTATTTAGTTTACTTAGATGGTTCTAGTTCATCATTTGTGAATTCAAGTGACAGCTATGTAAACAGAACCCAGCATTGCATAAATACTAGTATATAAACGGTGACGCCCTTTATACCTGGAGGCTTTTATTTAGATGGTAATTTTTTATTTTCATTTTTAATTTTGATATATACCTATATTTTTTTTGCTTGAGTATGTATAGTTTTTCTTGTATTAGTTGGTATATTGGCGTGGCTAGCTTTGCTATATGCAAATAATTTAATTTGGTGTTCTGTGTCTTTTAATTTTAATTACTTTGCATACCTTTTATTGTATTCATTCAAGTATTTTCAAACTAGACAGATAGCTGTACTGCTGGGGAGTTTGTTGCGCCACTTCTTCTCCCCAGCGAAACCACTAGGAAGTGGTGAAGGACGGGCGTTTTGGGGGACTGTCTTTTGTAATTTAGACGTTCGAAAAGTGCTGATTCTCAGCCTAGTTTGAATAAATGACTTTTGATTTCGATTAAAAAAAAATCTTATTAGACGGTAATATTACAGGGCGGCAAATAAGTAATGACAAAAATGTATCTAGTCTCATAAATCTTATAAAAATAAATAAAAACAACCTGTAGCCGCTTACCATAGAATCATGAAATTTGACAAGAAGCAAGATCTCACAGCACAAGTAAAGGAATAATTCCGAAAATTGTTAGTTTGTAGTTTTATCACATTTCATTTTTTAGCAATTACAAACTTACATTTGCAGTTGGAAAATTGACCATTTACGTCATTTTGGCTACTACAAAGTTAAGTTTGATCTTGGGATAAATTCATCCTAAGTATGGAACCATGCATTTTGCCTAGTCAAACACGCACTTAGGCGGTTTTTTTTTTTTTGGTGAACTGGTATGTAATAGCGTACTTTTGGCACTTATGTCTTAATGCATAATATTCTCTTTACTCGATGAGGTTTGCGTGCTGAGACTTAGTGGCGTACTCTCGGCACTCACAATACAGAACCAACTGCGGAATAAAAACAGTTTTTTGTTGACTTTTAGGGCTGTGGAAAAAATATGCTTATAATAATAATAATAATTTAATTCATAAGCCTAATACAATAAGGAGAGAGAAAAGGGTCAACAATGCATTATGTACTTAAGTATCTTATGATCCTTATATTAGGTCTTTACCTATGAAATTGCCGTTCTGCAGTACTGGCCATTTCAAATCAAAATAATTTTTGTTTGGCTAAGAATTCTAATTTCAAATTAATTTTATTTTAAAAACATGGAATTTTGTTTCCAAAAGTAGTCATTTGTTTATGATAAGTGTTACATTTTCATCGCATTTCAATCTTTTTCGTCATCATGGATACGTTCAAAATTCGAGTAATTATGGAATATGAGTACCGTCGTGGCAGCAACGCGGCACAAGCGGCACGCAACATCAACGACGTTTACGGAACTAACACTATAAACCAACCCACCACCTGTTATTGGTTTGCTCGCTTCCGTTCTGGAAAATTCGACCTGAAAAATGAACCTCGCGGTCGTCCGAAGACTGGTCGACAGTGACGAATTAAACGCGATTGTGGAAGCTGATGATACACAATGTACGGCTGAATTAGCAGCAGCTTTCGACGTTAGCGTCAAAACAATATTGGTCCATTTGCGTCAAATTGGCAAGGTAAAAAAGCTTGACAAATGGGTGCCCCACGAACTCAATGATCGCCAGCGCGAAGTACGCGTCGAGACGTGCCTTGCACTGCTCAACAGACACACAAATGAAGGAATTTTGAACCGCATTGTTACCTGCGATGAAAAATTGATTCTGTTTGATAACCGCAAGCGCTCAGCAAGTTGGTTGGATCCTGGTTCAGCACCTAAACAATGCCCTAAACGAAAACTTACCCCTAGAAAAGTGATGGTCACTGTTTGGTGGTCTAGCGCCGGTGTGATTCATCACAGCTTCTTACCAAACCTGGTGAGCATTACTGCAGATGTGTACTGTGAAGAACTGAACACAATGATGGAGAAGCTGGCACATCTCCAACCAGCATTGGTCAATCGCTCGTCTCCGCTGCTCCTGCACGACAACGCGCGACCTCATACTGCACAGCAGACGGTCTCCAAGTTGCAAGAACGGGGGTTGGAAGCTCTCCATCATCCGCCCTACTCACCAGACCTTGCGCCTACAGACTACTACTTTTTCCAGAATTTGGATAACTTCTAAGCGGGAAAAAAATTCAATACCCGAGAGGCAGTACAAAATGCCTTTGAAGAATTTGTTGCCTCCCGTCCAGCTGATTTCTTTAAGAAGGGCATCAAAAAACTGCCACTGCGTTGGCAAAGATACATTGATTGCATGGCTGATTACTTCGATTAATACAAATAAAAAATACATGAAAAAAATTCGTTTAAATTTTTTCATACAAAACGGCAATTTCATAGGTAAAGACCTATTATTAATAGGCTAAGTATATGCACGTTGTGTGAAACTCCTGACACCCAAACTAGGACATGTCCTGTATCTTAGGTGTCAGAAGCTTGGAAGTTAGCAGTACTTACAAGTTGTGTAGGACTGAATTCGTACCCGTACTGACACGGGATTTTCATCATCTCTCCATAGTAACACAGATAGTAGTCATTGCAGTTGGCTAAGTCAGGTTGGGACCATTCGTCAGAAGGACCACATGGAGGCCAGGAGTCGGCAGGGCTCAGAGATTTGATCGACTTG
This sequence comes from Eremobia ochroleuca, assembly GCA_949629135.1. Classification (NCBI taxonomy): domain Eukaryota; kingdom Metazoa; phylum Arthropoda; class Insecta; order Lepidoptera; family Noctuidae; genus Eremobia; species Eremobia ochroleuca. Next base: position 1,638,211 of record OX451411.1, on the reverse strand, counting down.
CTCCTTCTTGCAGATAAACTACAGCTTGCAAACTCTTTGGGGAGACATTTCTGTAAAATGGCAACAATTTCAAAAACATATTTTATAATAATAATAATTTATTTGCCAGAATGTAGGTGTACAAAGTAGTATGATGTTAACATAAATGTGGCTCATTTAGATTTTACCATTACATATGGTGTGCAAATATATTTTTTTTAAATTATTGTTATTTTTTTTTCTATTCTTTTCTATTCTATTAATTATATTTCAACATTAAATTATTAAAAATGTCAAAATAGTCCATCAGTTACCAATATCATTACTATAATATGCCAGATATTAAATAATAATTAAAACGTTTAAGTCCATAAATATTGTTAAAATGTCAGAATAATAGTAAATAAAAGAAATAAAAAATGTTAATTAAAAAAAAATAAACCAAAATTATTGACGTTACTTTCCTCTGTCGCTAAATGATATAAATTCATTAAGGCTGTAAAAACATTTTTCTTTAAGCCTTCTTTATAGCACTGTGTGACCTAAACCCGCAGTTAAGTCACGCTTTTCTGTGACTTAGTACTCCATTTTCTGTGACTTAGTAGTGAAACCAAGGAAACAGGTAATACATAACATAATCAGTCAATAATGTTCCCACTGCTGGGACACAGGCAAAGTATAAAGAGGGGAAGTAAGTTATCTTCATACAAACGCACCGCGCGCGGCTTGTATGTGTGCGCCAAAGTATCTATGCGCGCCGCACGCACACTTAAACAAAATCTCGACCCGTTTCTCACAGCGCCAGTCGGGGCTAACACCGCACGAGGTTCGCGCGTCGCGGCTTTTGTTTATGAACAAATAAAAGATTTACATTTTTCACCGCCCGGCCCTGCCCATGCTTTCCGAAATTATATTTGCAAAAGTTATTTATAAGGATGCGCATATATATTACACATTAAAGTTTAATAACAAGGCGTTTCGTAATAGTCGAAACCGAAGAAAGTATTTTTCTGTAGCTAATTTGTAATTTTGTAATAAATGTGTGATTCAATAGATATAATGTTTGTATTAATTAAAAATAAAAATAAATATGGTCCTTTATGTGTACAAATACTACATTGTGCGTATAAAAAAAAATACAAAAAACTGACTAGTATATAATTATACTAAACAGTTTTTTGTATTTTTTTTTTACGATGATATATATGATATACGAGCTCTTAGTGTATAAATATTTGTTGGCGGTTTGGGCGACAACCGAATCTGACGAAGAGCGAACAGTCGCGCCCCCACCGCCCCGCCGCGCGCCGGTTTATTTTATCCCTTTTTTTTATAAATAATACTGCTCTGAATCTTGAATACATTTCTGTATTTGTTTTACATTTCTGTGTTGGTTTGCACTGAATAAAAATTTTCCTAAAAGTGACAACCCTAAGACAGTAGGCAATTATACCGCGGATTAGGCCGGAGATAGCCTACTTCCCCTCTTTATACTATGACACAGGTTTCCTCTCGGTGGGAGGGAGTAGGCAGTAGTCCATCACGCGGGCCCAGTGCGGGTTGGTAGATGCCACATGTCTTCCAATCTTTCGGTCCCTTGACATGCCGGCTTCCTCACGATGTTTCCCTTCACCGTTTTGAGAGATATTTTACACAAAGTAAATCGCCTGTCTGACACTCGTGAGTTGCGGCCTATACCACTGCTCTCAAATACAAAATAATAGATTACCACAATGCCAGTGAAAACAAAAACTTTTTTAATAAAAAAAAAACAACCGACTTCCAAAAAAACACTACAAACTGAAAAATAACTTTAATTTTGGAAGTCGGTGTCGTTCGTTCCGCACTTTCGTTTCTTGACATTGACATCCAAAATTAAATTTATTTTTCAATTTGTAGTGTCTTTTTGGAAGTCGGTTCTTTCTTTTTTTTATTAAAAAAGTTTTTATTTTTCATTTTTTAGTTATACCTACCACAAACATATTCATATAACACTACTTGCTATGTAAATGTCAGTGACAGGAAGCTGCATCTGTGTTTATAGAGTGCAGACGTGATGTTATGTTGTGCGATTGCGTAAACAATGCATACATATGCGATAGCAGCAATCGCGGTTGTTTTACTGATATCTATTGAAGAGTTCCGTTGTCTGTCTCCGAAACTCATCATCTTTACGAAATTTAAATGGGACCATTTCGGAATGAACCTCTATCGAACAAAAAATAATTTTGCAAATCCGTCCATATATGAGGGAGTTATGCCCTTGATAACCTCCTCCTTTTTGAAGACGGTTAAAAATAAACACTCACGCTTTCATGAACATCAAAGACCTGTCCGTCCGGGCACACCCCTTCAGTTGGGACTCCTCGCTTGCAATAAACATATTTTTCGCAATCAGTCTCGTGTGGGAAGGCGGACTTGTGACGGTGTTGGCACGGGTTGGCGAGAGCAGAGATTGAATATAGCAGCAGATATATTAGATGGGAATCTGTAAATAAAAAAATATATCTGTATTTTTAGGGACTCTTGTGTATACTACGCAATACTACGCAATAGCATCCTGAGGGCTGTGGCGACCTTCTCCGCCATAATAAGGCAATTTGTACGAAGACTTGTTCCGTAGTTTCTGGTCTTCGTTTTCATTCGTCTTTAGTTTTAAGTTACTAACAATAGTATTTTAAGTGCAAAATTGTTAACTGTTTATTAACAATAATGTCTGGATCTCATAGTTGTCCGAAATAAATGTTTTATTATTATTGTTATTATATAATAATAATAATAATAATAATAAAACCATTTATTTTCAGGTAACAAAGACCCATAGATAAATACCTTAACTTAAGTATACATAATATAACAATTGTGTTAGTAAATAAAACTTAAAAACTATGTTAGTATCACTTGGTAGCACTAAGTCTTTGTGCGCTCCGGTGGCACTTGCCCGCAAAAGCGTCGGAATACCACATCCTGTGGCCAAAAGCTCTCGTCCATCACCTGATGCAGGTAGCAGGTTGGTATGCGCAACACAAACGCCTTAAAATTTACGTTGCGATGCGACTCCAGCAGCTGCACTCTCGGCGCGTACTTCAGCCTTTGGTGTACGTACTTCACGATGTCTTCCGCGTCGGTGGTCCTACTAGATTTTTTTTCAAGGCTCGAAATTTTTACAGGTGACGAAATTCGAAATTTTGACAGTAGACCAACTACTCATGAATATGAACAACTTTCACTATGGTACCAACTCTGAGATCACGAAAACAAAATCAGCTGTTTAAAACAAAAGTTCATTGACCTACTTGACCAAAATGTATGAAACAGCTGATTTTTTTTTGACGATCTTAGACTTGGATCCATAGTGAAAGTTATTCATATTCATGGCTGGAACAACCTGTAAAAATTTGGAGCCGGTAAAAAAAAGCATGCTGTATAGTCTACACAATTTTACACTTTTCCATTAGCTATTTAGTTACTTTTTTTTGACAAATCTGTATATTAAAAAATGTTAAATACAATATACAATCTATCACTAAAATATTTATGTATTATGAACAAGTATATTTAAAATAAAAAAGGGAACAGCTCATTGGGCATCAAAAAATTCGTCCGCATCGCTGTCTTTGGGAAAAGTGCCCAAAAGGATGGCAGCGTTGCCATGATGGATGGCAATGCTGATCCTTTGACCTAGAAATAGGTCAGTCCTCTTGTCACGTGAAGAGTTGACCAACCGTTTGGCATCCATATCCCAAAATACTCCATGAGCATTTGGAACCCACGGCCCTAGTGTTTCAACCCCAAATGGCTTAAACATATAGCTCCCAACAAGGTTGCTATATTTGCGCCGTTTGTTTCTACACTAAAACTGCGAAATATATATTTGATAGTCTAAGTATCGTAGTAAGTCAAATATCGCAGTTTTACCGACAGAACCATGCAGCTGATACAAACACCATCGAAATATAAAATCATCAATGTTGTAACATTAGTGGCATTGCGATCAAATCTGCTGCCTATGATCATGGCCTGGGATTTAGTTGAGTTAATTTACAAACTAAATGACTTAGTACAAACAACAGATCATGATTCGCTGCAACAATTGCAGAAAACGTCACCTACAGTCAAATTTCGGTAAACCTACAAGTCATCTGCGTAGAGATGAAACCTAAAGATAAAAGTAGATAAACCTAGATACTCTAGCAACAAAGTTTATGAAAATTAAAAAAAAAGAGAACAGAGAACGCTTCCTTGAGGAACACCCTCAGTGAGACTACATAAATCAGAGAATAACTCCTCCAGGCGAACACACCGAGAGCGTCGCCGAAGATAAGAACTGGACCAGGCTAAAGTGGAAGAAGAGATATTGATAGACTTGAGGATACTTACTAAAATGTCGAAATCCATTGAGTTGAAGGCGCTATTGAAGTCAAGCAATACAAGAATAAGGGGCTTATTCTCCGTTCCCTAGCGGATGTTGTCAGTTACTTTCAAACGCGCGGTTACAGTACTGTGACCCGAGCGAAAACCAGATTGAAAAGGGTATATTATTGTTGAGTCATCGTCTCAACGGAGCGTGCAAGCGGCCCAGGAGGGGAGCGAGGCGAGAGCGGTGCGGCAAGAGCTGAGTCACCGCGCCCCGCCACTCGCCAGTGCCCGACAACACCTATGTCGAACGGTCGTAATCGCGCATCCTAAACCTTGACTTGTTTTCCATTGTTATGTTCTAACTTACTATTATAATAATATACGTAATCAAAATAAGTATACAGTCCACTCATTTTACATACTGTTTAATATTCTACACATCGTACTCCACCTGTACAATTATCGATCGAGTTTCACGTCAAAAAAAATGATCATTGTGCATAAGTGTTAGAACAACTACTGGAGAAAGCCATTGGATATACCAAATGGAACTGACAAAAAAATAGCAAGAGCACTCCATCTTCTATGCAACACTTTCCGAGCATATAAAATCAATTCGGTCAGTTATCCAAAGCTTCTAATCAATTCGAGAACGAAGCAGGTTTAAAAAACGATGTAAGACAAGTTACGCATTCACTTCAATCTCTTGCTAGTAAATCTACTGCAGCAAATGGTCTTAACCAAAGACCAGCCGGTTCTGTAAAAATCTCACCGTGAAATCATAAGTGAAGTGAGCACTTAATAGTGTTAATCCCTAGCGAATGACAGCTCACTCCACGCTCACTTCACCCAAGCTTTCACGGTGAGATGGTTACAGAATCGCATGGCTGGCCTGAATACACCAAATCCTCCAACGAATCAACCGCTTCAGATTTCTGAAAACACACATCAAAACCAACCTCTACCAGTTCTCAAAGGCTGTCTACTTCAAGATCTACGTACCAAATTACTATTTTCTATGAAGGCTACAGAAGTGAATGGTAACAATCAAAGTCCGGCGCAAAGTACCTCCGGGAATGAGCCACCAGCTCCGCAAACTGTTCCGACTTCAACACACCAATCAAATCAACCTTATAACCACTCATATAAGAAACAATTTGTAGTAGATTGTCGTGATGCTGGGCTTCCAAATCTGCGTGCACCGCAAATGTTTCAAATAGGACCTGTCACAATGAATGGCATTATTCAAAAAATAAATCCTCAAAACATTATACGGGATATTCCTGTACAAAATCCTTCAAACTCTGGAGCGCATTCTCTTTCCCCATGCAAACTTTCCCCATCGGTGTTGATCTTGTAGCAAGGATTCGCATGAACTATATATATTGCAGTGTTAGGTTAGGTGTGTAGATTAACTTTAGTAGCATAGTTGTTAAGGAATATTGCTACTAACATATTTGAGTCCTTTGTTGCTTGATACGAGTACCCTACTAATATTATAAACGCCAAAGTTTGTGAGGTTGGATGGATGGATGTCTGTTACTCTTTCACTAAAAAATACTGAACGGATTTTGATCAAACTTTACAGTAATATAGCGTATAGGTACATCAGAATAACTTTTTATCCCGACATTTCCACGGGATCGACACTTATGCGGGTGAAACCGCGTGGCGCTGCTAGTTAATTATAAATAAATAATGTAATTGGTTATGGGATTTGTACCGTTTTAATTAACTATAAATAGATAAATTAATGTTAAGTTAAAAAAAAAAACTACTTACCCATTTTGGTAGTTTCAACCCACTGCCTACTCACAAAACAATGTATACAATAACCACATAAAGAGAAGTACTACCGACAATCTTAGTTATAAATAATGACCATATAAATCGATTAAACAGGAAATTATAAGAAATGCGTAAAATTTTTATTTTTATGACGTAAAATGCATCAATTAGGACGTAATTTTAGTAATCTTAATTGGGACGAATAGCTAGCTACTTAGGTACATACCATGTTTATTTTCTTAAAATAGTGGATATCGGTTAAAGGCTCTCCTCGATCCATAGGCGCGTTATTATTATTATTATCCTTTATTCATTTAAATACTTATAAATTACATTTTTATATATTTTTATAAACAAACAGATAAAGAAACGAGGTATTCCACTCAGAACACTGATTTTAACCGCACTTGGACGAAGCGCACCTGAGCGGTTCCACTAACCGCACTGAAACAAAATTTTGTAACGTGCGGTTCAGTGGAACAGTTTAAAAAAAAATAATAAATAATGAAAATATTTTATTGACATAAAAAAGGCTGTACATTTACATTTGAAACCCTGACTCCTGCGCTAGGTGAAACCTGTGTTACAGGAGTCAGTTTAACCTCTCAAGGACCGCCATTATTTACGTCAACTATCCATCAAGCATCGCATCTGCCGTCGAGAACATTCGTTCAGAAACGATTTTAAGACTTATCTATACTACAAATACAGTTTTAAATCGGTCGGGGTTTGGTGGCACGTTTTTGTGCCACTGGGGCTCTAGAGGTTAATAATGTTATAAATATAAAAAATAGTAGCCCACCGGTATCGAAAAGTCCAAGCTACCAGCGGTCAGGACTCCAGAGAGAGGAACCTCCTGACAATGCGGGCCGTGTCCAGAAGTACCGCTTTCTGAATCAAGCCCTTGATCCAGCTGCCCAACGAGAGCCTCCTCAGGTGTTGGTCGAGGCTCTTGGCTATTAACCCATTGGCTGTCACGACTATCGGCACAATGATCGCTGAGTCCACATCCCACATGTCGACAACCTCGCGAGCCAAGTCAAGATACTTGATCTGTTTATCGTTCTCGGCTTTCACGAGGTTCTCATCATGCGGGACGGTTATGTCAACAATCATTGCGCGCCGCTCTGTTCGATCCACCACCACTATATCAGGCTTATTGGCAACAATAGTCCTGTCAGTGATGATGCGCGCCGCTCTCTGAAGTTATTCTTCTCGACCCGCTTTTTTGCGACCCAGTGTTTATACTCGTATATTACTAGCTTCTGTCCACTAGTTCATCCGCGTGAATTTTCGGCCCCCGACCCATCGCGTCGCATCCATCGCCCACACGCGCTGTTACTTACTTTTCGCTTAACGTTATTTTTGTTCGTCTCCTTAGGGTCGCAGCGTGGTGTAACGGTGCGTTTCCACAGAAGCGGAGCTGTGCGGTGTGGAGCGGAGACGTGTAGGAATCGTCCAATCACAGACGAGACGAGTGAGGCGATGAGGATTTCAACCATTGTGATTAGTCGATTCCTGCTCCGCTTCGCCCAGCTCCGCTTCAGTGGAAACGCACCCTTACTGTCCAGCCAATATGTCGCAATTAGCCTATGAAATTAGCTCTCACGTACAATTTACTTTTTCGTTCTTAAGTACTGAGGTACTTGCCTTTGTACCACCACTAGGTACTACTGTTGTGTTAATACTAGTATGTTTCTTTTACGTCCACGAAGTAAGAACCCATTATGTATGAAAAGTGCAGTGACCCACATGTATGGCACGGACGTCTCGTTCCAACCCAAAATGACCCACATGTGGTTCATGGACAGTCAACGTGTTAAATAAGTAGCCTTCCTCAAGAATAAGGCTATTATAAGGCTATGATAAGGTACAAACAAAATTAATTTTTCAAATCCGACCGGTAGTTCCAGAGGGGAAAAAAATGTTCTATTCACGAAATGTCGTGAATCGGGTCTATAGTCTAGGAAAAAAAAGAAAAAAAAACATCATTGAGATTCTGACTATCTGTTTTCCTATTTTATTTTAAAACCCCATAAAATAGTAATATTTTGAAATTGTACAAAACTAGCGACCCTCCCCGGCTTCGCACGGGTGCAATGGAGAAACACTGATAATTTTAGAGCCATTATTTCTCGTATAAAGTATAGGATAAAAATGGTTATTGTGGGTTATCCATAAGAGATAGACATATACCATCGCGGACTTTTTTGTAGACCTTTTTAAGGTGTACAATACTATAGTACATTATTTTGATCTATCTCGACGGGTTCAGCCAGCGTTTACAATGCAAGCGCAAAAAAATGTGTTTATTTACGACATCACATTAGAAACCTCTAAAATTATTAGTGTTGCTCTACTATATTATGCATGTATTATACATATAAACCTTCCTCTGGAATCACTTATCTATTAAAAAAAACCCCATCAAAATCCGTTGCGTAGTTTTAAAGATCTAAGCATATATAGGGACAGACAGACAGGGAAGCGACTTTGTTTTATACTATGTAGTGATGATCAATAGAATTAGCATAAAAAATATTATTAAAATCTCGATTATGATTGTAAATGTATGCTTGGTCAATCTCTAACATCAGTGGGATGACACTGACAGCTCACTCCACGCAAGTTTTCACGGTGAGGTTTTTACAGAATCGACCAGCTGGTCCACAGCTACCAACGCCACAGCTAAAAAATAGACACAGCTTCTTTAAAATCGACAGCGTCTCTGTCAGGAAACCCGGCGGACGCCCGTTGCAAACTGTGGCAGGATACTCTTCCCCCTCCTACTTAATATCTTCCACCAAATGAGCATCTCCCTGCAGTGTAACCTTCCGCGGTTCACTTAGAAGTCTCTGAACCGTCTCCGGACACAAGTGGGAAGATGTAAGTCCAACCTGGTAAAGAGGGGAATACCTTGACGAAACGGCAGTAGGGTGTGACTGTGGAGCTATGTCACAAACCATGCTCTACCCCTATCCTGCCGTGCGATTCTGTAACCATCTCACCGTGAAAGCTTGGGTGAAGTGAGAGCTGTCATTCGCTAGGGATTAACACTATTAAATGCTCACTTCACTTATGATTTCACGGTGAGATTTACAGAATCGACCGGCTGGTCTCGGTGTCCCAAACAGGCAGTCAGTGACCTCTGCGCTCCCACCGTAGAAGTGGCAAAGTTTTGGGAAAAGAAGGTTTAAAATACAGTCGTGCTAGTGACACGAAGAAGAAGAAGAACTGTTGGGATACAGGCCTCCTCTATTGAGAGAGAGTGGGTTTTATCTAATCTACCACACGGGCCCAGTGTGCTAATTAGGAAAATTCTCAGGTGATTATCATTTTTTTTAACTATCCAAATCATTCATACTAGGTATCTACTACATTTGGAACTTAAATGTTTGAGCCGTTTAGACTTGAAACACTAGGGCCTTGGGGTCCGAGTGCTCATCGAATATTTCGGGACATCGCCAAGCGATTGGTTGACTCTTCACGTGACCAGAGGGCTGGCCTATTTTTAGTCCAAAGAATCAGCTTTGCCATCCAACGTGGTAATGCTGCCAGCCTTTTGGGCACTTATCCCATTGACAGCGATGCGGACGAATTTTTTGATGCCCAATGAGCTCCTGCCTTTTTGGTTATATATCGCCTCTTTGCAATAACAACGTGGCATCTTTAAAAATTGCAGTTTTCGAAATATAACGTTGTCATTGCAAAGAGGCGATATATTTTTTTTTGTTATATACTTGTATATATTTTTTTTTTGTGTTAGCTTGTATTGTAATTGTTGTGTCTTTGTGAATAAAAACTAGGGACCTAATCTATAATTATATGCTCATTGTGAGTCGATTTGCGTCAGATAATTGAGATCTCAAGTCAATCACGAGCCCGCTCTTATTGTATGCACGTGTAGTAAAGAATAAGAATAATGTATTTTCCGAAAACACAGCGGGGTAACACACTAACAGTATCAATGGCTTTCATTTTGACAGTTCAACAACATTCATTGCGTTATTTACGTTGTTTAGCAGACAAGTTTTTCGAAAATATGAATTAACGTATTAGCAATATCCTTCAAAATGATTCAGATTGGATTTGGATTGGATTGTGGAATGACAACTTTTTACAGAATAGACCGGCTGCTTACAGATACTGTCCGCGCGCGAGCTCCGAGGAATGATAAGGAATGTTGACGTAATGAGCTAGAGTTGTGATTTAGTCGATATTGCACTGTCGATACTAATACATCTTGAGCCTCCGCGCGAGTGTACTTCATGAAGTCATTTTATGAGGGTATTATGTACTTGAAATAAAAAAAAATGATGAAAATAAACTCTCCTCACGCACTTCAATAATAAATGAGTCGACAACATTCTCCATTAAGCCATCCCTTTGACAGTAATGTTCCTCTAATGCTAAAACATGTTTATCATATCCACAACAATCTTCTTTTGTGACATGCGTGATAGCTTTTTCGGTGATCTCCTTCAGTCTCGTCAGAGAAAAATCTGAAGTAATGTTGTGTTTCCTCACGAGCCTTTTAACTTTTGCCCATGCGATCTCTATTGGGTTCAAGTCGCACATATAAGGCGGTAATCGCATTACATCGTGACAAAACAACATAATTATAAATGCAGTACTATTTATAGTAGAAAATAACACTACCTACTATCGCAAAATTAAAAATGACTCGATAAGCGTGTTCTCACATCAAGGTCAACACTAGTACTGGGAGAGTGCGGGGGATGGAGCGACGGTCGGGCGCGGCGCACACCCGCCCGCTTCCTCAGCCACCGATTCCTCGGAGCTCGCGCGCGGACTGTAGATACTTATGCACCCTAATTGCGTAACACACTATTACTCTCAATTTGAATCGTTTTGAAGCATATTGCTAATCCATTGCTCCATATGTTGGAAAAATATGCCTGCTCGTCAACGTAAATAACGCAATGAATGTTCTTTAACTGTCAAAATGAAACCCATTGCTACTGATAGTGTGTTACGCAATTAGCCTGCTGGGTGCTGGGTGCGGGGTGTTTCTGCGAAACAGGAAAAGGTTTAGCGGTGGTAACATGTTTTGCTTAAAAGAATAAAGAAATACATGCCTAGTTTATTTGAACGTAACTAATAAGTAAAACGATATCTACGTATGTCGCGTTGGTCACGCCATTGTGGTAACACGGGCTTGTGATACCGCGAATATCTTGGTGATACATCACGCCTAGGCCCTGATTCACTATGACCGCTTAATCGTTCTTTACTTTCAAACCACGTCAATTCCTTAGCTACTCACGATATCTGCTAGTAACGTATTCTCTATGACACAATGAACAAACCGCGCGAAAAACGCGAAGTTGGAGGGCATGAAGACTATAGATAAGGAGTCCAAACTCTGTACATTAGAGTTGTGCCAGAAATTTGAAAAAATAACGTTGGCGGGCAGAGTACGCTGAGGTCGCTAAGTTACCAAGGTAGAGAATTCACTCGGTACACTACGTAATGCAGCGCGGCTGGTGGCTGGTTTTAGAACTATTGCTCTAAGAATTTTTCGGGACAAATTTTCCGTATGCGATGCCCTAGAGTTTGGACTCCTTTTCTCTAGTCTTCATGTTGGAGGACTTTGAACTGTCAGAATACCACGCTTGACAACCGTACGTGGTTTGTACGTGGTAAGATTACGCGGGGAATAATAATTACCATACGGAATTGGGGCCCCGTTGTCACCGGAGGAGTTCGCAGAGATGTCCAGTCCACCTATATTTCGGAAACTATGATGGAAGTGCCATATAATTAATGATTAAACGAACTTACCTGTATGTGAAGTTCTATCATAATTATACGAAGTGCATCGTCCGAAGAGATTAGTAAGTAATATATGTAGTAACACGTTAGTGACACCACTCTCCACTGAATGTTTAGAGATTTTTTTTTTTTTTATTTTTTTTATTTCTTCTGCTGGCCACCCCAATTTCCCGCTCTTTCATGGAGTTTGGAGTTCTTGAAGCCACCATTATCTTTCTTTTGACATTTCTGCAGTCGTATGGGAAGTATTCCGGGTTGGGTGGGTGTTACTAATCTCTTCGGACGATGCACTTCGTATAATTATGATAGAACTTCACATACAGGTAAGTTCGTTTAATCATTAATTATACTCGTGCATCGTCCTCGAGATTAGTAAGTAATATATGTAGACCTTGAGAGATCCTGAGGAAATGTCAATAGCATAAAACACTAGTCATGTAAATCAGAAGTTTTATTTGACCTAATTTGACATTATCAAGTCTTATAACTGAAAAACTAAAAATAAGGAACATTCTTAAATCTTAATCATAGCAGATGTATTATCTATTATCACATATTATGTTAATAAATATCACAATTGAGATAATTAGTCTTACCATTGAGTAATCAATCTTACAATCAAATAATCAGTCTTACAAACAATTAATCAGTCTCATAATTGAATAATCAACGGCTTAATTTATAAATCGGATAGCACGGCCGTGGCAAGCGCTGTATCACTGGGATTTATTATCGCTTTGTTATAAAATTTCCCAAAAACATTTGAGCTACCACTCCAGTTTGCGGTATTGCGAATTAAATCAACAGACACGCCACCTTGATGAGCTTTTGAAGTGGCTGCGTGTCTTGTGCTATGTGCCGTGAACAAGGATGTGTCAATTCCACTGTCTCTGAGGACAGATTTTACCCACCGGCTTAGGGATTGCGTTGTTACAGGATTAAATGGTTTTTTGAAACTTATGAATAGATTTTCATGTTTTCCACGTACTGTCTTCGTTTTGTTTATGTATGCTATGAGAGTTTTACAGGGACATATCTCTGGCTTTATATCAAAAAACGGTAGCATTAAAATTGGTTGTTTCGATCCCGGCCTAGAAGTCTTAATGTGGTCCGGTATTTTAATTATGATTTTATTTTTAAAAATTTCAATATTCTTAATTATAATTTTGCTTAATGTTTGCATGCGGTGTGCCGTCGTTAGAGCAAGAAGACAGACGCATTTTTTAGTTAACACTTCTAAGGTCAGATTTTCATTTGGGGAGTGTTGGCTTAGCCACTGTAGTACTAAGGAAGTGTCCCATGTAGTGTTGTATTTGGGTCGTGGCGGCCGAAGCCGATACACGCCCTTGAAGAACCTTACGATACGATCATCTTTAGACATGTTCGGTCCTAGTATTAGGGACAGAGCAGACCTAACCGAATTCAAAGTGCCGTATTGGCTGCCTTTGTTATATATTTCTGTGAGGAAATATAGTATGTTAGGGACTGATGCGTCGTAAAAATTGATATTGTTATCAAGACAAAAATCAAACCACTTCCTGAGTGCTGAGTCGTATTGCCGAAGTGAATTGTCGGATAACGATGCCATCATGATATTAATTGTTGATGGCGGTATGCAGCGTCGCAGTAGCGCTGTCCGCACAACACTCCGGCAACCAGGGTAACGTTCTCTAGTATGTTCTGTTTGCTGGAATGTGGAATAATGACATTTTCATTAGGTTGGAATTCTATGGTGTCTGACACGAGGAGGCGTTGAAATATGGGAAACCATGGTTGTGTTGGCCACTTAGGAACAACCATAATTCCTGATGCTTTATCAGATATAATTTTTCTTAGGGTTTTTAATATGATTGCGAAAGGAGGAAATGCATAAAATTTTAGCCTGGTCCACTTGACTGTGAATGCGTTGACTGCAAAAGCGTCAGGGTCGCGATGCCAGGACATGTAACAAACACATTTATTATTAATCCTACTTGCAAATAGATCAACTTCTGGGTAGCCAAATTTTTTGCTTAAAATTTTAAAAGCGGTGTCTGTAAGTTCCCACTCTATGTCTGGATGTACTCTGCGAGACTCTGCATCTGCAATGACATTTTCCCCAGATTTTATGTAGGAGGCATAGATAAAAATGTTGCGGGATTCGCACCACTGCCATATCATTTTAGAAATTTTTGAAAGGTGTGGGTATTGAATACCACCCATGCGGTTTATGTAAGCAATGGCTGTGGAGTTATCAATGCGAAGGAGGATTTGGCAGTTGTGGAGTTCTTTCGCGAATATTTTGAGACCAATGTAAGCTGCGAGAAGCTCTAATTCATTTATGTGAGATTCCCTCTCCTCTTGCGACCATACTCCACTAGCTTTCTCGGTACCGCACGCAGCTCCCCACCCCGTAGTTGAGGCGTCAGAGTATATTTCTGTGCAGTATTCGTCAATTCTTATTGGTCGCACAGAAGTATCAATTTCTTTTATCCACCATTTAAAAGAAGGTTGCAAAGATTCTGGTATATCCATGTATCTATTGTAATCTTCATGGCCTCTAAGATTTAAAAATTTACACCTTTCTAAATCTTTAGTGTAAAGTGCACCATATTCAATTGCTGGACATGCGGATACAAGTAGCCCTATTAGGTGAGCAAATTTTCTAATTCTACATCTTTTGCAATTCATCATTTTTATGAGTTCAACTTTTATATTTTTCCTTTTTTCTTCAGGTAACGATACTTGAAATTTTTTAGAATTTATTATATAGCCAAGAAATTTGCATGACATGGAGGGAGTAAGGTTACTTTTTTCCCTATTTATGACAAAACCTACAGATGTTAATAATTTTTTTGTAATATTGATATTTTCTAAGCATTCCGACTTAGTTTGTCCTAAAAGGAAAATGTCATCTAGATAGATTGTGGAAAGGTATCCGCATGCCCTAAGAAGTTTTATTATTGGTTTCATAATTTTTGTAAAGATATATGGAGCTTTGTTTAACCCGAATGGTAGAACATTAAATTCATATAATTTTTTGTTAAATTCAAAACTAAGATATTTGCGAGACACAGGGTTAATGTTAATTAAGTGGTATGCATCTTTTAAGTCGAGGTTGGCCATGAAGCAATCCCTAGACACCAATTTAATTGCTGTTCTAAAATCCTCTATCTTAAAATGATCTGTGTCTATGAATTTATTTAATGGTTTCAGATTCAAAATGAATCTCATTTTACCATTTGGTTTTGGACGCAAAAATACATTTGATACAAATTGACCATCGCATGGATCACACTCCGATATGGCCCCTATTTTTAATAAGTCTCTGATGGCTTTATTAAAATGTGTGAGCTCTGTTAGTGTATGTGGTATAATTTTAGGTTTGCACCTTTGTATCACCGGTTTATTAAAATTTAATTTGTAACCGTCAACCCATGACAGTATAGTTTTGTCTTCAGTGATCATAGACCACTGAGTGTAAAAAGAGGATAACTGTCCAGCATACCTTACCAGGCTTAACGTCGGCGGGTGGACTTCGACTGATGCCGATATGCTTTCGACGAGTTGCCTTGCATCATGTTGCGATTGTATCGCGCTGAATGGCCCGGCACCGGCGGGGGAGCTGCCTCTCGACCACGACGGGCTCCTTGGTGTGTCCCTTGCTGTTTGCGAGCTGGGGCCGGGCTCCTCCAGTTTAAATTGTTTGCTGGGGGAAATGTTTTGGGGTTCTGCTGTGCCCTATTCTTTAATTCTGTGCCTGACTTAGAAACAGCTTTAGCTGATCTAATTGTTTCAGCCAGGTTTTCCCCAAATAAGTATTTGTCGATTTTTGTGTCTGTCAAATGATCCTTTAGATCTTTTTTGATTGAAAAAATTGCAAAATTTCGCCTGGTTGTTGATTCTAAATGTTGAATGTTACATAAAATTTTTGATATGTCCATTAATTGCTTGATTCGATCATGATCTTTATTTTTACTGTCAATTTCCATTGTGAGGACTCTTGCCAATCCAGCTATTGCTGCCGCCAGTTGATTCTGTCGAGCTTCAATACCCTTGTCCCGTTTTAGTACTGTTTCTGTGACTGCAGCCTTAATTTCTGCATTGAGCAGTGGTGCCCCAATCAGTGTGCTGTTGTCCGGTATTAGGTATCTTTCTGTTAGCTCTTTTCTTGTTTCCTTTGGGAGGCCCTCGGTGGCCATGTGTTGTAACCTTGTTGCTAATTGTTTATGGATTGGTGGTCCATATTTTATGACTGAAGAGGGGTCCTCTCCAAGGATGTCCAGCAATTCTGGGTCTAGGTTCTCAGAAGGCCCTTCATCATTTGTTGAGACCAGTTCTGCTGTCACTTTTTCCAATGTCACTGGCAGAGGGTTTTCAGGATGCTGCGTGGCGAACCCTATGTGTTCAGTGATTGTCTGCGCTTCTGGACTGTCCAGAATGTCTCTGACTGAAAACAAATAGTCTTTGTGATTACCCAAGAAACTTGCCAGCGAACCAGTCCCAAAAACTGTTCTGATTGGCTATGGGTTATTTTGGGTCAGTCCTCAGGACTGCCGTTTCGAAGCAACCTGGCGATACGGCCCCAGAAGCCGCTCTGATAGGTGTTCGATAGTTTTTTTTTTTTTTTTTTTTGGTGCACAGTGAGATTGTGCCAGCGAAAAAACAGTCCCAAAACTGATTTGATTGGCAAGGGGTGTATTTTATTTGTGCTCCTACGATTACCTGACGATGCGGCCCCAAAAACCGCTCTGATAGGTATCTTGCACTTTCGTAAACATTGAAAACGTCAAACAACCATAAAAGGCATTCATGTGCCATCGTGCTATTGTATAATTACCTAGCTGTAGTACTAACTGAAATATCTACTTAGGATGATACGTAAAATTCCAAGTAAGTATAGAAAGTTTGTGACGCCATGACGCCATTTCTATTTTTCCCTTGTGGAAAAGTTATGTCTAACAAATGAATTTATCGGCTCATTTAACCGATAATTTCTACAAATATGCATGTAGGCTAGCTCCGTAAACTCTTTCTAATAACTAAGTATGTAAAAAAGGTGTACCTTGTTCATTATCCGAATCTGAATCCGTAGTGCTTCTCGAACGTCGTCTCCGTTTTAACTTTTTCATAAGTTTCTTTATTTTTCGATGAATATCGTCGACACTCCTTTTAGGCATCTTTTAATCTCCAGTAATTCACAGTTAATAATGCAATTTTTACCTATATTTTAAATTATAACTTGAAAAATGTGTCGAGTGGTGGCGCACTGACAACGTGAATGAAAGAGCGGGAAATTGGGGTGGCCAGCAGAAGAAATAAAAAAAAAAAAAAAAAAAAAAATCTCTAAACATTCAGTGGAGAGTGGTGTCACTAACGTGTTACTACATATATTACTTACTAATCTCGAGGACGATGCACGAGTATAATACGGGGTGAGCCTATCGCTAGTCATCTGTAGTCCACATTTCCACAGCGTGAACTTAGTGCTGAACGCCGTGCATTAACCCGGCGTCATAGGGGTTGGGTCAAAATTACCCCGCTGGTTTAAAATTTCTAATATTTTTTAAAGTACCCGCGCGACGTTGTTGCCGTTCTCTGCAGTAGCTGGAGTCAATATTGTACTTTTTTTTTGTAATTTTTGAGAGTTATTTTAAAAATTGACTAAACTCAATTAAACGTTTCTGAATTTATTTATTTATTTTATTATTTATGTACACACTGTAAAAAACATATGGATATGACATAGTAATAATAATTATTATTATTATTTTTCTGTTTTATCATCATAACCAGAATACCTTTATACTGAAATAATGACACAGTTTACTTAAAAATTTACTTAAAAATTATGGGAATAACATGTATTAAATATATGGGTACCTAATATTGACCCACCTCAACGTCCATGTAACTATTTCCTACCCAATGACGCCGGGTTAACACTTCACTCGTATCGCATGCTATTTTATAGCTCGTGTGACCTAAACGCGCACTTGAGTCACGTTATTCTGTGCAAAAATGGACTACTTAAGTCACAGAAACGCGTGACTTAAGTGCGGGTTTAGGTCAGACAGTGCTACAAAAATCATTATACCTAACTTACAATTTAATACAGTGCTACAAAGATATTTTAGCTCTTGAATTATATTGACAAGGGCGTTTTGTGAATTTGTCATCATCTGCCTAGCCTTTTCCCAACTACGTTGGGGTTGGCTTCCAGTCTAACCGGATGCAGCTGAATACTAGTATTTTACATGGAGCGACTGCCTATCTGACCTCCACAACCCAGTTACTTGGTAATACGATACCCCTTGGTAAAACTGGTTGTCAGACTTTCGGGCTACTGACGACCCGTAACGACTGTCAAAGATCCACGAATGACAGCCGGGACCAACGGCTTAGAATAGAATAGAATACTCTTTATTATGTACACCATATAGATTACAGACATAAATATAGACCAACCGCGGCAACGACCAATCCGATCGATCGACCCGTGCGGCTATTATTACTTAACGTTTTGTGAAATTGTATTGGAAAAATAAAAAAAAATAAAAAATAATATTTTTCTCTTCATGTTCTCACACACTATTGTCTAGATTTCATTTTTACTTCTTCTTTCGCAGGTCTGCTGGAAGAAATTTCTTAAAAAATAAGCAGTAAGTACCTTTGTACTCAAATTATTACAATGTTATATCCCTATGTTTTTTACTGTGTGTACATAAATAATAAAATAAATAAATAAAAAATAAAAACATATTTCACGCGGAAAAAGATCCTTATACCCACAGCTATAAATATCATTAATTTATTAATAGCAAAAGCTAAAGATTTCTGATTTCCAAATCTAGAAAAAAAAGCCACAAAAATATTTTCAAAAGCTTTTAATAAATCATTCGTCATCATCATCACCATCTTCATCATCACTGGTTCTCTTCGCCAGCTTAGCTTCCAACTCCTTAGCGGGGTTGAACATACCATTAGTCTGAGTGTTGCAGATAAAACAACGCGTTGATTTCTTGTAGTTCTCTAAGGCACATTTTTCGCAGAAATAGTGTTTGCATCTGGGAAATCAAAATCAAAAATCAAAATCAAAAGTCATTTATTCAAACTAGGCTGAGAATCAGCACTTTTCGAACGTCAACATTACAAAAGACAGTCCCTCAAAACGCCCGCCCTTCACTACTTCCTAGTGCATAAGCTGGAAAGAAGCCCACAAGAGACACAGGTTAAACTAGAATTAGGGGTGGGGTTATGTTGGCATATATGATGACACTAGCAGCGCCTCCCGGTTTCACCTGCATAAGTTTCGATCCCATGGGAATGTCGGGATCAAAAGTCCATCCATGTTTTAATCCTGTTTTTTTTTTTTTTTTATTATTCAAAACATTTTCAATACTTATAAAAAAGAAACTTTAACATACCTCACAAACCATCGCGGGTTTAACAGAGGTATGAGACACGGCAGACACGGCAACTCGGTGCCACAATGATATTGATTCTACATTTAACAGAATTAAGGCAATAGTATGTTAGATATTGATATTGGTACTAAAAAGACACTTCCTAGACTGTACAACAGTCCAGAAAGTATCTCTTTAGCACCTTCGAGCAATTCTTCACATTTAATTTGTCGCAGATTTCTGACGGTAAGTCATTCATAATAGACGGTAGCGTGTATTCCCACGTCCTTGATCCATAGATATTATTAGATTTGGGTATCTTAAATGTGGGTAGGCCTGACAAACGACGATTTTAGCCTTTCGTATTTTTGAACTGTACCAAGATTCTGGTAATTTTCGCTTAGAACCCGAAATTTTACCTTGTCAAAGACATATGGTTATAAACTTCTGTGTGCCAAATTTCATCCAAATCCTTACAGTAGTTTTTGCGTGAAAGAGTAACAAACATCCATCCATCCTCACAAACTTTCGCGTTTATAATATTAGTAGGACGTAGGATAGGATTTTATCAAATTTACAAGTGTTATTGTATCGCGTTTTGTTATTTTCTTTTTTTTATACAGCATGTTTTTTTTACCGTCTCCAAATTTTTACAGGATATTCTACCCAGGAATATGAACAACTTTCACTACGGAACCAACTCTGAGATCACGAAAAAAAATCAGCTGATTCATACATTTTGGTCAAGTAGGTATTGAACTTTTGTATGAAACAGCTGATTTTGATTTCGTGATTTCAGTTAGTCCCATAGTAAAAGTTGTTCAGTCATGAGTAGACCACCCTGAAAACATTTGGAGCCTGTAAAAAAAACATACAGTATACAACATGTCCCTGAATTAACGCACAGCCTATTAAGGGGTCATTGTACTCATCATTATGAACAACTTTTACTATGGGACCAAACCTGAAATCGCCAAAAAAAAGTTACGGACGGACGGGCAGCATAGCGGGAGTAATAGGGTTCCGTTTTTCCCTTTGGGTACGGAACCCTAAAAACTATCATTCCACAAAATCTACCACACGCGGACAAGATATCACTCACTTGGTAACGACGGGGCTGGTGAAGCTGTTCCTGCATATGAAGCAGCGGAAGGGCAGCTCGTCGTCACTGTTCACTTCGTAGTCGGAGTCCCCGCCACCCGCGGCCGCCTCCGCCTCCTCGCGCTCCAGCTGCCAGCCGTGCTTGTAGTCTGAACGGTCGTGGAGGAATTTGCAGGAGTCTGGGAAAATTAAAAGTTTATATTAAGGTGAATACACTATCGTGGCGCGAGCAGTGATGGCCCCGAGGTAGGTAATAGGTAACACGGGCTGGTGTCCGCAACTCCACGTCAATGCGCGTATTTTGCGTAAAAAAATGGCCCCGAGGTAACGACCCCAACTTACGAGATGTAGGTCGTGGGTTCGAACCCAGTTAGGCGGTTTACTTTGTATAAATAATTTCATCACAAAACGGTGAATGGAAACATCGTAAGAATACCGGCATTTATTTATTTATTTATCCTCGTACTGGAACGCCATACAGCAATTACACCAACGGAGCAAAGAATTACTTAATGTGCTGCTTCCCATCCACCCTGTGCGCGGAAATCGAACGGGCGGCGATGGAACACGCACGCTCACACAGCGTTAGCTCAATAGTGCCATTACTTAATCAGTCATCGTTCGCGCGCGAGTGTGAGCGTACGTACTACTAGCGCAATGGCGTCAGATATTGTCAAATGTGCAAATTGTAATATAGTTATAAATGAGCTATTAGCGTTTATACAAAACAAGGCAGATGTGATGGATGAGGTTTCCCTCACACGGATGTGCAGTGATACTTTTGCAGACAGTGAAATTGTGGCGGCGAAGACATTACTTTTTGATTCAATTCCAAACTCTAAACGGAAAATTCGTAAAAGTAAAGGAAAAAGTGCACGGGACATTGAGGATATTATATGTCTTCTGAAGGTCACTGATCCAGAGATAGTACCCATCTTCGTTGCGCGTGATCTTCAAAAACTACCACCGGTTACGTTTGACCATATAGACGCGACGAAACTATTAAAGGATATTCTCGTGCTACAAGCAGATATTAAAGTCTTAAAGAATGACTGTGCGACAGCGTCTCAACTACTGGAGTTAAGAACTGATTTAGACAATCTAAAGAGTGCCTCAATTGTACACAATAACTTTGACTTTGTCAATAGAAGGCGAGGCGCATTTATTGAAGACATAAACAACTTTGACAGTGGTCCAATGGCTTTACAACAGCATTCAATTTCAAAAAGCAACGATAAATCCCCGAAATCCAGGTCAAAATCTATTATTAACGATTATTTTCCAAAATATGAGGGTGGACCGAAAAAACTATTGTCTACTCCAGAGACCGTTGCCGAGGCGAAGCAATCAACTGCGAGTTTGACGGTTAACGTAAATTCGTGCGATGCTGTCTCGCTCGCGCAGCGGCCGGGCCATATAGATGACTCACAAAAACAAGTCACCGTCGACGACAGTCGATGTAATAAACAATGCAGTACCCCTACCGCGAGCTCTAATCTCATTAACTCGAACGTTCCCACTAATATCTCGCCTGCACCGCAATGTTTTAAGCGTAAGACGATGGCAGATGTACTGAAGGCGAGGAACGAGTGTGAGGAAATAGTAGGGGAAACATGGAATGTTGTTAAATATAACAAACAAAAGAAGCCCTCATCTCATGGAAAGATGGGAAAAGCGTACGTAGGTCCAGATGGGAAGTTTAAGGCAGCTATCATCAAGGTACCATTGTTCATTTCAAATGTGTGTAAAACCACGAATGAGAGTGATATTATTGCTTATATTAAAGACAACACACAGGAAGATGTAACTTTGTTTAAAATTAATAGAAAAGCAGAAAAGAGGTACAGTGGCCTCCAAAAGTCCATAGGCATTCTCACAAAGCATTAGCTTGACGTTTAGTTTGACTTACGACCTTCTATTTTCAAGAATAGACACATGTATCATTATTGTCGTCAACAAGTGATTGTACTTCATAATTTCAACGTTAAAACACAAGTTAAGGTGGCCTAGCGGCTAAGTGCCTGCAGATAGATGCGCGAATCAGTAAGCCGTGAGTTCGAATCTCACGCCGAATATGTAGACTTTTTGCAAGTTTTTACTCGATTGGAAGAAATGGGACAGAAATATATTATTCTTTATTTTGTTCGCTTTGTTCACACATTTTGTAAAGTTAAGAAGGTAGATCGTAAAAAACTTAAGAGGGTTCATGCGTTAGAGCCATGCTGGAGTCAAAATTGATGATTTCCGACGGACAATAAAACCATAATATGTTTAATTTATAGATGAGATATTGACGTCATATTATTGGGAATTTTATAATCTAGTGCATGGCTGAAAAACATTTTAAATTTTTTGTTTAGTTTTCTCATCAGAACCGTTTTTATTCAAGCCTTTTTTAAAACTAGCGATCGACGGTCTAAGCAGATGCTAGATATTAGTAAAACCATATATGACAAACTTATTACAACATTACTTTATAAAAAATAAGAACATTTTTTAGTGCATGGCTGAAAAAAAAACACGATTACTGTAAGTTTTCATTCAAGAAAAGTATATTCAAAAGTGTCAATTGTAGCCACTTTTCGAGATATTAAACGTGTTAGTTTAGGATGAAATCTGAAATATTTATATTTTCTTTTAGACCTAATAAATTAAGACATTTATGTTCTAAAACATGGTTCAAATATTTTTTTAATAACTTATATGTTTATTTTACTATGAATTATTTAGAATTGCTATATAATCGGCGCGGATTCACGCCACCGCTCATTGCCGGCTGAGGCCTTTCAGAGGCAGGACGTGTGTCGCTCCCATCGCTGCGTGTCGCGTAAAATATTATCGTACTTTCGCGAGTTTTTAGCGCGACTGGGACATATTGATACTTTTTATTATAATATATTTTTATTATATTACAGAACTTTGGTGAGTACATATTTTAATGTAATGGTATTCAATTAACTTAAGAAGATTAAATTAGACTTCTTTATGTATGTTTCGATTTTACTTTTTTTTAGATATAGCTAACAAAAGGCGCTATACGGGAATAAAACGAAAAAAATATGAAAATTTAGCCAAGGCTAATGAAGCTGAAAGGTAAGTTACCGAGGAGCCACTTTTTAACTATGTAACAGGTTATAGCCAATTCATATTTTTCTTACACGGGGATAGAATTCGTAATAATTTGCGTTTATTCTGTCTTATAATCTCATAAACTGAATTGACCATTCTGGGGTTGTCAGTTTTGGATAGTTGAGAATATACCACTGAAACGAGGTGGGTTCTCTACTTATAAAAAAATATCTATATTAGGTGTAATTAGTAAACCATAAGAAACAATATTATACTTACTACTTTCTGAAGTCAATATAATTTTTTCAAATTACTTTTTGTCTGGGTATTTTTATGAAACACAGTAGTAATAAGATAAAATTAATATCCGATTCGTTGTTATAGGCAGAAAAGAGAAGTTCAAATATTTCAAAATGCTGTTGTAAGTTTTATTTTTTTTTACTTCTATATATGTTATGGCAATTTTTGAGATTTTATATCTAAACAGACACGTGTCTCCTTTATTTTGAATTAGCACCTATTAAACCAAAACTAAATAAGACATTTCTTCGTTATTTATTTATCTCAAGCCGACAATCGATCGCCTGTCGTGGTGCTTCTTATGGTTTGTGTCACTTCATATTATACTCTGCATATTATTTTCAGACTCAACAAAAAGAAAAAGTCACTGAAAAAGCACTGGAAATTCAGGAAAACTTGCAGGCGTTAGAAACGGCTTCATCTCAAGATCCTGACGCAGGGAATCTTGTAAGAATTACTTGGTCGTTATATACATATTTTAGCACAAATAAAACATTGTTGTGTCTCAAGCCGACAATCGACCGCCGGACACGATGCTTACGGTTTGTGTCACTATGTTATACCTACATGTTATTTTCAGACTCAACAAAAAGAAAAACTCAGTGAAATAACACTGAAAATTCAGGAAAACTCGAAAGCATTAGAAACGGCTTCATTCCACTATACATAGAGTACTCACGGAGGGGATTTATGTCTGGTCAATAAAAGTGCAGTGTGGGTGCCTCACACTCTGAACACGGATCAGAAGGAGTTTCGTTATGAAACTGCGCGTAGCCATTTATCGTGGTATCGCCGTAAGAAAAATATACTTAATAGATTCATATGCCTTGATGAAACTTGGGTCGAATTTTATACTCCTCGTCAAAGACATCAGTCACGATGTTGGGTGGAACCGGGCACTTCAGCTGAACATTTACCACGTGCAGAGCTACATGAACGAAAAATACTACTAATAGTACCTATGGATGTCAGAGGCATTGCTTTTTGGAGAACTTATGATGAAAATACAACTATGACTGGAGAGCGATATAAGTCATTTTTAGAAGAAAATATTCCTATTTGGGCAGACGAACATCATATAACGAGTCCTATAATTTTACATGATAACGCCAGACCGCACAAATCAAAAATAGTTCAGAATTTAATTGAAGAAAAGGATGGATTGAAATTATTCAGCCGCCATATTCCCCGGATATGAATCCTTGTGATTTCAATTGTTTTGGCCATGTGAAGAGGAAATTGTCGGGTACTCGATACAATAGCAAAAAGGAGTTAGATATTAAACTAAAGAGCATTATTGATGAATTAAATGAAAGTGGTACTTTAAATGGTGTTCAAGATTTGCCAGCAGTCTGGGAGCGAGTGATTAATAGTGGTGGAGATTATTGATTAGTGTCACAAGGTTATATAATATAGTAGTCAGTTTTTGTAAAATAATAATAATAATAAAATAATATGACACTGGAAGTGGGATGACCTAATATAATATTAATCGTTGTAGGACTTTACATTTGTACTACATTTCTAACTTTTCACCCGTGATTAGTATATATATACTTTACTAGCGACCCGCCCCGGCTTTGCACGGGTGCAATGGAGAAACTGATAATTTTAGAGCCACTATTTCTCGTAAAAAGTATAGGATAAAAAATGGTTATTGTGGGATAACCCACAATAACCATTTTTTATCCTATACTTTCAAAAAATTGTCTATCTCTTAGGGATAACCCTAAGAGATAGACATATACAATCGCGGACTTTTTTGTAGACCTTTTTAAGGTGTACAATACTGTAGTACATTGTTTTGATCTATCTCGACGGGTTCAGCCAGCGTTTACAATGTAAGCGCAAAAAAATGTGTTTAATTACGACATCATATTAGAAACCTCTAAAATTATCAGTGTTTCTCTACTATATTATGCATGTATTATAGATATAAACCTTCCTCTTGAATCACTCTATCTATTAAAAAAAACCGCATCAAAATCCGTTACGTAGTTTTATAAATCTAAGCATATATAGGGACAGACAGACAGGGAAGCGACTTTGTTTTATACTATGTAGTGATAAAGTATCCAAAACTGCCTATTTATTTCACAAGGTTGTAATAAAAATAAGAATAGTAAATAAAAATCAACTAACGGTTAAATAAGTATCATTATACATAACTCAACGGATCAACATGGGTTAGTTTGACTATAATGACAGAGAGCACACCAACTCTACGCACACAGACACGCGCGCATCTGTGTGGGTGCAAAGAGCACTGCAATTACCTAAACTTGGTGCCGCGGATTTGGCGTTAACGCTCTTAATAAAGAATTTAGATTTCTGTGAGGTAGACATGAGTTTTATGAATATTTAACCGTTGTCGTTTTAGTTGTAGTTGTTGGTTAGTGACGTGTGGTATAGATAGCGGTATTGATTATTCTCAAAATGCAGGCAAATATTAATATTGAGGCGGGGGCGACGATTATTGGGCTGCATAAAAGTGGTCTTAATAGAACACAAATATCTAATAAAACCGGACTGAATATGAGTATTTAATATTAATGAATTGTAACTTAAACTTTTATTTGAAAATACTTATTATTTGTTGACAATGGATGATTCTTTTTATTGATTATTAAGTCCATCATGAGGCCTAATAGATAAATAATTAGTGTTTATTATTGGATTTATAAATGCAAAGTTGTAATACTTATTTGAATAGGTATTATATTAAATAAATATTATTATATTATATTAAAATGAAGTCACTTTAGTATTTTGTTACAGCTGCCTAATTTCACTTTTTTTTTTGTTTTAGAGGAATACTGTAAGTCTCTGGATCAAAAGATACGAGGCAGAGAAAGGCCGAAGTGGAAGGCCGGCGCTTATTAGCGAGGCACAGCGACGACATATGGTGGGCGAGCATGAATTTAATGGATTCACACCTACGAGACACTTTGCTGAACTATTCGACACCTCATCGTAAACTCTTCGCCGTGCCCTCCACGCTGAAGGCTTGCACAGAAGACCAGCTAAGAAGCCCTTGTTGACAGAACGACATAAACAAGAACGACTACGTTTCGCACGGGATTATTTAGATTTTGACTGGAATACTACCATATTTTCAGATCAAAAGACATTTAAATCCAGCCATAAGGGTAGGCTTCATTTATGGCGCAAGGATAACACTCGCTGGTGTGATAAAAACGTATGCCCTAATGCAGAGTCAGGTCGAATTGCTATTAATATGTGGGGATGGATGAGTGCAGCAGGGCCAGGAGAACTAGCTTTTATGTAGTTATACAAAATATTAATATCTAAATGTTTTGTTTTTTATAATTAGACGGTGTAACTAAATATTTAGTAATATTAGCATATCCGTATTATTTAATGACCTTAAACAATTGAGGTTTAGTTTCAATCTTCTTTTCGTCAAGAAAATGAAAAATTAAGCTATTACCTCAATACATTTATTGTGACGTTACATTAAAAAAAAACATGTTTATAAAGTCTAAATCATATATTACTTTTCAATAAACTTTACTGAATACCGATACCTCTAATAAGTGGGTATTAACAATTATATTTGTGTTCTTAGAACATTCTTTCCTTGTTATGTTATTATGAATTGACTAAGTGGGTATACAACAAAAAATCTTATGAACGGTTACAAGAGAACTTCTTTTTATCTAAGTAGGAATGTGACGTCACAATAATTATTGTCATCAAAATTGTTAATTTTATAAATAAATAAAATGAATAAACATTTTTGTTATGATTTAGCACGACTATTTTAGTTCCACCTTCCAAAACCGAAAAAATAAATTAAATATCACATAAATACTTAAATAATAATACAATAACTAATTTTGCTTCTTATAAAAATGATAATAAGCATGAATACATTATAAATAAACATAAACCTAATAAGTTTTTACTTAACATTATTATGGTTTCAAAGAAACAAAAAAACGGCTAACAATAATAATTCAGATTCGAACTCAGACCTCATCGATCGTGAACCTGTTGCTTAGCGCAAACAGCTAGCAGCACATATTAGAAGCTTGCGAATTTTAGCAATGCTATGGTAAGAACAGACGCGTATTGTAAATGCAACAGAAATATCATGCTATTTCGTCTATTACGACGACAGTTCATTAGTGTGTGTTATCTGCGGAATGTTGAGACATCACTCGCACACGCACTGACTGTATCGCGCTCGTACTGTTCATGGCAATGTGAACTTTAGCGTGCTTATGGACTTCTGAGCGTTTACTGTACAACTCCTATAAGTTGTATGTCCCCAAAACGAAACTAGAACGATTTCTAGATAATGCGTTATGGCCCGATGGAATAACTTTTAGACGTTTTGTGAATGAAGCCTACAAGACGAAGGCGGGCATAATTAAGCAAACATTGACACAATAAATAATGGAAAATAGCAATCAGACGAGTACATTTGTGAGTTTTAATTGCAAATCGGTGAAGCGATCCGTTGAGGCAGTTCATTCTCTATGTCAGTCAGCTGACATAGTTGCCCTCCAGGAAACATGGCTGCTTCCTCAAGATATACCTTATCTTGGACAAATTCATAGCGATTTCGAGTACACCGGAAAGTCAGCTGTTGACACCTCAGAAGGATTGTTGAGAGGGCGACCGTTTGGTGGTGTTGCGATCCTGTGGCGTAAGCGAGTCTTTGAATCAGTAACGGTAATCAGCTGTATTAGTGCGCGTTTAACGGCGATTAAAGTTTCACTCGGGGACAGATGCATAATAGTGTTCAGTGTTTACATGCCAACAGACTCGAGTGAAAATCTGGCAGAATTCACAGAGTGTCTAAGTGAAGTGAGTGCGATTGTCGAAGCTAGTAATGTTGAAACAGTTTACATACTCGGCGATTTCAACGCACACCCCGGTGAGTCATTCTGTTGTGAACTCTTAGATTTTTGTAACGAGCAAAAGTGGAGGTGTGCGGACATTGAGAAATTAGGCTTAGGGGCAAGTAGCTATACCTTTGTCAGTGACGCGCACGGTTGTAGGCGATGGCTTGACCATTGTATCGTCACACAGTCTGCCTGGTTGACGGTTACTGAGATAGGTATTGTGCATGATGTGTTCTGGTCTGATCACTGTCCTATATTTGTTAAGTGTAGGTTAGATAAGATTAAACCTAAGTTAATATGCCATAAAACATCACGTAGCAGCGTAATTTGGGGCGAGAGGGATAGCGATCAAATAAGAGTGTACTATAACTTATGTAATAGTAAGTTAAAGCTAATTGATTACCCCCAGGAATTTGGTTTGTGCAGTAATAGCCACTGTAATAATACTGAGCATAGGGTAATTCTTGACAAGATGTATGAAAGTATTGTTACTACTTTGTCAGAGGCCGCGGTACAGAGCCAAGTGGAAACTCGGACTCATAGACATGTTGGCCGTGTTGTTGGGTGGAACAAGCACGTGCGTGAGGCCCACGCGATGGCAAGGCTTAAGTATCAGCTATGGGTTTGGCACAAAAAACCAACTTCTGGCGATGTCTACAACGACATGTGCCTGACTCGAAAGGTGTTTAAAAGTAAACTAGTGTGGTGTCAGACGCATCAAGAGCAAATTAAGCTTGATATTGTAGCTTCTCTCCGTAAAGCCAATAATTTTCAGAAGTTTTGGAAGGCTACCAAAAAGTTTGATATTAGGCCTGGGCTTCCTGTGAGTGTCAATGGTGCTGATCAACCGGATAGCATCGCCAACATGTTTATGGACCACTTTAAAGTGGAGTCACCGCTGGGCTCTTCGTTGCGAGTGCTCGATGACGGATGCTGTCGTGATTCTGATCTGGTTCGTTTCTCGGCCAAGCAGGTGTCAAGCACCATTAAGAAAATGACGAGAGGGAAGTCTCCGGGTCACGATGGTTTAAGCATTGAGCACTTGCAGCATGCCGGTCCACACATAGCTAGAGTGCTCGCTATGTTTTACTCGCTATGTATGTGTCATTCGTACCTTCCTTGTGATCTTTTGCAAACTATTGTCGTGCCTATTGTTAAGAATAAAACGGGTGACGTTGCTGATAAGTGTAACTATCGACCCATCTCCCTGGCAACTATTATCGCGAAGGTACTCGACAGTCAGCTGGACGCGAGACTGGATGGCCTGTTAAAATTACACGACGCACAGTTTGGGTTTCGTAATGATCTTGGCACTGAAAGTGCGATTCTCGGCCTCAAGCATACGGTGCAATACTACACAAAACGTCGAACACCAGTGTATGCTTGCTTTTTAGATCTCTCCCGTGCTTTTGACCTTGTATCTTACGAGATTTTGTGGGAAAAGCTGCGGGAGAGAAAAGTGCCAGCGGAGCTGTTGCGGATCTTCCAGTATTGGTACTATAACCAAACGAACAGTGTGAGATGGGCCGATGGGCAGTCTATGTCGTATGGGCTGGAGTGTGGGGTGAGACAAGGAGGGATTACGTCACCAAAATTGTTTAACCTGTACATAAATGATCTAATCGTTGAGCTCAGCAGCAAGAAAATCGGTTGTCGCGTGGATGACGTTAGTGTCAACAACATCAGCTACGCTGACGATATGGTGCTGCTGAGCCCTACGGTTAGGGCGCTTAGAGAGCTGCTTAATTGTTGTGAGGGCTATGCTCGAGAGCATGGCCTAGTTTATAATGTCAAAAAAAGCGAGTTCTTGGTTTTTAAGGCTGGCGGTGTTAAATGTCCTGAGTATGTGCCCCCGATTAAACTGAATGGGAATGACATATTGCGAGTATACCAGTTCAAATACTTGGGGCATTATGTAACCGACGACCTAAATGACCGAGTGGATATTGAGAGGGAACGCAGGGCGCTGGCCGTCCGATGTAACATGTTGGTTCGCAGGTTTGCTCGCTGTAGCAGAGAAATCAAAATAACGCTTTTTAAAGCCTATTGCCAAGTGTTTTACACGTGCAGCCTGTGGACCAACTATACTCAGCGGGCCATCAGCGCCCTGCGGGTCCAATATAATAACGGGTTCAGGATGCTGATGGGGCTGCCCCGTTTCTGCAGTGCATCAGGTATGTTTTCACAAGCTCACGTCGATGGCTTCCACGCCATCGTCAGACAGAAATCTGCCTCTTTGCTCTGCAGAGTGCGGGACAGCTCCAACTCCATCCTGAAGATCATAGCGGGGAGGTACGATTCTCCTTTGTTAGGTGATGTTGTTCAAAGATGCATTTTGAACAACAGCCTTGTTGTCCAATAGAGAGTAGATAATAGCTACATAAGTTTACTAACATAGGTATAAGTTTTGTCTTTTGTTTTTGTTACTAACCCATATGGATGTTGCTTATCCGAAATAAAGACTATTTTATTTTTTTTTATTTTATTACTCCATCCAAATCGCGCACATTCTTTGCGATTTTTTTGAGATACAATTAATTTTTCAAAATAAATGCATTCAAATTGTAAAAACGGAAAATTTCGGTGTGTCGTCCTGATTGACAGATGTCAGATGTCGCTGAATGTAGGCATGTCCTAGAACCAAAAATTCGAAGACATGTGACATCTACCAACCCGCACTGGGACCGCGTGATGGATTACGGCCCACTCCCTCTCACATAGAGGAGGCCGGTGTCCCAGCAGTGGGAATTTTATAGGCTAGAAATATTATGTAATTTTTTTTTTTTTGCCCAAAATTCAGCAACGCGAATACCGTTCGCTGACGCAGCCATTAGGTCCTCACGCGTGTAGGTGAAAGGGCATGCAGCGCAAGATGGGAGGAGAGCAATTGTCTGTGGAGACACGCCGCATACACACGGCAGGTCTGAGCCATCCATGAACTCCCCATTTGTAGAAGTTATCCTTGCTGCGGCCTACTTGGATACGAAGTCTATTTAAGATTTTTCAAGATGCCATGCCCTATGAAACATATCAAAAGTTATTATAACATTGATACTAACCACCAAACCCGCAGAACCCGGTCTCCTTATAATCCTTACAGATGTCCGGCTGATAATCCCATCGGACAGTGGCTCTGAGGTTGGCGGGAGCTCTGATAGGACCCTTACGTACGAGGCCAGAGCTCGCGTTGCCAGCTGCCGTGTCACGCTTCTTGTAGTATTGGGCGTAGTTGTTCATGCCGCGGTACACCTGAAATGTTACAAAGTATTATGAACCCTTCGTATGGCTTTCCCAATGATATCGTGCTTACCTTCATTTTAGCATCTCGATGGCATAAATAGCAGGAAAAAATATAAGTATACAGGGTGTTTGGAAGCTGAGTGCAAAACTTTAAGGAAGTGATAGTTGCCACCATTTACAGCATTTTGAGTCATATGTGTCTTAGAAGTGTTTTATTTTTATTTTTAACTGCAAACTTTTAGTCAAAAATAACATACCAACTTACACTGGGAAAAAAAAAACATACTTCGTCTAAGACGTGTATGGCTCAAAATGATGTAAATGGTGTCAACTATCACCCCCTTAAGGTTTTGCATCCAGCTTTCAAACACCCTGTATAATTGTTTAAAATATTCACACTGAATCAGCAGAATTAGCTAAACGGATTTGGACGAATTTTGACATGACCATGACCTGAATTAAGACATAGGATATTTTTATCCTGATATTCTCTGATCGCGACTTATGCGGGGTGCAACTAATTTTCTATTCGCCAACGCACACTAGAAGCGGGCCGCACCGCAATTTTTTGTATAATAATAATAATATAACAATAATAATAATAATATATCACTATTTTTTTATATTTTTAGATGTTTTTATACTTATTTTTTATATTTTAAGGAATGTTTAAAAATATAACAAAATAAGATAGCTAAATAAATAAATGACATAATAATAATAATATTCCACAACTTTCACACAACGCCATCTAGTCCTAAACTAAGTAGAGCTTGTGCTATGAGTACTAGACAACTGATAAACATACATCTATATTTCTAAATACATACATATTATAGATAAATTACACCCAGGCAAAGAACAAATAATCGTGCTCATCACACAAACATTTGTCCTGGGTGGGAATCGAATCCACGACCTTCCGTATAGAAGTCAGGGCCACTGACCACTAGACCAGTATAAAAATGCGATAGGCTGCGTCCCTTTGCGGCTATAATGTACGCTTGGTTTAACACAGTGGATACCAGTGTAGCCCGGCAGAATAACTAAAATATAAATCCAACTTTACTTTATCATCAGCTTGCCCCGACAACTCCTCATTAATCTTCTGAGCCTTTTCGAAGATGGCCTGTGCATCCCTGTCTCGTTCTGTGTCCATCTCGTATGTGGCTGTTGCATTTTCTCTCTGTTGTTGCACGGATAGTGTGGTACGTTGTTTATTCTGGAAAAGTAACAATATAAAATTATTTAGTGTTAAGACTGGTAAGTACATGTTCACGTGGTACTCTCTTGGCGGTATTTAAATACTTCTGATAAAGGAAAAACTGATTGGGGATATAACTAAAGAAATATCAACTGCCTAGCTTTTTGCCAACTACATTGTTGGGGTTGGCTTCCAATCTAGCCACTGATGTTTGTTGAGCCACTTCTTCCCAGTTAAAGCACTAGGAAGTGGTGAAGGGTGGGCGTTTTAGGGGACTGACTATGTAATTTTGAAGTTCGAAGATCGTGCGAAGTGCGTCGCACAATGATTGTTGACATAACAGTCCCACATGACAGGAACCTCAGAAAGATAAACAAATCAAATATCTTGACTTGGCTCGAAAACTATCGAATTTCGGCCATACATATTGGGGTTCAATTTGTTGTATTTTGGCCCCCTATAAGCTCCTGACGGATATACGTCGAATTACAAGTAAGGTAAAGGCGCCTATGTTGGACGCGGACCAGCCATGGACAATTTTTCAATTTACCTCCGAAATTAAGCAAACGCGCAGTATTTTATTTCAAATGGCAAGATCGATCAGTTGGGCCAACATTTTAGCTATCATACCAACCGTTTTTGACAATCGACACCCATTTTGACGGCAGCCACAACGATTGTTAGTTACGCTGTGTCATTTGGTAACTGTACTAATTTTTTTTTTTTTTTTTCTTAACCCTGTATAATGAAATAAAGGAAATAATCATTTTAATTTAATTAAGCATACGGAATTAACTGCTAATGTTGTTGGTACTTACTTTCTCCTCATCACTGCTGTCGCTTCCTCCAACATCTATATCAGGTTTACTCTTCTTTGGACCAGCAGTTCTCTGTATGTTAGGGTTCTCCTTTTGAGGTCGCTTCGTTGGCTGCACTACCGTCTGCTCATCTGAATCTGAGCTGTTTTTCTCTGAAATTGCAAAAAGTTTTTGAATTTAATGTTGATTTAACAATTCAGTTGGATGTGGACAGGCCACATGGTGCAAGACACAAAAGGAAAGTGGAGCAAGGTAGTGACAGAATGGTATCCAAGGGATGGCAAAATAAATTGGGGAAGACAGCTTACGCGATGGGAGGAGGAAATAAAGCTGACAGCAGGTCCAGACTGGAGGAGGGTGCCTTCCGACATATGACAATGGAAATTGTTAGAGAAGGCCTATGCCATGAGGCACACCGAAATTCGAGTAGACAGCAAAAGTTACAACTAGCATCCACCCGCAACTTCGTTTACATAGAATTCGGAATTCCCGCCGTTTAAATCCTATTACCCGTTTTCCCGTAGGAATGAAGCATTTTCCCGCTGTAAAAAGTAGCCTATGTTCATCAGGTATAATGTCGGCTTCAAATGGTAAAACATACAACATGTAATAAATACAAAAAATATTAAATGATTAGTGTTTTAAATCCCTGAAATATCCTATAGGTCTTTTAAGTTACGCGCGACCGCTGGCGTTACAAATGACTGTGCGCCCGCTTGAAGGCTAAAGTAATATAAATAAGAATAAATTTATTGGTCCGTTGTTACAAAATAAATTTCCGAAAATAATAACAGTGTATGCTTACAGCAACTAGAATATAAAACATAGTAATACTGACTTACTATGCTAATGTACAGACACCAGCACATCAAGTTACCCAAAACTGTCAAATTTTCCCAATCAACTTTGCACCTTATGCTTTAGCGATAAAGTTGAAAATCTATTAAAGAAATTTGACAGATTGTAGTAGCTTGATGTGCTGGCGTCTGTACAAACAATCTGAATAAACAGAACTCATCTAGTGCAAAAAAAAAATGTGTTTTAAAGATATATCCTTCATCAAATTAAATAAATATAAAAAATAAAAATTTTTATTGTTCGTACAAAACATGACACAGCTTAAGACTACATAAGAATACATAGTTTGGTCAGAAAAAAAAACCTTACAGATAAGGTAAACCCTGACTCCTAAACTGACTGGTGATCCTGTGACTTAGGAGTCAGTATTCTGCTGTCACTGTGATACCAAAAACATTTAATGTTGTGTTCAAACATTACAAAAAATAGTCATTGACAACGCGGGGTACAAGAGATTTCTTCAATTCGTGTCAACAACATAACCTCAGAACTTAATCAATTTTAAAGTAAATTCACCAATTAACTTAATAATTACACACCGCAACTTGTACATTACCTTCAGAACTAGACGTTTTCCGTTTCCTACCGCCTCTATTCTTGAGATTACGCTTTTTAAACGTAGAAGGAACTTCAACCTCTACGTCCGACATTTTTGGCTCTTAAAACTTATATTTTACACTCATAACTTACTGTAAACTGTTTTACTCTTATTTTAAT
Source organism: Eremobia ochroleuca (assembly GCA_949629135.1). Taxonomy (NCBI): domain Eukaryota; kingdom Metazoa; phylum Arthropoda; class Insecta; order Lepidoptera; family Noctuidae; genus Eremobia; species Eremobia ochroleuca. The sequence continues at coordinate 1,602,723 of OX451411.1, read as the reverse complement.
ACTTGTAAAAGGTATATTATTATTTTATTACTTTGTAATGAAGTGTAATTTGAGAAGTAAAAATATTTAATTCAACGCTTCTATGTTTACAAACTGTGGTTATTTTGACAGTAATGCGGTGACATTAAGATCAGGGCTGCCAATGCCAATTTATAATTCCCAAATAATTTTCGTCAAATTCCCCAATTTGAAGAGAAAAATCTGCTGATTACTCTTCCCCACAAATTCTCTCAAAATTATTTTAAGAAATGGGGCAAGTTTCAACTAAGTATTCAAATAATATTTATTTTATCTTTTATATGGGAAACTGTTATCAATATTTTTGTTGCAGTCATTTTGCAGGATCGTTTAATCTTGTCACGGCCGCCTAGTTTTTTAATCCCTTAACTCGTTATTATTAAAGATACTACAATAATATTATTAACACTACTTATCTGTATTTTTAGTTGATTGCGGTTATCTGTTTTGAAATTTTTAAGAACACATATCACGGCGAGATTTTTCCAGAATCGACCGGCTAGGATTTTGTTATTGTTACAAACAGCTTATACAACGTGTAACGTTAAATGCGCGAAACCTCAGACACCCCAACTGATTTTTAATTCAATTGACTTATTTCAGAGAGAAAATAAGTCAAGTTATTACGGTGAGATTTTTACAGAATAGCACTACTGCCGAGCGATTCTGTAACCATCTCACCGTGAAAACTTGGGTGAAGTAAGCGTGGAGTGAATCGTCAATAGTGTCAATCCCTAGCATCAGCATGACTCACAGCTCACTCTAAGCTCACTTCACCTTAGTTATCACGGCGAGATTTTTCCAGAATCGACCGGCTGGGATCCATATTTTGTTATTGTTACAAACAGCTTATACAACGTGTAACGTTAAATGCGTGAAACCTAAGACACCCCAACTGATTTTTAATTCAATTGACTTATTTCAGAGAGAAAATAAGTCAAGTTATTACGGTGAGATTTTTACAGAATAGCACTACTACGGCAGTAGTGTATTTCGCGGCGATTCTGTAACCATCTCACCGTGAAAACTTGGGAGAAGTGAGCGTGGAGTTAGTCGTCATAGTGTCAGTCCGCATGACTCACAGTTCACTCTAAGCTCACTTCACCTTAGTTATCAGTATCAGGGTGAGATTTTTCTAGAATCGACTGGCAGCTGTACCTGCTTAATACCTAAGACCTACCAGGGCCGCAGGGCAGCATCACTGCTGCGTTGTTTATTTATTTATTTTATTATTTATGTACGCACATGAGGGGCCCGTGGCTAAATAATAACAGCCGCGCGATCGATCAGCTTAAGCTACGCTTGCCGCGGTTGGTCTGTGGATGGGTGCCCATCTTTACATACCGAGACCCCTCCGTGCCTCGGAAAGCACGTTAAGCCGCTGGTCCCGGCTGTCATTCGTAGATCTTTGACAGTCGTTACGGGTAGTCAGAAGCCCGAAAGTCTGACAACCAGTCTTACCAAGGGGTATCGTATTACCCAGTAACTGGGTTGTGGAGGTCAGATAGGCAGTCGCTCCATGTAAAATACTGGTATTCAGCTGCATCCGGTTAGATTGGAAGCCGACCCCAACATAGTTGGGAAAAGGCTAGGCAGATGATGATGTACACACAGTAAAAAACAAAGACAAAGTTATTTTCTTTAAGTTTTTTTTTAAGTTGTTGTTCCAAAGACAAAAGCTAAATGTCCCACTTATTACTGTTGTATAATTTTACGGTAAAGGGATCGCGTAATTTATGGTAAGTACTCTTTTCCACATAATCGATCATCCTCAATTTATAAAAAAAAAAAATGCTTGCTTGTCTTTTTCTTAGTTTTTAGTCACCATTGGATGCCCCACATGATTGCGAGATAAACAAATTATTTACGATTAAACCCTTAATTGCATGATTTTTACTTCTTAAGCATATTTAAAAAAATATTTGGACGTAACATTACCTCTATAGTAAGGAAAAAATATAAAAAAAAATATATTCATAAAAATACTTTTTTATTTTTTAAATGGCCTGGTGGAAATTTACATCTTTATGTATGCAGAACGAATCTACTGGGAACAGAATGAGTTGAATATCTCTCTCACTTTGACTGCATGTTTTGGGACACAGAGGGCAGGATAGGACGTGGAGAGCAGGGTTTGCGACGTAGCTCTACAACCACATACTTCCTACACACTAACAGTAGGTAGGAATGGCTATCATTTTGACAGTTCAACAACATTCATTGCGTTATTTACGTTGTTGAGGAAACAAATTTTTCTAACATATGAAGCAATGGATTAGCTCCCATCAAAATGAGCGGTCGACACAGCTACTTTACAATAAGGAAACTAGTGGATCAATGTGCTTGAAAATATTTAACTTCAGTCAATACCTGTAGCAGTAATAAGGATAATAGGAACAGTGGCTGATAACAAATGAGGTCGAGCGTTTGACTTCTGCTTCAGACACACCTAACTTTAGGTTTATCTAGATAACTTTTTGTTACTTAGGAACTTTGTGTTTGAGTGGCTTGTGGCTAAGTAGTAAAAGCCGCACGGTTTGATCGATGAGGTTAAGCTACGCTTGCTGCGGTTGGTCCTGGGATGGGTGACTATCTTTACATACCAAGAACCCTCCGTGCTGCGGCTAACACGTTAAGCCGTTGGTCCTGCAGGGTATTTGCATAACACACTATCAGTAGCAATGGGTTTCATTTTGACAGTTCAACAACATTCATTGCGTTATTTGCGTTGTTGAGCTGACACATTTTTCGAACATATGGGGCAATGGATTAGAAATATGCTTCAAAATGATTCAAAATGAGAGTATTAGTGTGTTACGCAATTAGGGTGCTGGCTGTCTTGTGTGGATCTTTGGCAGTCGTTACGGGTGGTCAGAAGCCAGAAAGTCTAATATCCAGGCTTACCAAAGGATCTCGTACTACCCAGTTACGTGTGGAGGTCAGATAGGCAGTCGCTCCATGTAAAATACTGATGTTCAGCTGCATCCGGTTAGACTGGAAGCAGACTCCAACATTAGTCTACGAGAGGAGCTGAGGGACACTGGATGATAAGAATAAGGGTGAGGACTTGGCTTCTGAGTCAGATACACCTACTTTAGGTTTATCTAGAATCTAGATAACTTAGTTAGGTTCAAACACTGACTCAGGTGTCAGATATAATAATAATATTCCACAACTTTCACACAACGCCATCTAGTCCCAAACTAAGCAGAGCTTGTGCTATGAGTACTAGACAAGTGATAAACTATATATTTCTAAATACATACATATTATATACACCCAGACACAGAACAAATGATCGTGCTCATCACACAAACATTTGTCCTGGGTGGGAATCGAACCCAAAACCTTGCGTATACTAGTCAGGGCAACTGACCACTAGACCAACAGGCCTGCCGTTATTAGATATACAACGTGTAACGTTAAATGCGCAAAACCTCAGACACCCCAACTGATTTTTAATTCAATTTACTTATTTCAGAGAGAAAATAAGTCATTAAAAAAATTGTGAAGGTTTTATGTGCTGTTTTAGTTTTACTGGTCATTCTGATCGTTTCTTGCGTCTGCGAACACGCTTTACCGAGGGAGGAGTCATCATCGGGCCGCTGCGCCGCGCTGACATTGGCTTGTTTGATCTATTAATAAATAGACAAGGCAACGTTTTTAATGAAGATTTTTTGAAAAATGTGACCTATATTAAAAAGTGGTTCAATTAATTCTGCTCGTTATTCTGATCAAACTACTTTCAGGTTTTGCGCATTTAGCGTTACACGTTGTATATAGATAATTATTATATTAATTGCGTCTACTGTTCTTGTCCCGCGAATTGTTTGAGGAGAGAAAACTAGCGCCTTATAGTGACATGCTCTGTTAGTTTAGCCAGTAGTTTCAAGCGCGAGTGCAGAGTGTAGAGTTCGGGTTCGGTTCCCGTCTCGAACAAAGTGTTGTTGGGTTTTTCGCCAGATAATATAATATGGGGATCCTGAGAGCCATGGGCCACAATTCACTTCTTGTAGGTCGTGGGCCGTTACCACTGGGCCACGACTTACGAGTTGTAGTCGTTGTCGTGGGTTCAAACGCAAACGGGCGCTGTAATTTGTGTAATTTAGTTCAACACGACTGCTCTCAAAACGGTGAAGAAAAAAGAGTGTACGACTAAACGCCGACACATACTACGCCGACAGACTGAACACCGACAAGACTTTACTTCGACGGGACTCTTCGCCGACAGGACATTTCGCCGACAGGGCGTAATTAGGAAATCTGGCGTTGTGTGGTCACAGTTCTAACCTAACCTATCCAAGCAGTTTCAATTTTGACTAACTGTTTATTGTCTAAAGATTGGTTGCTGTAATAAAGATTTTGTATGTATATTATATTATGCCCTGTTGGCGAAGTGTCCTGTCGGCGAAGAGTCCCGTCGAAGTAAAGTCTTGTCAGTCTTCAGTCTGTCGGTGTTTAGTCGTGCACTGAAGAAAAACATAGTGAGAAAACCGGCATATCCTAGGGCCAGAAATTGGAAGTCATGTGACATCTACCAACCCGCACTGGGCCCGCGTGGTGGATTATAGCGCACACACTCACGGAGAGGAGGCCTGTGTCCCAGCAGTGGGAATATTATAGAATGCTTATGCTATGTGGGCCCTTAGCTACCTGCAGTTGTAGGTTATGTCCTGAAAACTCATTTGGTTATGTCCTGAAAACTTATCTCCAGCAGAAGGACTTCAGCCGGTCGATTCTTTAAAAATCTCAACGTGAAAACTTGCGTGGAGTAAGCTGTCAGTGTCATCCCACTGATGCTATTGATCAATAAATGGTAGAAAGTGTCAAAAATTTTTTCAAGGTCATCGTCAGTATAGCATTCGGTAAAACTGAGATTCTTTATACAATCTATAAATTTTAATATATTTTCTTCGGAATAGTCACGTTTAGTTTTAAACCAGTGTGTAATGTAGTAACTTTTCTTAACTGGGCAAGTCAATAATTGTGCTGTGTGGTCAGAGAGTGAAAGTTCGAGTACTTTTGTTTTTGAACCTCTGATATTATGTGCTATGTTATCTATACACGTCATGCTATTCAGTCTAGTAGGTTGATTTATTGCCAATGTTAGGTCAAAGCTTGATAGTAATTGTTCAAATTGTCTGGATATGTTGTTTTTCTCAAATCTGTTAATATTAAAGTCACCACATATTATAATTTTTTTGTTTGTGTACGATATTTTACTTAATAAATCTGTTAGCCTAGAAAAAAATAGATCTATAATGTCTCGTTTATTTTTAGGTGGTCTATAAATGCATAATATTATAATTTTGTGGTCGGTCAATCCGATACCACTACATTCAAAAACATTTGTTATACTTAAGCTTTTAGCTTCTGAAATAATTTTAAATTTATGGTTTGTTCTTATCATTATACACGACCCCCCATTCCGGGTTTTACGGGAGAAGAAATCTCCTAACACAAAATTTTGCAACTTAAGTATTTTAGTATCTTCTGGGGTCATATTGTGTTCGGTAATACATAAAATATCAACGGGATTTTCGTTATTGTTTTTACTTAATGAATACAAGTGTACATTTAGCTCATCTAATTTAGTAATCAAACCATTAATATTTTGGTGCAGAATGTTTAATTGTTTATAGTCGAAAAAAACCGTTATTAGTAAGAGAACTTTGTTTTTGTTGATCAGAATTATCATAATTTTCTGTTTGAGTACACCTGTCAGTACATGTTGGAGCAGTATCAATGCTGAGCTTTTCTATAGAATACTTATTAAAATTTTGCTTATAAGCAATCCGTAAAATTTCCCTTAGTGTCAACTGAGATATATGTAAAGCTAAAGAACTATAATCTGGAATAAACATTGAGTAGTTCATGCTTAAGTATGTTGTGTGAACGTATTGAGAACAAATAAGTTTAAATTTACAATTTAACTTTTTTACATTCAAATAAATATTAAACAGTACTTCAGAAACAATCACATTAGTATGTTGTGTACGGTTTAAGAAATTTATGAAACTAATTTGAATTTCAACTGGGTTTTTATCGTTGACACCCCCTAGTACTATTATAAAGTCGTTTTTGCCCAATAAACTTATTTCTGATTTATCAGTGTTTAAAACTTGTTTCAATGTTGCCCCGCGTTTCCAGAAACATGTAACTAAAAATTTATCCCCTAATAGTTTTTGAAGGATTCTCTGAACGAACCGTCCCTGCTGATCAGCAATAACAATGACTTTCTTCTTACTATTGTAGCATTCCGCGTTTGTAGATTGATTTTCGTTGGAGTGTATTGATGATTCACTTTCTACAGTGCTCTGTTTTTTAATATGAGATTTTTCTACGATGATTTTTTGTTGATTTTGTAATGGTACAATAGCCTCCAAGCAGTTTTTGTTTGAATTATGATTCGTTTCCGATCTTGTAATCTCGGTGCATTCTAAATTATAACTATTTCCAGTAGTCTGTGTGGTTTTCATATTGGTTTCCTGTACATTGTAACTTGTTTCTTGTATCATCAATGAGTCTGATTGCCTTTGTTCTATTACAGGCGTTTCAATTATTTCCTGTGATGTTATAATTAATTGATTTTTATTTATAACAGGTGTTCTATTCTTGTTTAGGCTGGATCTATGTTTGTGTTGTAGGCGTGGAGTCAAATTTGTTTTATCTGTAGAATTTATATCTTTGTAAGCATTTATTATTTTGATGTATTTTTGCAAGTCCGTTTTCAATCTAAAATTTTCAGTGTTTAAATTTTCTATTTCTTGGTGGGCGCTCTGCAAATCGTTTGATAATAATTTAACTTTTTCCTGAAGATCAATAATTGTTTGACTTGAATTTAGAGATGTATTTGGTAGACTCACCATAGTCGTGTCAAAAAGGAGTGAATTTTCTTGACTTATATCGTTGACAGAGCTTGATTTAAATAATTTTTGGGTTCGGTAAGTAATATTTTCATCCATAATTATTATTTAAAAACAAAACAACAAACTAATAAATTTCCAAAAAGTGTACTTGATTGCAGGAATCGAACTCGGGGTCTGTCACGTACAGTGCCCAAAAGCAGAAGCTATTGCAAATGAGCTATTATTGCACATATGGGTAACGTCGAATTTATGGCTCCTAATCTAATTGCTCGTTCTTTTGAAGTTGTCTGGCAGTTATTATGACTCATGTGTTAGGAATTTTTTGCACTATTTCTTTGTTCGTTTTGCTTCACCAGATACATTCTTTTTTTTTTTATCTATTAGAGATTGTTTGTTCACTTTTATGATGATTGATATTTCTTTGCAAGTAACAGTTGTTTTTACCTTATAAACACTTAGTTCACATTTATTTCTGTAGTTTGTTTACACTATTATTAAAGTAGATTATTAGATTTTTGTACATTTGTATATGTTTATTAACACTTATTGTTTGCACTTTAAGATTTAGATAGTGACTGATTGATATAAATCCACATATTTTAATTATTTTTGTCTTTTTTCACTAATGTTCAAGCCAGTGTCAAGCAAACATTTACAATCATAATCGAGATTTTAATAATATTTTTTATGCTAATTCTATTGATCATTTTACATAATTTCAAAGCTAGTATTTTAGTAGTCAAAACCCATGTTTAATCCCACGTTGTTTGTGTGAAGTGATCACGCCGAGTTGTCAGGCCTAGTCTAGGAAAAAAAAAGAAAAAAAAAAAACAACATGAGATTCTGACCGAGTGTCTGTTTTACTATTTTATTTTAAAACCCCAGAAAATAGTAACGCTTTGAAATCTAAAATACTAGCGTTGAAATTATATAAAATGATCAATAAAATTAGCATAAAAATATTATTAAAATCTCGATTATGATTGTAAATATATGTTTAGTCAATCGCTAGTCTCTGGTGGGATGACACTGACAGCTCACTCCACGCTCACTTCACCTAAGTTTTCAGGGTGAGATGGTTACAGAATCGCACTGCGGGTGTTATAGTGATGATTCTTCAATAACACCTTACTTAGGTCATACATAGATTTCCCAAAAATACCTACAAGATAAAACAAACATCATCTGCCTAGCCTTTTTCCAACTATGTTGAGGTCGGCTTCCAGTCTAACCGGATGCAGCTGAATACCAGTATTTTACATGGAGCGACTGCCTATCTGACCTCCACAACCCAGTTACTGGGTTATACGATACCCCTAGGTAAGATTGGTTGTCAGACTTTCGGGCTTCTGACTACCCGTAACGACTGTCAAAGATCCACGAATGACAGCCGGGACCAACGGCTTAACGTGCTTTCCGAAGCACGGAGGGGTCTCGGTATGTAAAGATGGTCATCCATCCACAGACCAACCGCGGCAAGCGTAGCTTAACCTGATCGATCGACCTGTGCGGCTGTTATTATTTAGCCACGGGCCCACAAGATAAAACAAACAAAGATCAAAAAAATATCAAGACGTGTAAACAATTTTTTTATTTCGTGCAGATCGCAGCTCCATTCATCATACCATAGTATAAAGAGGGGAAGTAGGCTATCTCCGGCCTAATCCGCGATATAATTGCCTACTGTCTTAGGGTTGTCACTTTTAGGAAAATTTTAATTCAGTGCAAACCAACACAGAAATGTAAAACAAATACAGAAATGTATTCAAGATTCAGAGCAGTATTATTTATAAAAAAAAGGGATAAAATAAACCGGCGCGCGGCCGGCGGGGCGGTGGGGGCGCGACTGTCCGCTCTTCGTCAGATTCGGTTGTCGCCCAAACCGCTAACAAATATTTATACACTAAGAGCTCGTATATCATATATATCATCGTATAAAAAAAATACAAAAAACTGTTTAGTATAATTATATGTATACTAGTCAGTTATTTTTTTTTATTTTCACAATGTAGTATTTGTACACATAAAGGACCATATTTATTTTTATTTTTAATTAATACAAACATTATACCTATTGAATCACACATTTATTACAAAAATACAAATTAGCTACAGAAAAATACTTTCTTCGGTTTCGACTATTACGAAACGCCTTGTTATTAAACTTTAATGTGTAATATATCCGCATCCTTATAAATAACTTTTGCAAATATAATTTCGGAAAGCATGGGCAGGGCGGTGAAAAATGAAAATCTTTTATTTGTTCATAAAAAAAAGCCGCGACGCGCGAACCTCGTGCGGTGTTAGCCCCGGCTGGCGCTGTGAGAAACGGGTCGAGATTTTGTTTAAGTGTGCGTGCGGCGCGCATAGATACTTTGGCGCACACATACAAGCCGCGCGCGGTGCGTTTGTATGAAGATAACTTACTTCCCCTCTTTATACTTTGATCATACCGTCTTTCGAATTATCTTAGATTGATGATCCGATATCGATTCGATCATTTTACCGATTACTGACTGCCGCCATTAAAATGCTAGCTTCTGCCCGTGACCTGGTCTGCGTTAAAAGACATTGCCCATCTCCCTAACATCGATGGGTCCAAAATTTGATGAACCGTTATAAGTTCCAAATGGGTGTCATTTATTAGTTTAAAATATCAACTTTAAGCTGCCTTAGTTTCAGTTTCATTGACAATTGCATTATCAAGATATATGGGGTCAAACCCAAAGTGAGGTTATATTAGAGATTTTGTTATTTAACAATATATTTTGCAATTATCAATCTGGTAATGTTCAGATGGCTTATAGTAAGTAAACTCTTGAAACAGTGTGAATGTTATACAGTGGATAATCCATTAGTACCTAATACCTACTTATAGAAAAAAATAGAACAACTATTTTTTACAAATGTGTTTTCTATTGAAATATAGTTATGGATTCTGTAAAAATAATGCAATATATACTTAATGATTATTAAGTAGATACATCTATTTATATAATATATTAATATTAATAATCCCACATGCCCATTTCAGATACCTAGTGACCTAGATACAATACCTTTTTAGTGCATAGATAAGTTTAAGATTCCCAGGTAAACTATAATGTGGAATTAGATTAGTTTTAAATACCAAAAACAAACATTTTGTAGCTAGTCATTCTCCTTTATTAAATATTTCATATTAGTCATTCGTCTTCATACCCAATTAAAATAGAATCTAGGAAGTGTGCAGGGGTGAAATATTTTCTTGGTACCTAGCCCAACTCAAGTACCAAATAATTGTCATAACATGCGCACAACAACCTACTGTACGCCTTCCTACTACACAATTACAATAATATTGCAATATTGCTTGCCTTCCACTTAGAGAGCTGATATGTTTTTCTGCTAATATGCTGAGACTGAATTTTTCCTCTTAGTAACCAAGTACTATTTGAAGCCGACAGCTCTCTAAGGTCATTATCAACCTCCCTCCACACTTCTATTACATAGGAGCCATCTGCCCTTACGTGTTCCCCATAATAGGAACGAGCCTGTCGTATTTGGTATATTCCTAGGGAAACTAATACTAATTGGCTATATGTAAGCCGTGGAAAATCTGTTATTACATTGCTATCAACTGGTGTTGGTCTAAATTCTGCTCTTCTTCTATTTAAATTATTTTGTATAACATAATCTATTTTATAACCTATTTTCCCTGTGCATGTTTTCATTTATTATTTGGAGAATTTCCCTGGCATCATCCCGGTTAGTAATAAGCCACCTCAAAGTCTTGCATCAAATGCTTAGATGCTAAATTAAAATACTCTTGCCTAACAAGCTTACAATCTCTTTTAAATCTACCATTCACTACTTCCACTACCCAACGACAAATGGTGACTGCCCTTGATTTGTTTGCTTCTATTGTCGACAACTGTGTTTCACCCTGTTGTAACGAAACAGGTACATATGTTCGATAGCCACACATATTAAGTAAGGGCATCCCGAAATCCCCTATCAGGACAAATGCGTCACCAGCCTCAAAATATTCTCACATTGCAGAACCATTTCTGAATTCTTGCTTCATTATTTTGGCATCTGACATTGTAGCTGGATAGGGGCCTAAAACATCTATTATATACCCATCACTACAAACTATTAAAAATGGTTTAACCAAATTCCTATATTTATGCAAGCTGTATGTATCCTTTTGGTACATGTAAGTAATTAGAGCTTTTTTGCATATATATATATGTGCCATCAAAAATGACTACAGGTTTGCTTTCATTATTGTTAATGCCAAACAAACCACTTGGGATCATTAATGTTCTCTCAGTTATTTGTTGTTTATTTATATGATTTAGTCCTAAATGATGTGGCACATATTATGTGCCACATCATTAATGCAAAAAGCAAGAAAACATATGTTTAATGATTATTAATCATTAAACATATGTTTTCTTGCTTTTTGCATTAATCGTTCTAATGTTGACCGTGGTATTTGGAGTAAAGTGGCCAATCCGTCATCCGACTCTCCAGTACGCAGTTTCATAAGGTATGCTGCTATAGCTGTTACACCTCTAGACATCCGTACCAAGCTTGGTAATTCTGATAATAATTGGTGAAATTGGTCTTTTGAGAATCCAATCCAATAATAAAAAATATGGTCTTCAATTGTGTCCACATCCTCAAATTCATGGTAGTAGAATGTGTGGTTTTTAAAGCCAACATATCCTGAATATGGCTTGCTGAGAAACTATTTATATAATTATTAGTAATACCTATTAAAACGTCCCATGATTCTACACCATACATATGGTAATCACACAGACGATTATTGGGTGGTATATATAGATTATGCCTATTAAGAGGGTTCATGCGTTAGAGCCATGCTGGAGTCAAAATTGATGATTTCCGACGGACAATAAAACCATAATGTGTTTAATTTATAGATGAGATATTGACGTCATATTATTGGGAATTTTATAATCTAGTGCATGGCTGAAAAACATTTTCAATTTTTTGTTTAGTTTTCTCATCAGAACCGTTTTTATGCAAGCCTTTTTTAAAACTAGCGATCGACGGTCTAAGCAGATGCTAGATATTAGTAAAACCATATATGACAAACTTATTACAACATTACTTTATAAAAAATAAGAACATTTTTTAGTGCATGGCTGAAAAAAAAACACGATTACTGTAAGTTTTCATTCAAGAAAAGTATATTCAAAAGTGTCAATTGTAGCCACTTTTCGAGATATTAAACGTGTTAGTTTAGGATGAAATCTGAAATATTTATATTTTCTTTTAGACCTAGTAAATTAAGACATTTATGTTCTAAAACATGGTTCAAATATTTTTTTAATAACTTATATGTTTATTTTACTATGAATTATTTAGTATTGCTATATAATCGGCGCGGATTCACGCCACCGCTCATTGCCGGCTGAGGCCTTTCAGAGACAGGACGTGTGTCGCTCCCATCGCTGCGTGTCGCGTAAAATATTATCGTACTTTCGCGAGTTTTTAGCGCGACTGGGACATATTGATACTTTTTATTATAATATATTTTTATTATATTACAGAACTTTGGTGAGTACATATTTTAATGTAATGGTATTCAATTAACTTAAGAAGATTAAATTAGACTTCTTTACATATGTATGTTTCGATTTTACTTTTTTTTAGATATGGCTAACAAAAGGCGCTATACGGGAATAAAAAGAAAAAAATATGAAAATTTAGCCAAGGCTAATGAAGCTAAAAGGTAAGTTACCGAGGAGCCACTTTTTAACTATGTAACAGGTTATAGCCAATTCATATTTTTCTTACACGGGGATAGAATTCGTAATAATTTGCGTTTATTCTGTCTTATAATCTCATAAACTGAATTGACCATTCTAGGGTTGTCAGTTTTGGATAGTTGAGAATATACCACTGAAACGAGGTGGGTTCTCTACTTATAAAAAAATATCTATATTAGGTGTAATTAGTAAACCATAAGAAACAATATTATACTTAGTACTTTCTGAAGTCAATATAATTTTTTTAAATTACTTTTTGTTTGGGTATTTTTATGAAACACAGTAGTAATAAGATAAAATTAATATCCGATTCGTTGTTATAGGCAGAAAAGAGAAGTTCAAATATTTCAAAATGCTGTTGTAAGTTTAATTTTTTTTTACTTCTTTATATTTTATGGCAATTTTTGAGACTTTATATCTAAACAGACACGTGTTTCCTTTATTTTGAATTAGCACCTATTAAACCAAAACTAAATAAGACATTTCTTCGTTATTTATTTATCTCAAGCCGACAATCGATCGCCTGTCGTGGTGCTTCTTATGGTGCTTCGTATGGTCACTTCATATTATACTCTGCATATTATTTTCAGACTCAACAAAAAGAAAAAGTCACTGAAAAAATACTGGAAATTCAGGAAAACTTGCAGGCGTTAGAAACGGTTCCAACTCAAGATCCTGACGCAGGAAATCTTGTAAGAATGACTTGGACATACATATTTTAGCACAAATAAAACATATTTTAGCACAAATAAAACATTGTTGTGTCTCAAGCCGACAATCGGCCGCCGGACACGATGCTTACGGTTTGTGTCACTAACCCGACACAAACCGAAAAAACATGTTATTTTCAGACTCAACAAAAAGAAAAACTCAGTGAAATAACACTGAAAATTCAGGAAAACTCGCAATCATTAGAAACGGCTTCATCTCAAGATCCTGACGCAGGGAATCTTGTAAGAATGACTTGGTCGTTATATACATATTTTAGCACAAATAAAACATTGTTGTGTCTCAAGCCGACAATCGACCGCCGGACACGATGCTTACGGTTTGTGTCACTATGTTATACCTACATGTTATTTTCAGACTCAACAAAAAGAAAAACTCAGTGAAATAACACTGAAAATTCAGGAAAACTCGCAAGCATTAGAAACGGCTTCATTCCACTATACATAGAGTACTCACGGAGGATTTATGTCTGGTCAATAAAAGTGCAGTGTGGGTGCCCCACACTCTGAACACGGATCAGAAGGAGTTTCGTTATGAAACTGCGCGTAGCCATTTATCGTGGTATCGCCGTAAGAAAAATATACTTAATAGATTCATATGCCTTGATGAAACTTGGGTCGAATTTTATACTCCTCGTCAAAGACATCAGTCACGATGTTGGGTGGAACCGGGCACTTCAGCTGAACATTTACCACGTGCAGAGCTACATGAACGAAAAATACTACTAATAGTACCTATGGATGTCAGAGGCATTGCTTTTTGGAGAACTTATGATGAAAATACAACTATGACTGGAGAGCGATGTAAGTCATTTTTAGAAGAAAATATTCCTATTTGGGCAGACGAACATCATATAACGAGTCCTATAATTTTACATGATAACGCCAGACCGCACAAATCAAAAATAGTTCAGAATTTAATTGAAGAAAAGGATGGATTGAAATTATTCAGCCGCCATATTCCCCGGATAAGAATCCTTGTGATTTCAATTGTTTTGGCCATGTGAAGAGGAAATTGTCGGGTACTCGATACAATAGCAAAAAGGAGTTAGATATTAAACTAAAGAGCATTATTGATGAATTAAATGAAAGTGGTACTTTAAATGGTGTTCAAGATTTGCCAGCAGTCTGGGAGCGAGTGATTAATAGTGGTGGAGATTATTGATTAGTGTCACAAGGTTATATAATATAGTAGTCAGTTTCTGTAAAATAATAATAATAAAAAATATGACACTGGAAGTGGGATGACCTAATATAATATTAATCGTTGTAGGACTTTACATTTGTACTACATTTCTAACTTTTCACCCCTGATTAGTATATATATACTTTATAAAGTATCCAAAACTGCCTATTTATTTCACAAGGTTGTAATAAAAATAAGAATAGTAAATAAAAATCAACTAACGGTTAAATAAGTATCATTATACATAACTCAACGGATCAACATGGGTTAGTTTGACTATAATGACAGAGAGCACACCAACTCTACGCACACAGACATGCGCGCATCTGTGTGAGTGCAAAGAGCACTGCAATTACCTAAACTTGGTGCCGCGGATTTGGCGTTAACGCTCTTAAGCAGGTCTTTTCTTAAAGAATCTGGAATTCTGTGTTTTCACTCCTCCCACAATCTTCGATAAAACACCTCTCTGTTTATATATAATCAGGTAAAATAATTGTTGCCTCTTGTAGTGTGTGACGGATGCTGAACTACTTGCTCAGTTGAAATACCCGACTCAGCAGGTACAGATTCTAACACTTCGGCTGTTGAAATAGATGCTCCAGGCATTGGTGGAGCGGAAACCGACACATCAGATGCTGATGTTGATGGTTGTGATGTGAAGTGTGGTGCTGCTCTGTCTGCTCTCACCCAACATGAGTGGCATATTGCACTTTGGGCTCCAATCTGTGAAAAATATATTTTATTGAAAACCTGAGTTGTGAAGAGAAACATGTGATTTTAAAAGGTATAAGTGGTAATATGTGAATACTCACAGTCCTGGGTTGAATCCACTCTCTTATAACAATATATGTATATCCTCTCTTCCCGTTCAGTATAAGTTCTCAGCCGATGGGATTGTGTATTCCGTAATAGAGAATGACCACAATGCATGCATATATGGACATGTCCACGTGGAGCTGGCCTCTCTTCAACTGATCCATGTAGAAGTAGGCTATCAACGGCCAAATCCCAACAGGCCTGGCATAGATGATGACCAGGTTCTACCTAAAATATGTTACAATGTAAGTATTAGTAATACAGCATGTAGATTACTGTCAATATGTCTATGGTTTGCAAATCTAGCCTCTCATAGCGGTGAAGAATACACTATTAAATATTTGTCTGTATTGTTTGTGTAGGTACTTACTGTTCGGGGAGCAACCCATCCACGTACAATAGATAAGACAGATTCTTCATTTAAAGCACGTCTTCCCGTTATATTACAACGAGAAGTTGCAATACCGCAATTAATACAGTTGTCCATCACGATAGGTGGTATCGAAGTCCAAAATAACAAGCCGTAGTCGAATCAAAGTAGCAGATAAAAAGTCCGTTTTCGCGCTGAGGTAGTTCGTGAAAGCAAGATTGGTCAGATTCCGTCAAGCAGCCAAAGTCGTTAGATAAATCACCGAAAACACGAATATTGCAACACAACACAGTATTCACTGTGTTTACGCGCGAACTATTCGCGAAAAGTTTTTCATATACTGTCACTTTTATTTTGATACTGACATTTGTTTAAAGACTTGACTTATTGTCGTTTAGCCAATTCGCGACGAAATGCATGATCTCAACAAAAATCAAAAAATATTTTTCTATATTTTGCAACTGTAAATTAAATTTTTTTTTTATGATTTTGATTTATCATAAAATAAAGTATTTTTTCCACATTTTGTTTTTTCTATAACAAGCTGGGCCCAGAAGTGGGCGATCCTCTTTCAGCCTCCGACACACTGCGTCGTATCCCAGCGCCCGCGTTGTTACTTCGTTTTGCCTTTGCGTTCCTTATTTATATACAACGTGTAACATTAAATGCGCAAAACCTGAAAATAGTTTGATCAGAATAACGAACAGAATTAATTGAACCACTTTTTAATATAGGTCACATTTTTTCAAAAATCTTTATTAAAAACGTTGCCGTGTCTATTTATTAATAGGTCAAGCAAGCCAATGTCAGCGCGGCGCAGCAGCCCGGTGACGAATCCTCCCTCGATAAAGCGTCGTCGCAGACGCAAGAAGCGATCAGAATGGCCAGTAAAAGTAAAACAGCACATAAAACCTTTACAATTTTTTAATGACTTATTTTCTCTCTGAAATAAGTCCATTGAATTAAAAATCAGTTGGGGTGTCTGAGGTTTTGCGCATTGAACGTTACACGTTGTATATACATATATACTATATTAGTAAACATAGATTGTGATCACCGCCTTTTACGCCTTTAAAAAGTATATTTTGCATGTTGATGGTAATCATAGATTGTAATCTCATTGATAACGATATTGTTCTTAGGTTAAGTAAAAAAGGTACTTAGCTTTTTCATTCATACCTAGTAGGTAAATAATAAAAAAATGTTTTATCCAGTACTAGCAACACCCTACGGTTTCACCCACATACGTTTCGTTTCCGTGGAAATATCGGGATAAAAAGTATCCTTCGTGTTAATGCTAGTTGTAAACCAAATCTGTGTACCAAATTTTATCCAAATCCGTTCAGTATTTTTGCGTGATTGAGTAAAAAACATCCAAACATCTTCACTTGTCCGTATAATATTAGTAGGATAAAAATACTACACTTAAATAAATAAAATCAGTTAATTTTGACACTTCATTCATAAAATAATAATAATAATAATATTCCACGACTTTCACACAACGCCATCTAGTCCCAAACTAAGCAGAGCTTGTGCTATGAGTACTAGACAACTGATAAACATACATATATATTTCTAAATACATACATAATATAGATAAATTACACCCAGACAAAGAACAAAATGATCGTGCTCATCACACAAACATTTGTCCTGGGTGGGAATCGAACCCACGACCTTGGGCATAGCAGTCAGGGCCACTGACCATTACAAATAGGAACAATTAGTACTTCTAAAACTTCATTACAAACTAATTTATAATTATCTGGAAATTAGATGACTTGTGGCTAAGCACTAACAGCCGCGCGGGTCGATCGATGAGGTTAAGCTACGCTTGCCGCGGTTGGTCCGTGGATGGGTGACTATCTGTACATAACAAGACCCCCCCGTGCCTCGGAAAGCACGCAAAGCCGTTGGTTCGGGTACGGGTCGTCAGAAACCCGAAAGTCTGACATCCAGTCTTACCAAGGCGTATCGTATTACCCAGTAACTGGGTTGTGGAGGTCAGATAGGCAGTCACTCCATGCAAAATACTGGTATTCAGCTGCATCCGGTGAGACTGGAATCCGAACCCACCATAGTTGGGTAATGTCTAGGCAGATGATGACTCAGAAATAAATTATATTATTATGATCAGCGATGATGAGTCTGATGAGGGGCCCGTGGCTAAATAATAACAGCCGCACAGGTCGATCGATCAGGTTAAGTTACGGTTGCCGCGGTTGGTCTGTGGATGGGTGCCCATCTTTACATACCGAGACCCCTCCGTGCCTCGGAAAGCACGTTAAGCCGTTGGTCCCGGCTGTCATTCGTAGATCTTTGACAGTCGTTACGGGTAGTCAGAAGCCCGAAAGTCTGACAACCAGTCTTACCTAGGGGTATCGTATTACCCAGTAACTGGGTTGTGTGTGGAGGTCAGATAGGCAGTCGCTCCATGTAAAATACTGGTATTCAGCTGCATCCGGTTAGACTGGAAGCTGACCTCAACATAGTTGGGAAAAGGCAGGCAGATGCTGATGATGATCAGCATTGGCCACAATTTTGGTTGAAACAATGATGAGGCGCGGCCGAATTATTAGATAGGTATTAATAGCATTAATGCAACATAATATTTACATTAGTCGATCTCGATGGTAGACTACCCGATAAGTTATATAACAATCTTAGATTATAATCTCAGTGATAAATGATTTATAAACTTCCAGTACCTACCTACTTTAAGTAGGTACAACATTGAAAAATTTTCCATTCTGATGCCCGGCTGACGGACCATAGAATTAAATGCCACGTAGTTTATGTGGCGTGATCAATTCACGCGATTCACGAAATGTCGTGAATATCAAACCGACTTCCAAAAAAAAACACTACAATGTGAAAAATAACTTTAATTTCGGAAGTCGGTATCAAAAAACGAAAATGCGGAACCAGCGACACCGACTTCCAAAATTAAAGTTATTTTTCACTTTGTATTGTTTTTTTGGAAGTCGGTTGGTTTTTTTGTAATTAAAAAAAGTTTTTTCACATCCGACTGGTAGTTCCAGAGATTAGCGCGTTCAAACAAACAAACTCTTCAGCTTTATTATTAGTATACAGTGTAGATGGATTAGTATTGATAATATCTACATCACGACCCGGGATTCGAATCCACTCTATACTGCACCCTAAGACCGCTTGTACACGGTAAGAAAATACACCGGGCCTACGCAAGAATTCGTGTAGTAACTAGAAAATAACTGTGTACACTGCTCGCAGCGGTGCACGAAAAAAAATCTGGTCTGCGCAAGACACGACGCGGCGAACGTTGTTGCGGAGAACGTTGTTTCGTGTGTAGAACAGACAAAATTCTTGTCGTGTACACGAAGAATTTATAAATAATAAATAATAATAAAATTTTATTTGGAACACAACCATAAATTACAGTGTCTTAATAGCTAGAACACGGACAGTTAATTTAACAGAGGTACATAGCCTGCTGTCTCCCAAACTAAAACAAAACCTGTATCTTAGGAGACAGTATGTTAACAAGTATTCGTTCTGGTTCAAAGCCCGTGTAAGACGGCGTGAACTTAAAAGTAGAAATAATAATAAAAAATAACTAATGAATAACAGAAAATAAGCCAAACTAAAACTAAAAATAAGTTAAACATTAAATATATATACATATTGCCAATTGCCAAAATTTGTCTTGTCTGCCGCAGACACGGTAAATTTTCTTACCGTATACAGGCGCCGGAATTACGTAACACAATAATTATTACTCTCAATCTGAATCATTTGAAGCTTATTGCTAATCCATTGCTTCATAATGTTCGAAAAATTTGCCTGCTCAACAACATAAATAACGCAATGAATGTTGTTGAACTGTCAAAATGAAACCCATTGCTACTGATAGTGTGTTACGCAATCACCCTGCTAGTTAAACAGCTAGTATGGAAGCTCGTTAACGCGTCGTTACTGGGAAGCTACTGTCGGCCATAGGTCATAGACTCAGGCTAGGTGATAGGTCAACCTAGGACATTACTTGGAACGTGATTGTAAATAGCTTAGCACGAACTAGTATTACTGGTAATAACTTGACATATCAAGTTGGAAATTAAAACGAGATTATGGTAATTTGATTTTAATCGAATTCATATTATATTATTATCTAAGTTTATACTGGGTGTCCGAAAAGTCATGGATTACCTTTTACCTGCTGATGGGCCACATTGGGATCTACCAATAAAAAAAAAAGAACATGCTAAAAGTCTTATGGTTTCCGAGTTTTTTTGATGTTTAATGAAATTTTGGAAAATCTCTAGCTTTGATCAGTTTTTTCCATGCCATTTCCACGAATGAAAACTTTTTCGAGTACAGTTTTTTTTGTTTTCATCTAGAATCATTCTACTATCGATTGAATACAAGAAAGTTACAGATATCATCTTTTAAATACCTAAAATTCAGGTTAATTCAGGTCATTAAAAAAATTGTAAAGGTTTTATGTGCTGTTTTAGTTTTACTGGCCATTCTGATCGTTTCTTGCGTCTGCGACGACGCTTTATCGAGGGAGGAGTCGTCACCGGGCCGCTGCGCCGCGCTGACATTGGCTTGCTTGACTTATTATTAAATAGACACGGCAACGTTTTTAATGAATATTTTTTTTAAATGTGACCTACATTAAAAGTGGTTCAATTAATTCTGCTCGTTATTCTGTTCAAACTATTTTCAGGTTTTGCGCATTTAACGTTACGTTGTATATGTAGTATAAAAATACAATACAATACAGAATAAAAAAGAAATCTAAGTTTATGGTGATAATATCTTTTTAAATAGCTGTGCCCCGAGGTTTCACACGCATAAGTCTCGATTTCGTGGGAATATTGGGATAAAAGTACTCGTAATCAGCCTATAATATGGGCACTGCTGGGAAACAGGCCTCCTCTATGTGAGAGGGAGTAGGTATTTACCACGAGGGCCCAGTGCGGGTTGGTAGATGTCACATGTCTTCGAATTTTTGGTTCTAGGACATGCCGGTTTCCTCACGATGTTTTTCTTCGCCGTTTTAATAGCAGTGGTGATGAAATTATTTACACTAAGTAAAGCGCCTGTCTGGGTTCGAACCCACGACCAACAACTCATAAGTCGGGGCCGTTATCACGGGGCCACCACGACTCTTACTAAACTTATTAGAATTAATATAGTCCCATCATCATCCCTAGCCTTTTCCCAACTATGTTGGGGTCGGCTTCCAGTCTAACCGGATGCAGCTGAATACCAGCATTTTACATGGAGCGACTGCCTATCTGACCTCCACAACCCACAACCCAGTTAGGTACTGGGTAATACGATACCCCTTGGTAAGACGGGTTGTCAGACTTTCGGGCTTCTGACGCTACCCGTAACGACTTTCAAAGATCTACGAATGTCAGCCGGGACCAACGGCTTAACGTGCTTTCCGAGGCACGGAGGGGTCTCGGTATGTTAAGATGGTCACCCATCCACAGACCAACCGCGGCAAGCGTAGCTTAACCTGGTCGATCGACCTGTGCGGCTGTTATTATCTACGGTCCCCTCAAGAATTAATAGAATTAATATAGTCCCATCAGTCATAAATAATAGATCCATCCCACTGCATAAATTATTAGTATCGATTTTACGTAACGGATCGGCAGAGACCGATCCCTAAAACGTGATCAATGTTATGTTACTAGAAAAAAAAAAACACTTAATTCTACATTATCAAGTTTAAATAATTCATAGAACGTACGAATTCACTCGCTCACCTATATTGAAACTACGACTCACGAATTTTTATTTCCTCAACGATGATTTTCAAGTTCAAAACGACGTAAGTTCGGCCATTTTGTCTGAACTTACGACCTTTCATCCTTTCGAAGTGAAATATAGTATACTACTTTTGCACGATTTTGTTAAAACTGTAAAAGGTAGTAAGAACATAGAGTTTTAGCAAAAGGATAAGACGTTCTTCCTTCAAAAAGGTTTTATTCCGGTTTAAGAAATGGTATACTACTTTCCGCGCGAATTGTCTTTGGTTACAAAATGGCGTATGTTCTTACCAAGTGATGCGAAGAAACTATGTTTTTCTTCTATGGAATTGGTGGTTTTTCGAAAGTGTAACAGATAGAAAAATGCTTTCGTTTACGAGTTTACAATATTTATAATCTGTTTATTAGGATTCGTTTTCAATGTATGTCTTAGCTTTCTCCTAGGGTGGTGACTTTTAAGTAGGTCTATGATGCTCCCACTGTTGGGACACATGCCTCCTCTCTTTGAGAGGGAGTGGGCTTTAATTCACCACGTGGGCCCAGTGCGGGTTGGTAGAAGTCACATGTCTTCGAAGTTTTGGTTCTAGGACATGTCGGTTTCCTCACGATGTTTTCCTTCTCTGTTTTGAGAGGAATAGTGAACCTATGTGGGTGCCTTTGCACCATGATAAAAAATCGCCACGAAAAAGATTGACTTATTGATCGAAGATTTAGATATAACTTTACACGACGTTTCCTTGAAATGTTCATTGCATATTTCTTGTCCAAAAAATCAGCATTGCCACACAACTTGGCAATGCTGTTAGCCTTTTGGGCACTTTCCCGTTGACAGTGATGTGGTCGACTTTTTTCATGCCCTTTGATTATTTTCCCTCCTTTTTACATAGTTGTAGGTATGTACATATTATTATTTTTAAATTGTTAACTTTTTAAATTATTTGAATACTCTCCTGTAATAAAAATTAAACCAATTATAAGCTTAAGACTCAAATCATAACATGTTTCCTCAGAGAAATTCTTCTAGTTTTTTTTCAACGTGAATCGGTGGAGTGATGTTTGGTTTAAATACGATTGTTGATCGTCTTTGGTCCCTGATCTCAGGGCATCAAGCAATGTACAAAATTGTCAACATTTTATATGCTTGAGAACGAGGCCTTTGACTACGTTGTATGTGTATATTTTATGTCTTTTTGTTGTGCAAAACGTGCGTTTTGTTTGTGCAGAATAAACAATTTTTCATTCTTTTTTTATTTTTTTATTCCGTAATTCTGAGCTTTGAAAACGGGTCAGTCAGCCTCAAAACTAATTTGTCTATAGTTAAGTAGTCTTTATTATGATCAAGTAGATAATTACATCAGAAATTTGTAGGAAGTAAATAAAAACAACGGGACAGGTGAAACTAAATAAAAGCTTGTAATAAATAAAGTCCTCAGGCCGAATCTCAGCGGAGACCACCCTTTGACGTGGGAGACATTATAGTGTACAAGAGTGTGCGCAGACACAGGCGCACTATCTCTTCCCTCTCTCTTCTCTTCCATAGGAAGCGGAGAAATATAAAAACAGAGAAAGTAACTAATACACCAATAGCCAGATGGGTGGACGACCTAAAGAAGATCGCGGGGAAGACCGGGATGAGCCTCGCACAGGCCAACACCTTAAGGCCCGGCGCACATTGGCGGCATGGCACGGCAGAGGGTCCTTCGGCATCCCTATATGTAAGCGCACACTGGCGGTAACTATCGCGTGGCATCCTTAAGTGAGCCGCGACGTCCTTAAGCATACCGAAACGTCCTTAGGCATGCCGAGGCGTCCTTGCTAATGAAGCTACGCGTGGGGCCGCGGGGTTCAGGCGGGTGCTGTCTTGCCGCAGTATCCCAAAGACTGCCAAAGCGTTCCCCTAAAAAATAAACATCAAATTATTTATTTTTATACTGGAAGCCGACCCCAACACAGTTGAGAAAAGGCTAGGCAAATTGAAAGTACCTATTGAATTTGTGTTTCTAAACGCATATATCTTTGTTTACATGTAGAATGTGTATGAAGATAATGCGCGAACGCAGTGTATCTAAGCTGTTCCTAGAAGGTGTTTTACCGCTATCCTACCTGTTTAGGAATCGTTCGACACACAACCAGTTGTATCCTTACGTAATTACGATTCCAACCGGTTTCTGACCTGCCGCAACGAGTTATACTAAGCCCTTGCAATCGGTAAGAAGTATTGGCGAATGGTTTTGCTAGTTTTTAAAAGCAATACAGCAGTGCTATTCTGTAAAAATCTCACCGTGAGAACTCAGGTGAAGTGAGCGGGAAGTGAGCCCTGTCATTCCCTAATGCTAGGGATTAACACTATTAAGTGCTCACTTCACTTATGATGTCACGGTGACATTTTTACAGAATCGACCGGCGAATAAATATTCAATTTCTAGGATATCTTCACTCTCCTGCCCTTATCCTGATTTATTTGCGCTCGACGCAGCATGTGTTTTTCTTTCATACTTATCTATGAGTCGTCATCTCGGTAGTCACTACTGCATGTCGATTCTGTAAAAATCTCACTGTGAAAACTTGCGTGGAGTGAGCTGTCAGTGTCATCCCACTGATGCTAGGGATTGACCGAGCAGACATTTACAATCATAATCAAGATTATAATAAAAAAAAACTATGCGCTAGTATTTTAGTTAGTTGTCAAAACATTACATTATTATTTTGGGGTTTAAAAATAAAATAGCAGAACAACAAAAAAAAGAAAAGAAATGATAAAAATAATAGCAGAAACGGAAACTTGGTCAGAATCTCAATGATGTTTTTTATTTTTTTTTCCCTATACTAGAGCAGTCGGTCGATTCTGGAAAATCTCACCGTGATAACTAAGTGAAGTGAGCTTAGAGTGAGCTGTGAGTCATGCTGATGCTAGGGATTGACACTATTGACGACTCACTCCACGCTCACTTCACCCAAGTTTACACGGTGAGATGGTTACAGAATCGCACGGTTGATTCATGACATTTCGTGAATTGAGTGAAGTGATCACGCCACACAAACTACGTGGGATTAAATTCAATTGTCCGTCAGCCAGGCACTCTCGAAATAGTAAGGTTTTGACAGCTAAAATGAAATAGCTTTGAAATTATATAAAATTATCTATAGAATTAGCTTTCTAAATATTAGGTAGGTATTAAAATCTCGATTATGATTGTACTCGTAAATGTATTGTAAATGCATGCTGGCGTCTGTACAACTATGTAAAAAGGAGGGGAAATAATCAAAGGACATGTAAAAAGTCAACAGGAAAGTGCCCAAAAGGCTGGCAGCATTGCCACGTTGTGTGGCAGTGCCGATTCTTTGGACAAGAAATAGGCAATTAACATTTCGAGGAAACATCATGTAAAGCTATAATATCTAAATCTTCGATTAACACGTCAAGCTTTTTCGTGGTGATATTTTATCGTGGTACGAGGGCAAATCGAAATCTGATAATCAGCATTACCAAGGGGTATCGTATTATCCAGTAACTGGGTTGTGGAGGTCAGATAGGCAGTCGCTCCATGTAAGACACTGGTATTCAGCTGCATCTGGAAGACTGGAAGCCGACCCCAACATAGTTGGGAAAAGGCTAGGCAGATGATGATTCTACAGTAAGGTTTTGATATGTCGTGGTGCGTACAACTCTGCCTTACACTTCGAGGATTACACGCGTGATGTTACTGAGATGAAGTTCAGGATGATGAAATAACGAGAAGTGTCAAGCGTAGGGCTTATTTTGTAAATATATTCTTGATAATATCGAGTCTGTGAGTTTGTCTGACCTCTGTCTTGTTAGCGTCATGAATGTTCTAGAAATTCACATGCGAATATCATTCAATAATAGTGTGGGATTATTATAGATATTGCGATTAGTAATAAACGAGGATTTATTAATAAACTAGTTTCTGCTCGCGACTTCATTCGCGTGAAATTTCTTGCTGTCTCATCTCATCGCATCACCTGCCCGTAGTACTACTTCGTTTACGCTCAGAGCGGAAACAAAACAAGTCAGACAGATCGTCTGACTTGTTTTATTTCCGCTCGGCTACTAAGGGTCTTAGCGTGATGTCTGGCAGCCTTTAGACTTTCCCGAGAATGGGGCTATCAAATACAAACACAATTTATAAAGAACAAAGAATTTATAATGAAATATTTAATACTCAATTGGATCATGAAGAAAGACTTCTAAATTCGAAATCTATATGAAACCAAATCACTTAATTTGTTCCTAACTCTGACTTACTAAAACCATATTATCTTTGCTCGTACTTAGTTCAGATAGATGATGATGGATTTAACGACATTTTGAGCTATTTTAAGTATGAAGATATTAGTTAATAATTTTGTTTTTGTAATTTTAGGCTCTATTTTTATTTAACACAATTTTATAACGTATAACAGACATAATTAATGAATAATGAATTAAAATTCGTATAGTTAAATTAATTTAGGTTTTATAAAGATGTCTGTTCATCAGGTACTTTACACTATTGTGCATTTGAAATTATTCTGTAAGATTGGACAAAACAACACTATTTAATAGGTATTAATTATTAGAGAGCCATTTTATTTTGCATCTGTTTTAGAATAATAAGTTGTAAAATCATACCACCATTTTATCTAAAGATTACCTGAGATTAGTAGGTGAGGTTTGAAGTTAGTTTTTATAAGTCTTGTCTTCTTCTCCGCGGTAAATTTAGAAATTCTTAACTTGGTATTACAGATATCTTACATACCAATATTATTCCTCTATTATAGCGTCGAGATATCTTGACGATAAAAGGAAGAATACATCAATGGTGTTACTCTTAAATCGTGCTAAAGTTTATCTGTTTGAAGTCTTTCTTAACTTATCCTGTAAACCTGTGCCCATAATTATCTGCTTAACTCTCTTTTGGTGATAATAGCCTTAATATATCTTGAGGGTCGATATCGTTTTAACCAAGACAATGGTCAAGAATTTAGTTATTGTCTCGAAAACATAATCTACAATACCTTTTTATGACAAGACAGTGCTACTTGGGTGTGCCTGCCGTACCTACTCAATAAATTAACTACCCGTCTATCGGAGTATGCTGAAGCGTTATCTTGGTGAAGAAGGTTAAAAAAAAATGGAGAAAAAAGGCAAAAACTATGAAATTATCATGATCTTAAAACCTTATGTAAGTAATTAAGGAAATGCTTCTCTGTAAACGATGTTAGAGAGGTTGCTTGCCCTTCGAAAGAGCTCCTACATAAAGTTGCCCGTGTGAAAAGCAATCCATTTAGGCTGCCTGTCCATTGACGCGGAGCGAGGCTGCGGCAACGGAAAAATCTTAACCAATAGAAAAATTATATTGAGATTTTATGCAATCCTATTGGTTAATATTTCTCCGTTTCTCCGCTCCGCAGCCTCGCTCGGCGTCAATGGACAGACAGCCTTAGGGTGCGTTTCCACAGAAGCGGAGCTGGGCGAAGCGGAGCGGAGACGTGCAGGAATCGACTAATCACAATGGTTGAAATCCTCATCGCGTCACTCGTCTCGTCTGTGACTGGACGATTCCTACACGTCTCCGCTCCGCTCCGCCCAGCTCCGTTTCTGTGGAAACGCACCCTTACTCTGCTTATATTCGGCACCAGCTGCCCTCGAAAACTACGAAGATGACACCCATGAAGAAAACTTTGGACATGATTTGGATTTAGACCTGCGGGTTAATCGTGTAACACACTATCAGTAGCAATGGGTTTCATTTTGACAGTTCAACAACATTCATTGCGTTATTTACGTTGTTGAGCAGACACATTTTTCGAACATATGGAGCAATGGATTAGCAATATGCTTCAAAATAATTAAAATTGAGAGTAATAGTGTGTTACGCAATTAGGGTGCTGCTTTTACTGCCGAAAACCAAAAAAAAATCTAAAGACCATACATCCCGCTTTAAAATTAATACAGTATTTAGGTGCCCATCGTTAAAAAAAATCTGATTACAAAAAAATTGAACCGACTGGGTTGTGGGTTGTGGAGGTCAGATAGGCAGTCGCTCCATGTAAAATACTGGTATTCAGCTGCATCCGGTTAGACTGGAAGCCGACCCCAACATAGTTGGAAAAAGGTTAGGCAGATGATGATGAAAAATTTTAAAACATAAATTTTATTATTTTTTATAATTAAAATTCGTCTACAACTATACGAATGAACTCACTCTTATGCGGGAACTCTCACCACCAAAAAAAGTGGGGGGTCGGAGGAACTCGGCAGGAACGAAGTTCAAAATAAAAATCCAAGATGGCGGTTGTGAAATTATTTTAGCGCCACTAATCAACTATCAATGTAAAACGATTTTTCTGATATTACAATCATTATCATTACTTTTTGAAATAACACATACATAAGTGTGTTATTTTATCATAAAAGTAAGCCTTTATGAAAATGAAAATTATTTACACCACAATATTTTTCGTTAGTACTGTATCACGCCAATAGATGTCGTTACGTGTTTCAAAATTACGTAATGATTTTTTTTTCTAGAATACCTTAAATTAATTATATCTTTTGATAGAGAGAAGCGATTGGGATGAAACAAAAGTAAATCGCTACTCCAAGTTCTACACTATCTTTCAGTATAAAAGTTAACCATATTGGCTTGGTACTTTTTACGTGGAACCTGTTCAAACAGAATCTCTCACATCCAAACAGACAAAAAATCCATAAATTGGTACATGGCATCTGTTGGTTATCCTTTAACACGCCAACTTTTTTATTTTAAATTATATTCAATGTACAGGTACGCCTTGTCTGCAGGTTTATTATACCTATGTATAGATACGCTTCTAAGTCAACGCAATAAATATATTGTTACTAAGTATAAAAAATTTATTTTATTTTACCTTTAAAATTCTTTAGACCCGAATAAGTGAAGGAGCATCGCGAGGGTTGGTTTGGCCAAAGAAAATGCAGAGTCATCAACCACGACCACTCTGTCAAGAGTGAACGACTAAGGAGATTTATTTATTTTCAATTTTCTTAAATATAGGTACAACGTGTAACGTTAAATGCGCAAAACTTGAAAATAGTTTGATCAGAATAACGAGCTGATTAATTGAACCACTTTTTAATATAGGTCACATTTATATTCGTGTCAGCAAATAATAACAGCCGCACAGGTCAATCGATCAGGTTAAGCTACGCTTGCCGCGGTTGGTCTGTGGATGGGTGACCATCTTTACATACCGAGACCTCTCCACGCCTCGGAAAGCACGTTAAGCCGTTAGTCCCGGCTGTCATTCGTAGATCTTTGTCAGTCGTTACGGGTAGTCAGAAGCCCGTAAGTCTGACAACCAGTCTTACCAAAGGGTATCGTATTACCCAGTAACAGGGTTGTGGAGGTCAGATAGGCAGTCGCTCCATGTAAAATACTGGTATTCAGCTGCATCCGGTTAGACTGGAAGCCGACCTCAACATAGTTGGGAAAAGGCAGGCAGATGAGGAGGTCTCTATCTATACAAATAATAAAGTTGAAGATTTAATTTGTTTCATTTAGTTTCAACGCGTTATTCTCTGTAACTACTCGGCGGATTTGAAAAATACTTTTTGTATTTTGACGGCACGGTTGGCTCAGTGGTTAAGCGATTGCTGCGCTGCGTGTCGCGGGTTCGATTCCCGCATGGGACAAATATTCGTATGACCTACAAGTAGTTGTTCCGGGTCTGGCTGTTTGTGTAGTCTGTAAGTTTAAATGTTTGTAAACGCACTCACAATACAGGAGAAATTCCTAGTGTGGAGCAACGTTTAAAAAAAAATAAAAAAACAAAAATAATTGATAGCTCAATTCTTGAATGGAATATCTTTATTTGCAAGGAATGTAGGTATTAGAAGAAAGGCAAAGGGGACGGGGGGACGGGGGGGCGGGGGGGTTGAGTTAGGTTGTAGGCTATTTAACATCGCGCTTGGTCATAGCGTCTTAGGAACTGAGTAAAAATGAAAAAAAATACCGGCCAAGAGCGAGTCGGACTCACGCACCGAGGGCTCCGTACTGAAATAATCATTTTATTTTTACTGAAAAAGTGCGTCGTTTAGAGTCATCGTTTTAATTTCCTGTAATCTTTACATAAACTTCTATCACACAGAATAATTTCAGATTTTTGTCTGTACAAACTTCGGAGATAAGGGGAGGGACGGTATTTTTTTTACCTTTTTCTTCAAAAGTCGAAAACTACGCGGCCTAAAAAAAAAAATTGTTTGAGAATGTGCAAACAGCACTCTTTCATATGATACTCCACGCGCCCTAGTAGCCCCACTTCGAATTTTTAAGATATATTTTTATTACTTTACAATATAGCAACTATACAAAATAGTAACTAATTTAGAAAATAGTCGGACAAACGTCATCTAAAACTATTCCAAATATCAAGTTGATAGCATTAGTAGTTCTTGAGATATCCAACTGTGACAGACATACAGACAGACTGAGCTGCACTATAAGGGTTCCTTTTTACCATTTTTTTACGGAACCGCAAAAATTCAGAAAGATCACTAAACGAAAACGAAGTGACCCCGCGGCAGGTGGTACTATGCGACGGGGTGTGTGAGTGTTTCGAGGGAACAAGAAATATCACGCGGACGAAATCGCGGTAGTTTATTTTATTTATTGTTTTAATACGTTTTTGCGTATCCTTATATTTAAAAAAAATATTTGTCGGCGCGATCGTGGGCGTAGCGATAACAGGGCCATCATCATAGTTTCTTGGTACGGGTTCCATGAGGAAGGTGGGTACTCGGGCAACCAGTAAAACGTAGTTTGAAGCACAAATCACAGTCACGTTTATTCGGTAATTTACAATCACTTTATGAGTAGTAAGAAACAAGGGTTTGTACGGTGAACATGACAGTTCCGATTGTATGCTCTCAACCGTCCGGCGTGCGCTCCGCAAGTCGAATGCCGGCCGCTCTCCAATCGGCTCTGTCCACGTGTAGAAAATGGCGCGAAGTTATAGCGCCACCTCACGGCGTTCACTGTACTAACCGATCAACCAATGAGAATTAAGTTCCGGTTTGACCAATATTATGAAATCAACCGGAAGTAGTATTTTGATTATTTTGTCGTCTTGATATCGCTTGCGACGACATATTTATTTTTCAATTTTCTTAACTCTACCTACCACTGTTTGTGTCTGCATCACACAAAGCGTGACTGGTAGAAAATTCCTTGTGGCATTAAGTCCGCCAATGTAGGTACATTTTTGTGCTTATAATTATTATTAATAAATAATGTGTCATTTCAAAAGCACGTGCTGTAAAACGCTAGTAGGTAGGACTGTGTCGATTCTGAAACACGTGCTGAAATACGCTACCGAAACACGTGAATAACAATATCATAAAAGATAATAAATCAAACTGAAAGGGGTATGCGTTGCGTGATTAAATTATAATATCTACGCTCGCGCATTGCGGCTAGTTAAATTACGCTTGCCACGGTCGATCTGTGGATGGATGACCATCTTCACATATCAAGACTCCTCCGTGCCTCGGAAAGCACGTTAAGCCGTTGGTCCCGGCTGTCATTCGTTGATTCGTGGCATTGACAGTCATTACGGGTCGTCAGTAGCCCGAAAGTCTGACAACCAGTCTTACCAAGGGGTATCGTGTTACCCAGTAACAGAGTTGTGGAGGTCACATAGGCAGCCGCTCCATGTAAAATACTGGTAAAATACCCAACTACGTTGGGACTGGCTTCCAATCTAACCAGATGCAGCTGAATACCAGTATTTTACATGGAGCGACTGCCTATCTGACCTCCACAACCCAGTTACTGGGTAATACGATACCCCATGGTAAGACCGGTTGTCAGTTTCAGGCTACTGACGGCCCGTAACGACTGTCAAAGATCCACAAATGACAGCTGGGACCAACGACTTAACGTGCTTCCCGAGGCACGGAGGGGTCTTGGTATGTGAAGATGGTCACCCATCCACGGAACAACCGCGGCAAGCATAGCTTAACCTGATTGATCGACTCGTGCGGCTGTTATTATTTAGCCACAAGCCCCACTATCAGGTATCTGTATGCGCAAATCATTATTGAAGGTTTTTAGTAATCAGATTAATATAAAAAATAATAGTGTTGTTGGTATCATCTGTATCTTGATATATTCTATATCTTTTTATATCTATACATTGCATATTATAAAGTATAATCGCGTTTGATCTCTTTGATCTTGTAAAGTAAGCCACAAATTTTGTTGCGGTTTTTATAATACTATAGGGTGACTGGTAATTAGTGATCGATACGTAAACACATGATTCTACTCATCATTACAAACAACTTTTACTATCGGACCAAATCCGAAATCGCGAGAAAAAAAAAAAATCAGCTGTTCCCTACATTTGTGTTCGTACGAGTCGTCAAAATGTAGGGAACAGCTGATTTTTTTTTCTATAGTAAAAGTTGTTTGTAATGATGAGTAGAATCATGTGTTTAAGTATCGATCACTAATTACCAGTCACCCTATATATTTCATAATGGTTTTATATTAACCTCACATACCGGCGGGCAGGGACATCGATGCGCCAATTATAGGCACGAATTCAGCACATGATTCCAAACCCCCAAATATCAGCTGTTTCATAGAAAGGGGCAAAACGTACGCGGTCAACATGGCACCAACCAACCAACCGTCGACGGAACTTTTTAACGCATGGCGCTCACGCTTTAAAATCATGTACTGCAGTGCTATTCTGTAAAAATCTCACCGTGAGAACTTAGGTGAAGTGAGCAGGAAGTGAGCTGTCATTAGGGATTAGCACTATTGACAGTGCTCACTTCAAGCTCACTTCACTTATGATTTCCCGGTGAGGTTATTACAGAATCGACCGGTTGCAGTGCGATTCTGTACCCAGCTCACCGTGAAAACTTAGGTGAAGTGAGCGTGGAGTGAGCTGTCAGTGTCATCCCGCCTGATACTAGGGATTGACCAAGCAAACATTTACAATCATAATCGAGATTTAAATAATATTTTTTATGCTAAATCCATTGATCATTTTATATAATTTCAAAGCTAGTATTTTAGCTGTCAAAACCTTACTGGTGGATCGGGGTAAGAAGAAACTTCACGGGGATCAAGTCGTGAACAAAGCTAGTAAAATGAAGACACAAGGTTTCCATTCCAGAATTTTACCGCCCGCGGCTAGTGACTTTGTGATAATTATTATAATCTATAATATAAGCGCAAAATACAACACAAATATTTTCATGACGCACCTAACTACGTATATATGTAGTCGTAAGTAAATACACAACACTTTGTTTTGCGAACCTCTAAGCACTTAGCGGCGTTTATCACAGTCTTCGAGAAATTACGCATCTTTCAAGAAAAATATCTAATATTTGATAATAATAAATATTTGATAGATATGCTATATTATAAGTAGAAACAGAGATAAAATAATATGGTGCGATATCAAGTAACTATTGAGCAAGTGATAACAATGAGAAATATTTATTTTTCTTTATTTGTTTATTTAATCTTTTCGCACACAAAAAGGTACAAAGGCGGACTTAATGCCTTAGGCATTCTCTACTAGTCAACCAAGGGTGGTGAAGAGATTAGATAATTTCAGATTACTCTTTAGACCGTATAGTGAGGGCCCGTGGTTAAATATCAACAACCACACAGGTTGAACGAGCAGGTTAAGCTACGCTTGCCGCGGTTGGTTTGAGGGTGGGTGACCTTCTTTATATACTGAGAATCATCCGCGTCTCAGAAAGCACGTTAAGCCGCCTCCGTGCGTTGGTCCCTGATGTCTTTCTTAGATATTTGACTAGTAATAAACTCTAATAAAGACTAGTAATAAACGAAATTTTCTTTCTTTCTATCTTACTGGGTAATACGATACCACTTGGTAAGACTGGTTGTCAGACCTTCGGGCTTCTGACTACCCGTAACGACTGTCAAAGATCTACGTATGACAGCCGGGACCAACGGCTTAACGTGCTTTCCGAGGCACGGAGGGGTCTCGGTATGTAAAGATGGTCACCCATCCACAGACCAACCGCGGCAAGCGTAGCTTAACCTGATCGATCGACCTGTGCGGCTGTTATTATTTAGCCACAGGCCCCTGTCTAATAACCGACCCTAACATAGTTGGGAAAAGACTCAACAGATTATGACGTAGAGTAACTGGAGAGTAAAATAATAGAATAGAATAGAATACTCTTTATTATGTACACCATATAGACTACAGACATAAATATAGAAATTTTAAAAGGAGCGACTAGTCAACCCATTCGTCTATTGCTATCCACTGACTTTCCGCATCCAGTGTCCAACAATTACTGGCCAATATCAAAATTAATATGCAAGGTCAGTTGATACGAGTAACATAGCATAATATCACGCCACCATTGAAGGGTTAGACAGAAATACCCACCCACATTTCGCAAGACAGGAGATGACTGTAGATTTAGTGTGCAGAGGGCCCGATCTAGGTTTAGCCCCTCCGGGCAAAGATAATTTTCGCCGCCCTTTACATACACTAACACCATATAAGTCATGAGCTTGTTATGTTGAGGGATGTTAAGTATGTTAAGATGTTAAGAGTAAAGAACTACACAGATTGAGCGGACCTGTCCAGTCAGTGCACGCATTTGTCAAAAATCGTACAGCTCAACTCAGAACTTGAGGAGCCTTACGATTCGACGAACAATACCAATGAAAGGACATTAATTGGGTAGGCAAGTAGTTGAGTGTTCTTATGTTTGTTAGTATACAATAATACCTACAATGTATATCTTTCAAAGAATTTCACAGAAACTACTGAATGGATCGAATTTTATGATTGATTTTCGGGATTCACGATCGGCCCGTGTGCATAGGTTATAAGATTGCGTTCAAATCTCGTTTGAAGCGCATATACGCGAGTCATCCGCGCGTCGTCTGCCACGCCATGCGCTTACGGCCTAAAGTAGGTAGGAAGGTGGCACATAAAACTCTCAACTTCCAAGCTGCCAACCTGGGTGGGTGGTGAATGGCTAATGGGGCTTGGTTGGAAGATAGGAATAAGTCAATTTTGCCGCCCCTCATTTTGCCGCTCTGGGCAAATGCCCGGCTCGCCCCCCCCTAGATCGGGCCCTGAGTGTGCATACACACGAAGTACGCGTCAACGGCAGAGACAACTGCATACGCGTCAAGGACGACACTCGTCGACGCGTCGATGGCTGCCGTCCACAACGTGCCGGTGCACATAGGGTTTTAAGTACGGGCGGCATTGGCCAAAACGTATACACATCACCTTTGTCTATCCTTATCTAACTACATGTATCGTAAAAAACAATGAATCATGCTACCCGAGACCGGGCGAGAACCGGTTGTCAGTCCACCTATCTCGCCGTCAGCGCAGTTCATTGTTAACCTTTGATTATAATGCTCGTACGTCTTTTGTTTTTGTAAAAGTGTAAGAGATATTTCGTGATATTTTCTGGCGGTACCAAAGCCTACTTTAAAGATTTTTAATATGGATACAATAGCTAGATGTAAGTACTTATTATGTCAATAATATCTGCCAAGCAAGCTATGCTGATTGAAATAAGACTCACAGAATAACCATAATGTTCATAGACCGATTTTCCATACTTTCCTACTTTCGTTTGACATTTTAACAACTTTCTATTCGTTTCTATAATAAAAGCAATTTTTTTTGGTTTCATTTGTGTTTTGTCTTTACGAATACATATGTACTTATTGCTAATTTTTGCTACTTAACTAATAAATTTCGTTTACTAATATACTTTTCTTTTGTAGGTTCTTCAACTGAAACGTCTATTGAGCCACAATGGAGGACACTTTTAAGGCACTGATAGTGTCATCTGATCCTTTCATAACCGCCATGCGGCCCTTACCAAAAACAAAAAAATCCGTTTTAAGTTTTTAAGTAAATCTGTTTTAAACTTATTAGAATATTAATTTTTTGCTAATAAAAGTAGTTTTATTAATAGATTACTAGTTTTATTGACTTCATTTGACTATTTATATCCCATAGAAATAATAAAACACAAAAAATAATTTTGGCCAAAAAACAGGGAATTAAACCCCACTGTGCGGTGGTGCATTTGAGTACGGTGCTCAAATACACGAACGGCACATCGTACACGGCAGCCGCAGAGACGGGTGTCGCTCGTGTGTTTGCATGCTTAAGGAAGACAAACAAACAGAATGTTCCACCTTTGGACATCTGTAATAAGTACCGTAGAGGCGAGTTACTTTGACTCTAGGGCATAACTTTGGCCCAAATCGAGAAAATGTTTGAATTGCCCGCCGTGTCGCGGCCGGGCCACCGAACGTCGTAGTTCCTTCGGTAACTTAACTAATAAATGGCGATATAGACGTGTACTTGTGGAACTGTTTTACCGACTCAAGTGCACGTCGCTACATGTTCACGCCATTTGCCATGGGAAATCTCCTGGTCATGACGGATTAGGTGTGGAACATATACAGCACGCTGGGCCTCATATGTGCAGGGTGTTGGCTATGTTCTACAACCTTTGTATTTCACACTCATACCTGCCTGCTGATATGTTGAGGACTATCGTAGTGCCTGTAGTAAAAAACAAAGCAGGGGATTTGTCAGATATATCTAACTACAGACCTATTTCACTAGCTACAATAATTCCTAAAGTGTTTGACGGCATTCTTAATACACAACTAAACAAATACATAAAGCTGCACGATAATCAGTTTGGGTTTCGGCCGGGACTGTCTACAGAAGCTGCAATATTTTGTCTTAAGAGTGCTGTTAAATACTATACCGAGAGAAAAACATCTGTGTACGCTTGCTTCCTCGACCTGTCCAAAGCCTTTGACCTGGTCTCATACGACATCTTGTGGAATAAGATGAAATCATCCCAGATACCGTATGAACTTATTAACATCTTTAAGTATTGGTACGGGAATCAGGTGAACTACGTGAAGTGGGCGGGCGCGTTGTCGGACCCATATAGGTTGGAATGTGGGGTTAGACAGGGGGGGTTGAGCTCTCCCTCTATTTTTAACCTGTATGTGAATGGACTGATCGAGGCGCTCAGCGAGCAACATATCGGTTGTCACATAGATGACGTCTGTTTTAATAACATCAGCTACGCGGACGATATGGTGCTGCTGAGCGCCTCGGTCTGTGGACTTAGGAGGCTGATGAGTATATGTGAGAACTATGCAGCTGGTCACGGACTGCGATATAATGTAAAGAAGAGTCAGTGTATGGTTTTTCAGGGTGGGACTAGGAAAGTGCTAGAAATGCCACCTATAAAGCTGAATGGCTCACCCTTGGAAAGGGTGGACATTTTTAAGTACTTAGGGCATTTTGTGACTCCTACCTTGAAAGATGATGCGGACATTGAGCGGGAGCGAAGGGCGCTGTCGGTCAGAGCGAACATGGTTATCCGCAGGTTTGCACGGTGCTCTAAAGATGTTAAAATAACGCTTTTTAGAGCCTACTGCACTACACTATACACGTGCAGCTTGTGGACTGACTATACGCAAAAGTCGTACGGCGCCCTTCGTGTCCAGTTCAACAACGCGTTCAGGATGATGTTGGCGCTCCCCCGCTATTGCAGCGCATCGGCTATGTTTGCGGAAGCGCGCGTGGATTGCTTCCACGCCACTATGCGCAAGAGAGGCACGTCGCTGGTGCGGCGGGTGCGGGGGAGCGCTAACAGCATGCTGGCCGCGCTCGCGGGGAGGCTTGACTGCTCCATCATCTCCCACTGTTGTCAGCGACATGTGGCAGGCTGATGCGACTGATTAACCTAATTTAATTTTTTTATTTTGTAATGTAAATGTAATGTAATTGTAACTATTTTTTTATTATTGTGGATTGAATTGAATTTGAATTTGTAGTGTGTGTATGTAATGTGACTGTGTGAGTGTATTATTTCTATTATGAGTCAATGATACTCGAATTAAAATGATTTTATTTTTTATTTATTTATTATTTATTTGAAATTTGTTCTTACATTAAACCTTTCCTGGATATTCAATCTTACCGCCCTTGCGGGTTTCTTTGGCCACTGATAGCTGCAAGTGCGATTTTTCACCGATAAAATTCATGGGGTTGAAGTAAGCCCCTTCGCACATGGCGTCGTATCGTAAGCGTATCGTAGAACGCGCGTAGTACGAAAGCAATACGAGCAGGAACATGTTCAAACAAGTCCGCACACGAGGCGGTGTTACAGTGTATCGCATGAGGTGTTCATTGTCATTACGATAGTCGTAGCGTACTGGCGTAAAAAAGGAAGCGACAAAAAAAAATATATTTTTCTCATTTTTATAATATCCTTCCTCATGCGATAAAAATAAAAGCTTTTAAAAACTGCGGAATTTATTATCATTTTCTGACAGTTCACGTGCAGCAACAAACAATCTTTTCTTGTAATTATTTGCGATGTATGGATGGATCCAATGAGCACGTCGCTTTCTACTTCTAACGAAATCAAATAACGAGAAATCCTCTTCGTCTGAAGAGAAGGTAAGGTCATCTATAAATTCCCCAAACACATCTGGTACGCTTGACGCCATGATTTCAACTGAGATATTAAAAAACGATACGTCTACGCGACGATTCGTTTGTAGAACACTCCGCGTTTCGTGCGCGTAGCGTAATTACGATACGCGCACGAGACAACTACGCCTATGACCCATGTGCGAAAAGACTAACCCTTTTCTAAGAACTACTTTGGCCCAAACTTGATTTTTTTTTTTAAAAGTAAGTTACGCTTATCATATTTCTAGAACACACTTCGCATCTTATTGATTATATCCCTGAGGTTCTTTATAACTTAAAAGAACACTAAAAAGACAATACCGATACAAACCACAGATCAAATTCGTAAATTGTTTGAAAAAAATAGTTAAAGTAACCCCCCTCTACGGAACTAGTATTGCGTTGTCATCCCAGAAACAAAGCTGAAAAAATGAGTCATATGTCTGTAATTTACGTTATGCAGCGTGTAACGGAAAGGGGGTATCAACCCTGAAGGAGGTGAATGTGCTCATGAAACTCAACAACTTTCCCCAAAGAACATAGGTCGAAATATGAAAAAAAAATTTGGCCCTCCCATAGTAAATCAATCAGCTGGTAGTTTTGTAAGGGAGGGTAAATTTTTTTTTTTCATATTTCAACCTATGTTCTTTGGGGAAAGTTGTTGAGTTTCATGAGCACATTCACCTCCTTCAGGGTTGATACCCCCCTTCCGTTACACGCTGTATAACGTTACGAAGCCGGAAAACAGCGACGATTCTTGGCGGCAGCAAAGTATGTAGGTAGCGGTACAGACGCCAGCACATCAAGCTACTACAATCTGTCAGATTTCTTTAATAGATTTTCAACTTTATCGCTAAAGCATAAGGTTCAATGTTGATTGGGAAAATCTGACAGTTTCGGGTAGCTTGATGTGCTGGCGTCTGTACATCCCCGGACGAGCTCCTTCACAAACAGTTCAGAGTCGACTGTAAGAGTAATATTCACAGACCGCGCTTTTACTTTTTTTACATTTCAGTAATCTAATGGCCGATTCCTGTAATTTACGGACCGTTATTGGTTAAAATGAAGACTTTTGTATCTTTATTTTAATAATGAAACAAAGATCTTGTAGCTTAAGACGATATTAAATGCCCGACCTTGAGCGGGCACTGCCGCCCGACGCCCGCAAGGGTCCCCGCTTCAACGCGCACAAGTTTATTCCAAAAAAGAATCCACGTTGATTTATCAAGCACAAAACAAATAAAAACCATATTTTATACTAAAATTTGGGAGATTAAATTGTCTTTTAGATGATGAAAGTTTTATGAAAATACACCCGATAGTGTTTGCGTGATTATCGTTTTTTTGTCCGCGTTAGACATTACTTTACGAATTAATTACTCTATGTTAAAAAAATATAATTTCAAACATTCACATATCAAATTACGAAAAAAATTGTCTAGTATAACATTTTTTTTTTTCAACTAAATAAGTGTGGTCGTTTAGACGTGATGTTGAATTTAAAATCATTAGAAGTCGTATAGCTGCGCCTTAAGCATAGTAGATCCTCCCATAAGAAAGTAGCTATCGCAGGTGAAATTAGCTTACGAATCTGTTTATTTATTTATTTAAACTTTTCGCACACAAACAGGGACTTAATGCCTTAGGCATTCTCTACCAGTCAACCAAGGGTGGTGAAGAGATTAGATGGCAGGTGCTTTGGTTGAACCGAACAATGATAAAAAAAAACTATTAAAATTGTTGAATTATAAATGAAAAAACGTACACAAATACAAAATATATATAATATACATACATACTATTTACTATAATATATACTTAGGTAATAGGTAATAGGTAACACGGGCTGGTGTCCGCAACTCCACGTCAATGCGCGTATTTTGCGTACGGGTGGGAAAATCGATCATTCGATCCACCCCAGCGCCTCAAGGAAGGCCAGCAACGCCTTGATGTTA
This sequence comes from Eremobia ochroleuca, assembly GCA_949629135.1. Lineage (NCBI taxonomy): Eukaryota > Metazoa > Arthropoda > Insecta > Lepidoptera > Noctuidae > Eremobia > Eremobia ochroleuca. The sequence continues at coordinate 1,562,694 of OX451411.1, read as the reverse complement.
CTGACCGTCTCACGTAGGGTACCTGGGTTACCGAAGTATTTTGCCCTGTAAGTGGCGACCACCGGGCAGCTTAGAAGCACATAATATATACTTATCATATACAACGTGTAACGTTAAATGCGCAAAACCTGAAAACAGTTTGATCAGAATAACGAGCAGAATTCATTGAACTACTTTTTTATATAGGTCACATTGTTCAAAAAATCTTCATTAAAAACGTTGCCGTGTCTATTTATTAATAGGTCGAGCAAGCCAATGTCAGCGCGGCGCAGCGGCCCGGTGACGACTCTTCCCTCAGACGCAAGAAACGATCAGAATGGCCAGTAAAAGTAAAACAGCACATAAAACCTTTACAATTTTTTTTAATAACTTATTTTCTCTCTGAAATAGGTCAATTGAATTAAAAATCAGTTGGGGTGTCTGAGGTTTTGCGGATTTAACATTACACGTTGTCTATACATAAACAAAATCAAGGGAGATGACTCTACACTATTCGTTTTGAAAATAACTCTGCAATTTCCGCCTAAATGCATACCGACTGGTGGCCGTCCTGAACTCCTGATATCAAGAGGTAGCGCATTCCAAAGAAGAATGGACTGAATATGAAAGGAAGAATGAACAAAGTCATAAGTATGAGAAGGACAGAGTAAGAGAACTTAGAGTATGCCAACTTTGGCAATAAAAAATGCTATCATTGGTGAGATAAACGATTCGTTTTTGTTTATAGGAGTCGAGCATAAGAAAGGTAACCGTCGCATTCGAATTTGAACATTATTCGTAGTAAGTTAATGCTCATGTTCGTATGACACACTACCTCACGTTCGCTTGTCAATCAATATGCCTAGCCTTTTCCCAACTATTTTGGGGTCAGCTTCCAGTCTAACTGGATGCAGCTGATACCAGTATTTATATCGTACGACTGCCTATCTGACGTCCACAACCTACTTACTTGATACCATGATAACATGATACCCCTTGTTAAGACTTGGAAGTCAGACTTTTGGGCTTCTGACAACCCGTAACGACTGCCAAAGACCCATAAGTGACACCCGGGACCACCGGCTTTATTTGCTTGTATGTAAAGATATGAACAATAATAATACATAAAATTAACGTTAATACTCGTATGAAACTCTAGCTCACATTCGAATACATTTTGTTTTTGTTCTCGGGGTGGAAAATCCTCATGGATGTCCGCCGCCCTGGGGCGAGTGGCGGGGTGGTCTGTCAGATTCTTACTGACTAAAAACCAACCCGGTGTTCCCTCTCTCACCTACGCCGGGGGTCGCGGGAACGAACGATACTTCCGCAACCCCCGGCTGGGGGGGGGGGGGGGGTGAGGTGTTAAACTCCCCCCGCGACGTCTAAGACGGGCGCGCGTGGAACACTACGCGCCGCCACGTCGGGTCCTGATGTGTGGGGGACATTCGAATACATGACTGAACATCGGAAATGAAATCATCCGGAAAAGAACCGGAGCTACCAACATGGTTTGCAGAGTCTGCAAACTGAAGTAGCAGTGAGCTGGCCATGTTTGTCGAAAGGCCGATGGCCGGTGGAGCAGACGAGTCCTGGAGTGGGGACCGCGTATCGGCAAGCGTAGTGTGGGACGCCCCCCAGCGGCGATAGACCGACGAGCTTAAGAAGGTGGCTGGGGTACACTGGATGCGGAAGGCGGAGGACAGGAGGACTATGTCCATCTGTGGATTGTGATGGTCTGAGTTAGTTGATTAATTGATTATGAGAACATTGCAAACATAAGAATTACGTTCAGTTTTATTATTAATTATTTTTACTTTCCCTTCTTTCTTTACACATAAATAATAGAATAGAATATAGAAGACTTTATTTCGGACACAAGTATCCATATAGTGTTAGTAACATACAAAAAATTACTTATGGCCTAGTGTTACTACAAATCAACCTCCGCATAAACTGCTGTACAATTGGAGAGCTGAGGCTCCCAGCTACAGTTTTCAGGATGCTGTTTCGACTGCCCCTCACTCTGCTCAGTAGCGACGCCATTTTTTTGCGTATAATTGCATAAAAGCCGTCGGTACGGGCTTGCGCAAACATTTCGGACGCGCTACAGTAACGAGTTAGTCTCAACAACATCACCAACAACAATAATTATATTGTTATGTTAACCATGTTACTGGTGAAAACAGTTTTATTAAAATATTTTGAACATCTATCTACCCTTATGGAATCACTGGTCCCTAAGTCACATGCTATAAACCTCGTTTGGGTGCCAGGAGATAATCCTCAATGTACTTTATGTTGTATTAGGTGTACCGGAAAGTTCTGTTGGTTTTTGTAAATAAAACTCGTGGTTAGTTCTTAAAACTAAATACTTAAATCCCTTTTTCTGAATTTCTCAAACCATCTTTGACATGTACGTCGCAATACTTTTAACGTATTGGTATAGAGAAAAATTCGAAAAATTTCTACCAAAAGTCCAAAACCGACAGAACTTTCCGGTACACCTAATAGCATATTAGGTATAGCCGGTCGATTCTGTAAAAATCTCACCGCTTAATAGTGTTAATCCGTAGCGAATGACAGCTCACTCCACGCTCACTCAACCCAAGCTTTCACGGTGAGATGGTTACAGAATCGCACGGCTGTACTTGTAACCTTTGTGAACATTTTACTGGAAGTAAACATTATTATTTTGTCATTATGTCATATTTGTATGAAATACTTACTCTACTAGGTACTCCAAATCAAAGTGCGTTCTGTGAATCTTGACCTGAAACTGAAGGAAAACCCTAACAATACAATGATTTACGACGACAATGATAAAAGTAAAAATTATTGAGCATACATAAGAAAGCAGATAAATTAAAATAACAGATGTCTACAAGTTATTTTAAAATGACGTAAGTAGTTGAGTTGTTTTAATTGTTGTTGAAAGGGCAAAGAACTATACGTTGTTTATAATCGGACGACTAGTGATGTAGCTTAGTGAAGACCTTTGGGAATATCCTTCTCTTTTGGAATTTTTCGGCCTCTTCTTTTGTTATTAGTAATAATATTAAAACTTTTTGATCATCTTAAGATGATCGCCTTTCTTATTCAATGATCTTCTTTAATTTCTGTTCTTTAAAAAAAAAAACTATTTAAGATACTGTTAAAGTTGGTCGTAGCGAGTAAGCTAGAACACCCCAACCAATGGGTTAGGTTAGAACAATGACCAACCAGGGGCGAGCCACAAAAAGTCTATTAGTGAGTTATTATTATTATCGATTATTATTTTTAGGAAACCAAAGAGGGATTTATTTGAGGTTCAGTTAAATACAGTAAAGTAAATGTTCTCCATCTTTAGCACCAGCCGCATCTTTAGGATTGTTTTTGCTCAGCTGTGTAAAGCCACAATACTATTTCATGTTTTTTTTTCGGTTTTTGTGTGAATATTTTGTGCCTTAACCTGGATCATCCTTTCTTTAATTCTTTCTTTATCTTTTGGAATTTCCGGCCTTTATTTTTGGCAGTGATTTTTAGATACATTGTTAAAGAGTAGATACATAGTTATAAAAGTATACAATAATCTGCCGTTTCCGGCAACCTACAGGTGAGGGCCTTTTCCCACGGCAAGATCCCGTTTTTTGCAGGTAAGGTTTTTTACGTTTAGTAGTGTACGTGTTTAAAATTTAAATGTTTTAAATGTTTTTAATTTTAATTTAATTGCGAATATGTATATTTAATATACATATTCGCACAAGCATCCTGTTTGCAGTATTCGGAAAACACGGATGCTTGTGTGAATATGTATATTTAAACTAAACGGGATCCTGCAAAAAACCGTATCTGCAAAAAACGGGATCTTGCTGTGGAAAGAGCCCTAAGTAGTTAAGGTACCCTTTGTTGTAGTGTGGCCAGCGAGAATATGTATGTAATTCTATATACTTATATTAAGTTTAATTGCGCAAAGGCGCAATTTTATTGTTTATTATCATTACAATCTTATAGCTAGTGGCACGGTGGTATTTATTGAATCATTTTTTACACGTGATTATAATTTGTTAGGTTAACACTTGGTTTTAAAAAAAAAACATCATTGACTAATCTATACTTAAAAAATAAACATTAGGTATCTTAATGAATACAGAACTAAGAAAACGAACTCAGAATTTGGCAGTACAAGATATCTTTTACTCGCACTAAGTATTAAGCCGGTGTCACTTTTATAGTCAGGAATACTCTGATGTTCTCCCAGTTTCATAACATTGTTTTTTAATATTTTTTTTTCATTGATCCATTATTCTCACACACTTCATTTTAATGATATCTAAAATTGACAAAAAAAAAACATTTTTTGGAAGTATCTGGTTCGCACTGTGGCGAATGTGCACTGTCAGATTAAAAACTTTTATTAACACAGGCTCACACTGTGGAATCTTTATTCTTTCGGTGCAGCCGGTATACATGACCGACGTACCATAAGCTTTAGCCACGCTGATTTGAAATTAATTTATAATTTTTACACACACTACTCTGAGAAGGCCTTTCACCTGACATTGCGAATGACAAACTAACCATGCATACTTTACTTTCTTATCATATCGGCACCCTAAATACTTACTTGCATTTTCGAAAGATAAGAGCCGCATCGTCTATTGTTTCCAGAAAACTGGTTTAAGCGAGGTAGAGGCTATCTTAACAAAGCTACTTTTTTTAAACGAAATCACTGACTATCGGGATAAATTATGTATCATAACGAAATTTTATATAGCCCACATTATTTAAAATAAATGGTTAGTTTGACTGTTTTTGTTCGTCATTTTTCTTAGCCCAGAATTAATTATTTTATTTACTCTATTTAGGTGGTACACAATATACACAACCACCGAAAACAAAACGAAAGTATTCGGCACAAAATCAAAAGTCTAATATTCGGCCTCAGAAAACGAACTGCAAATATATTCGGCCGGTAGCACGCACATCTCTATTGAAGTATGCCAATAATAATCGGCGAGAGGCGTTGTCTTGTTCTCGTAAGATAAGGTAGCCTCCCACGAGATCGGAAGCAACAAATTTAGCTTGCAATGATTTGAAGCAAGAATTATTTTGTTTATTTCAATTTCCAAGATAAAATTACATCATTTAAAACGCTACCAGTCTTAAAATAATAACATTCAAGTAAATAAAAAAGCCGGGGACATAATTAAACGGCATCAAAAAATTTGTCCGTATCGCTGTCAATAGGGAAAATACCCAACAGGCTAGCATTGCCACATATTTGAATGGCAATGCTGATTCTTGATACAAAAAATAGGTCAGACCTCTGGTCACGTGGTGAGTCGACCGACTGCTTGGCGAGATGTCTCGACAAACTAAGTGGACATTTGGACTCCAAAGCAAGACTTAGATTTTTAAAGGCGCTTTTAACCCATTACAGGGCAGAATTTTTAAAAGGGTGACATAACTATGTTTAATAATAAGGTAAGTACCAAAAGATAATTTCAAAGATAAATTATGTCTGTAGGTATGTCACAAAAGACAAGGATTTTGAAAGTTAAAAATCATATCGTACCTACAACTTGAGTCATAGAACAGTTACATTCAAAATATAATAGTAAAGTTTTTATAATGTAAGAAATTAACACAAAAATGATAAAAACATCGTTGTGGATGAGAGCAGTGGTGGTCCAGCGCTAACGGCTACGACTTACGAGTTGTGTGTTGTTGTTGTTGTTTTTGTGTTGTTGTTGTTGAGGTCGTAGGTTCGAACCCAGACAGGCGCTTTACTTACAATTAGTAAAAATTATTTTATTACCACTGCTCTCAAAACGGTGAAGGGAAACATCGTCCGGAAACTGGCCTAGAACCAAAAAATCAAAGACGTGTGACATTAACCAGCCCGCACTGGGCCCGCGTGGTGGATTATGACCCACTCCTTCTCACAGAGAGGAGGTCTGTCTCCCAGCAGTGGGAACATTATAGGCTGATTATCCTATCATCGTAAATTCTAATCTTACGTCCAAATAGAAGTTATTGGTTCTTGTTGTTGATTTTCATTTCTCATCATCATCTACCTAGCCTTTCCCCAACTATTTTGGGGTCGGCTTCCAGTCTAACCGGATTCCGCTGAATAACAGTATTTTACATGGAGCGACTGCCTATCTGACCTCCACAACCCAGTTACTGGGTAATACGATACCCCTTAGTAAGACTGGTTGTCAGACTTTCGGGCTTCTGACGACCCGTAACGACTGTCAAAGATCGACAAATGACAGCCGGGACCAACAGGTTAACGTGCTTTCCGAGGCACGAACGGGTCTTGGTACGTTAAGATGGTCACCTATCTATGGACCAACTGCGGCAAGCGTAGCTGAACCTGACTCACGCCTAAAAACTCACGCCTTCTCTCCATGGTCATGGACAGAAACTACAGAATCCCACCTGCTACGATCATTACATTTAGTTTTTATATACCGTTACTAATCAGCTTGTCCATTATTAAATACACTTAAGCACAATATACGTGTTATTTATTAAGTACGATTAGTTACTCAGATTAAATGCTTATCAATCTTCGTGGCAAGTTCGTGGGGGGCCGATGCTCTGATAACGTTTCGCGGAACCGTACTTAAAGTATTTTTTAAGATAACAATATCAGCGCTGCTAAGTACAGCAAATACCACAATACATCTAGGAATAATCATCACATATAATACTTGCGTTCTCATTAGAAAAATTATAGACAAAACCATCCTCACTAACTTATCATTTATAACAAAATCTCAAATTACTAAACGCAGTCTTCGTCGACCAAGTCTACTTGTTTTGCCAAGAATACGCACTAACTACGCTAGAAAGAATATTACATATGAAGGAGCACAACTATTTAATAATTTACCCACTTATATAAAAAGTGTTAACTCTCTCAGCAGTTTTAAATCTCGGCTATCCAAACACATAACTGAAAACTGCCTTGACTAAAAGTCCTCCAATGTTCTTTAACGGTTGAGAGTTGAACTACTGAATGAGCATAAAATAATATATAATTATAATACTATACATTATACTTTGGTGACGGTTACCTAAAATAAGTTTACTGAATGTTTCTTGTCTGTTCTCATGTAAGTGGCGTTTTTGTCTTTTATGAGAATAAATGATATAAACCTAATACCAATCACAAGTACTCATCCAAAAAACCAACCATCCGCCAATTCAACCACTAACACCAACCAACCAACCCATACAACAACCGACTGACTCATACAACCACATACTAACCACCTACAAACTAGCAACCAACCAACCACCAACCAACTAAAATACCCAGTCTTGGATACTGTTTTCTGTGAACTACCACATCAACGAAAAACTTAATGATAATATTAACCACACACACACATTATTTGGTAATAATTACTTGACAATTTTTATGTTTTATTTTTAACGGTTATTTGCTTTGAACAACGCATGCTTAGCTAAATAAATATAGTAAACTAGCTATTGCCCGCGACTATATGTATATAATATATAAAAAAAAAAACTTACGTGCTTAACCAAGTCATGGTCTATCTGTGTGCTAAATTCCATACAAATCCGTTGAGCCGTTTTAGCGTGAAAGCGTAACAAACAATCTCACTTTCGCATTTACATTAGTTAGGAAGTTAAAATTCGGATTCATCGTCATCATCATCATTTCAGTCGAAAGACGTCCAGGTCTCCCCTAAGCACTTCTACTTCAACCGGTGCTGTGCTTCTCGCATCCAACGGATTCCTACGGCCTTCACTAGATCATCGGTCTACCTTGTGGGAGGCTTTCCAACTCTAAGTCTTCCGGTACGCGGTCGCCACCCCAGAACCTTTCGGCCGCATCGGCCTTCTGTTCTGCGAGCAACGTGCTCTGCCCACTGCCACTTTTTGGCAGTTCTTCGGGATATGTCAGTTACCTTTTCCTGCGGATATCTTCATTTCTGATTCGAATTAGGATTACCCACTTATACTTTATACGCCGTTAAGGCAAAAAATGACTGTGATATTTAATTTATAACGTTATATTTTGCTATCCATGTGTGTATACTCATTTTTTGGACCAATAAATGATATTGTTCCTTGTATCTTAATAAACAAGCTTATAGGTCATCATTAGGGTGCGTTTCCACAGAAGCGAAGCTGGGCGAAGCGGAGCAGAGACATGCAGGAATCGACGTCTGTGATTGGACGATTCCTACACGTCTCCGTTCCACTTCACCCAGCTTCACTTCAGTGGAAACGCACCCTTATCATCTAATCTAATATATTTAACTAGTTTGCATTGTCCCATCGCAGGGAAAAGGCCTCCCTCCCCTTTTCCACACAATTCTGTCTTTCGCGAGTGCCGCCAGTCCTTTGGGTAGAAGTCAAACTCGTCTCGCCATCTTCGTCTTGGTCTGCCGCGATGGCGTCGAGCGTATAGTGGAACGCAATCGGTGGTTCTCTTAACCCATTTCTCATCTGACATGCGGAAGACATGTCCGACTCAGTCCAAATTAAGTTTAGAGGTTTTCTCGGTAACGCCCGTGATCTTGGTTTTGGTGCGCAGTGTTGTTTTACTATGATAGGTAACATATAATATTAACGAGAAATTTTAAGCCTTCCTAATTTCTTCTCGCAGAATCTCCACGTTTTTCTCAAGCATATACAAAAAAAAAATTGCTGTTAGTATCTTCCATTTGTTGATTATCACTATACCACAGGTTATCAACGAGGGTGATCGCGCTCGTGGCCTATTGAGAATTTCAGAGGGGCAGTAGAAGACCCAGAGAAAATTATATATATCTTTCGAATATATAATATAACACGCTTAAAATATAATCGTGGCAATAACTGTTTCAGATTCATGACAAACAATAAGAAAAAAAAAATACAGTCTCCAAATTTTTACACGATGTTCTACCCATGAATATGAACAAATTTCATTGTGGGACTAACTCTGAAATCACGAAAAAAAATCAGCTGTCAGCTGACAACAGTTCAATACCTACTTGACCAAAATATACGAAACAGCTGATTTTTTTTTGTGATCTCAGAGTTGGTCCGATAGTGAAAGTTATTCATATTCATGGGTAGAACATCCTGTGAAAATTTGGAGACGGTAAAAAAATCATGCAGTATAAGCTACACGACCATTTTTCTTAGAACATTTTCCACAGGACCATAAAAAAACCCAGTTTCTTGCGAAATAATCCTCATTCTTGCAAACAGACCGTGGAAGGCCGCCTTAAAAAATACTTTCGCGTGCTTATAACATAGGTGCAAGAAAACACGGTACATTGCAAGTTAGTTCGCGCACACGAACGGACGTTCGTACGAAATAAATATACATACAACTTTAAAACTGTTTACTTTTCTTAGTTTAACTTTACTTTCTTAAAGAAACTTCGAGATTTCGTGTGAGTATAGTGCTGTGTTTATCTTTTTTATTTTAATGTACTTACAGTGTTTTCGGTAATTAAAAGATAAGTTATCGAAGAAAAGTGATCGGATAAATAAAATTGTTCTGTTGGAAGTTGTTGTCAGTACCGTGTTATCATTGTCAGTAGTCAGTTTGAATTTGGAAACTGTTGAAAAATTGTGACGTCTTTTTTTTCGGTGTTTTTTTGGAATCTGTGAAATAAGGTTTGTTTTAAGAATGAGTGGTCTGGTTCACTACCTCCAGAAAAGTCACCGATAACTTTGTTATTAGATATTGTAATACAAATTTCCTAATGTGCGTACATCAGAAAGCGAATAATTCTCGTACTTAAAAAGCGTTCATATTCAAGTCGCAATCTCAGCGACAATCAGTGTCACAAACTTGTCAAAAATGTATGAAATTTGATTGCCTTTTTGACAGATTGACACTGAGATTAGAATGCAAACGTTTTTAAAAAATACGGGAATTGCCTCTCTGAACACTGAAACAGGCTCTTAGTACATTTAATTTTAATTTGATACAAAACATTAAGTACAAAATAACGCGAATTTATATTAAAACAAAAATTAATAAGGTTTTTTTTATTTTTATTAAAATATAAGTAACTTTGTATTTAATATTTCTTATTGATATCCTTTGTTTGTTTCATTTAGGTACTTTACGCGAATCACTACATAGTATAAAACAAAGTCACTTCCCTGTCTGTCTGTCCCTATATAATTATGCTTAGATCTTTAAAACTGCGCAACGGATTTTGATGCGGTTTTTTTTAATAGATAGAGTTATTCAAGAGGAAGGTTTATATGCATAATACATGCATAATATAGTAGAGAGACACTGATAATTTTAGAGGTTTCTAATGTGATGTCGTAAATTAACACATTTTTTTTCGCTCACATTGTAAACGCTGGCTGAACCCGTCGAGATAGATCAAAATAATGTATGTACTACAGTATTGTACACCTTAAGAAGGTCTACAAAAAAGTCCGCGATGGTATATGTCTATCTCTTAGGGATAACCCACAATCACCATTTATATCCTATATTTTTACCAGAAATAATGGCTCTGAAATTATGTGTTTCTCCATTGCACCCGTGCGAAGCCGGGGCGGGTCGCTAGTCATAATTAAAAATAAATCATGTAATACAATTAAAAAAAAAACACTTGAAACACTTACATGAATATTAAATTAATATGTTCAAACTTTGATAAAAAGTAACCCCATTAGGCTCGTAGCAACAAACAGGACTGCAGAACAGGATTACCGAGGTTCAATACCCAGTTAAAGCAAAAAATATACAGGGAATTTCTCTCTTATTAAGTTGGAGTTGAAATTGTTACTTTGCTCAGTTAATTACATATTTATGGCGCCCTATGACATAGCGTCTAGTTATTATCTTCAAGGAGTTTATAGGTACATTATTATGGTAGCTTCTGCCGTTCGTAAAGCTCCTTGTTTTATTAGTTACTAGCTGTGAATACCCGTCTCGCTGGGCCGTTTCGTGGTCATTTTTAATTGTATAGTTATTGTTAATGTTAATAATCTATCACAACTTACTTCATAATCTTTTCATATACAACGTGTATCGTTAAATGCGCAAAACCTCAGACACCCCAACTGATTTTTAATTCAATTGACCTATTTCAGAGAGAAAATAAGTCATCAAAAAAATTGTAAAGGTTTTATGTGCTGTTTTAGTTCTACTGGCCATTCTGTTCGTTTCTTGCGTCTGCGACGACGCTTTACCGAGGGAGGAGTCGTCACCGGGCCGCTGCGCCGCGCTGACATTGGCTTGCTTGACCTATTAATAAATAGACACGGCAACGTTTTTAATGAAGATTTTTTGAAAAATGTGACCTATATTAAAAAAATGGTTCAATTATTTCTGCTCGTTATTCTGATCAAACTATTTTCAGGTTTTGCGCATTTAACGTTACACGTTTTATACTAAACATTTTTATTAATGAAGAAGTGGTGGGAGGCGCCCGACGTGACGGCACAGTGGTAGCATGCGCGTGAGCTGCGCGCGGTACTGGACAGTACTTGGACATTGCAACATGACTTTATTTTTGTAAAATAAAAGTACCCTAAGTTACTCCTTATTACATCAGCTACCTGCCAATAAAAGTCCCGTCAAAATCGGTCCAGCCATTTCAGAGATTAGCCGGAACAAACAGATAGACAGACAGACAAAAATTTTACAAATAGTTATTTTGGTGTATTTACTGTATATATTTAATTCATATGCATGTAGTAAAAAACGGTTATTTCAATATCACAAACAGATACTCCAATTTTATTTATATGTATAGATTTATTTATTTAAACTTTTCGCACAAAAGGTACAAAGGCGGACTTAACGCCTTAGGCATTCTCTACCAGTCAACCAAGGGTGGTGAAGAGATTAGATGGCAGGTGCTTTGGTTGCAAGGAACAATGATAAAAAGTGACCAAGTGCGTGTCAGACCACGCACAATGAAGGGTTCTGTAGTTGGAATGAATTTATCCCAAGAACAAACTTAACATTCTAGTTGAAAATCATGTTCTCCCAAACATTGCAACTGCAAATGTGAGTTGGTCGACTATTACTCGTAAACTTGTAAAGCCTACCTACTTAGATGTGATAGTTTTCCTTTTAATTTCATTATACAACATGTAACGTTAAATGCGCAAAACCTGAAAACAGTTTGATCAGAATAACAAGCAGAATTAACTGAACCACTTTTTAATATAGGTCACTTTTTTCAAAAAATCATCATTAAAAACGTTGCCGTGTCTATTTATTAATATGCCAAGCAAGCCAATGTCAGCGCGGCGCAGCGGCCCGGTGACGACTCCTCCGTCGATAAAGCGTCGTTGCAGACGCAAGAAACGACCAGAATGGCCAGTAAAACTATAACAGCACATAAAACGTTTACAAAATTTTGAATGACTTATTTTCTCTCTGAAATAGGTGAAATGAATTAAAAATCAGTTGGGGTGTCAGAGTTTTCGCGCATTTAACGTTACACGTTGTATATACTAATGCCGTGATTTTTTTCACACACCCAAAAGCAACCATTTAGCTGGCAGGGGGGCACACTTGACTAACAAAAAATTAGCACTTTAAAGCTTAAAATTTCACAAGCGGACCCCTGAATCCAGAAATAGTTTTCACAAACTTGTAATGTTTTTGAAATACCTATCCAGCAATCCCTTTTTTCTCGTCTACCCCACATCATGGATTCATGGGATAGACGAGAACAAAAAAAAACATCCTCACTTTACGTGTAGAGGAAGTCTCCTAATTTTTTATTTTTTTTTCTAGATTTTATTTTACCACTATGTCACCGTGATTAATATGTAGGTATATCCATGCCAAATTATAGCTTTCTAGTACTAAGAGTCTCTGAGTTAAGCTGCGGTCGGACAGACGGACATGGCGAAACTATAAATGTTCCTTGTTGACCACGGAACCCTAAAAAACAACAATTAAAAATAAAATAAGTCATAGACTTCTAATAAGTACACATACTATAAATACACATTTACTATAATACATGTTTAAATATACATACAGAGGGGCATTATATGTATATACAGAGGGGCTTGTGGCTAACTAATAACAGCCGCACGGGTCGATCGATCAGGTTAAGCTACGCTTGCCGCGGTTGGTCCATAGATAGGTGAACATCTTCACGTACCAAGACCCGTCCGTGCCTCGGAAAGCACGTTAAGCCGTTGGTCCCGGCTGTCATTCGTGGATCTTTGACAGTCGTTACGGGTCGTCAGGAGCCTGAAAGTCTGACAACGTCTTACCAAGGGGTATCGTATTACCCAGTACAGCCCGTTGATTCTGTAAAAATCTCACCGTGAAATCATAAGTGAAGTGAGCTTGAAGTGAGCAGTACCAATAGTGTTAATCAATCAATCAATCAATCAATCAATCAATCAATCAATCAGTTTATTTGTGAAACATAGGTGTATACATAGGTGTTTACATAAATATGGCATGCGCTATGTTTTGTCATAGTTAAGACATACAAATTTATAAGGGACCCATTAGGAGTCATTACATTATGATTAATCCCTGATGACAGCTCACTTCCCGCTCACTTCACCTAAGTTCTCACGGTGAGATTTTTACAGAATAGCACTGCAGCACCCTAGTTGTGTAACACATTATCAACCATAATCTAAAATCATTTTGAAGGATACTGCTAATCCATTACTTCATATGTTCGAAAAATTTGTCTGTTCAACAACGTAAATATCGCAATGAATGTTGTCGAACGGTCAAAATGTAAGCGATTCCTAATGTTAGTTTGTTACGCAACTATCCCGCCGTTAGGTATAATTCGTTTGTTTACGTTTGCGCACCAGCAGCGCGTATCGATTCAGAAACACACTTCTTTTGTTTTCGCGATTGCCTGATAATTCGAGAAACGAGCAATAGTGCATGATTCCGTGAATGAAATGCTAGTCTAAGATACGTAGAGGAACGACCTTCACCGATCGAGTAACCGGACGAAAAGTGTTTTTTTACGGAATAAATTATGTTAACGAAAGTAACGGTGATGGGTTACTTAATGAATCGTGAATTTTGAAGCATATTGCTAATCCATTGCTCCATATGTTCGAAATATATGTCTGCTCAGCAACGTAAATAACGCAATGAATGTTGTTGAACTGTCAAAATGAAACCCATTGCTACTGATAGTGTGTTACGCAATTAGCCTTCTGTATCAATATCTATCGTGATCTTCAACATGTCCCAATTACGAAAAACCATACATTGATTCTTGTTTGGGTTCCTACGGAGAGATATTATGGGAAGGACAATGACCGCTATTGCCACGCTCAAGCGATTCGGGTATACATACTCGTAAATGTGATTTTTCTGTCCGATTGTGCCCAATCACGCCAACCCGAACGAATGTGTAGCACCCCTGATCAAAGGCGCTATTGTTGTATGTTGATGAGCAATCGCACGGCGGACAGAGAGATTGATGATAGTTGTTTGTTGTTATTCCTCCTTTTCACATAATCGCTTAGGCAACTTTTACATAACGTTAAGTCTGGCCTGTATTCGAAGAGAGGCCTGTGTCACAACAGTAATAATAATATGGTACCAATAGTATTGTCTACAACAGGAGTAATACCAAAACAACTTCACCAGTCTCTTAATTCCCTTAACTTACCGCCAAATACCTACCATCTGCTGCAGAAGGCAGCGATACTAAACACATGCAGACTCGTGAGAAAGTTTCTGCAATGTGAATTAGAAAACCCACATCAAAACACAAATATGCTACCATCTTCTGTGCAATCTTCTGCACGTGACCGCACTTAATCCTACTGATAATCACTTGGCTTAGGCCCGTGTTATCAGCTCTCTCCGGCTAGCCGAGATTATAAAATAAAAACCAAAAATAATAATAATATAATAATAATAATATTCGACAACTTTCACACAACGCCATCTAGTCCCAAACTAAGCAGAGCTTGTGCTATGAGTACTAGACAACTGATAAACATACATATATATTTCTAAATACATACATATTATAGATAAATTACACCCAGACAAAGAACAAATGATCGTGCTCATCACACAAACATTTGTCCTAGGTGGGAATCGAACCCACGACCTTGAGCATAGCAGTCAGGGCCACTGACCACTAGACCAACAGGCCTGTCAGTGGGAAGATTATAGGCTGGAAGCTAAGAAAACACCATATACGGAAGAAAAACAAATCCCTTTTTAGGTCAAACTATGATTTCCGTCTTAAAGTGTTATGTAAAACGATTCAGGAAGTGAGGTACAATACTGACCTTATGATAAATGTGAGCTTGGCAAACCAGAGACAACTAAATACCTAGAAACCAGATAGTTTAGATGTCTATAGTTTGTGCTAAGCCAGTTGAAGGATGATATATCGATGCCGTAGTTCACAATTGCGCTAACTACGAAATTGACACTTTTGAGGAGCTTTAAAGTTTTTTCAAGTTTAGACAAGAACAGTACAAAAACCAAGTAAAATACCAAAAAAATATGCATCTATTCATAAGACGAGACGGAATAACGGTATTTCGATACGCGGAAACGAAATAGCATGAAGTTTAGTGTGTTTGGCATTACAAAAGTGGAAATTGAAAATTTAGTAGTTAGTGCAATTGTGAACTAAGACACCGATATTACGATTGAACGATTCAGTACACGGAGAGCAAATTCTTAGGAAAATTACTGTGCTCGTCACTGTAAAGTGAGTGCAAGTGACATCTACTGGAAATTTTCTGAGTGAGATTGGTAAAAATTCACTATTTGTCCAATAAATTTTACTGTACAACATAAGAATTTTTACTGTGCTAGTATGGTCATTTTTCCATTACCTGATGAAATCAGGATTTGTTCTCGATGGAAATCTGACGAACCATTTCCAGATTGACTTACCTAAGAATACGTATATTTTCATTTGCAATTTGTCACCTGCAACTATTAAAAAAATCAATCCAGTCAAGTTTCAATAACGTCTTTGTCATAGATTTTTCCTTCCACTATTATTATTATTGTTGAATGAGCTCTTGACCTCGATCACGCCTGATGGAAAGCGATGGATGAGGTCTATGATGGAACGAGCGTGCCCAGAAGATGCCTAAGGCACTGGAACTCCCACGCATCCACGAACCTCAGCAACTCAGGAGGATACATTGTCCGTATCGCGTGACAGTTGGGAATAATCCCTACCAAAAACTTAAAGCCCGTGTACCTTCTCCATATTACCCGTGCTTATACAGTTTTTCGATTATCTCACTCTAATATGCCTTCTTTGAAATTACATTCAGTCATCTTCACGTGACCAGAGGGCTGGCTCGTTCTTTGGCCAAAGAATTAGTATTGCCATTCAACGTGGCAATACTGCCAGTCTTCTGGGCACGTTTCCAGATGACAGGGGTGCAGACGAGTACTTCCAGGGCTAAGTGACCGAAAAACAAAAGGATTTTTTGTATTTATTTGTATTTAGTTAGTTGGTCAATTAATAGTGATAAAATTAAATAGTTGCGCTGGGATGAAATTGAATAGATGCGCCAAATTAATGTATTGTTACTCGTATTTTCCTTTGATATTTCCATTTTTACAACCGACTTGCCACCTTTGAATAGACGCTACAATAAAACTATTCGACCGATCAAAAAACATTTTTTATTTTTAAAACAACGTTGCCCCACACTGGGAATTTCTCCTGTATTGTGGGTACGTTTACAAACATTTAAACTCACATACACAAACAGCCAGACCCGGAACAACTACTTGTAGGTGATACAAATATTTGTTCCGTGTGGGAATTGAACCCGCGACACGCAGCGCAGCAGTCAATCGCTTAACCACTGCGCCAACCGTGCCGTCTGACGCCGTATTTTGTTTTCGAATTCTACATTCAAAAGGATGAAAAAGCCATATGTTTCTTTTTAAATAATTGCGGGAGGTTTGTAAACGACTCGACTTAAAAGGCAGCCTTCGTATAAATTAAATTTAGGCAATGTAAAAAATAAACTAAGCGATTTGGCAACGTTGTCGTCGCGCGCCCTTTTTTTCGTAGGAACGGTCAAAATTAGCTAAGTACCGCTAGTTCATCGCGTTCCCAAATGAGAGGAGCGTCGGAACGAAAACCGATATATCGAATTTACCATATTTTTCACAAATTAAAAAAAAGCTTGTAAGTTTTTTAATGATACAAAAGTGGAAAATCATAGCATGTCAATTTGCAGTTAAAGTGACATCGATTGATGTGTGAAACTTGATACTTGGCGGACAAGTATGGATATATCGGTTTTTGACGCGATCATTATGGATATATCGGTTTTTGACGAAACCAAAATGGATATGTCGGTATTGAACTGAATTGAGTTTGAGCCGACCATTGTTGAATTGTGTAAAACTTAATAAGAATTATCGGTTTTTAATCCAACAACAAGAACATGTTGAATTTAAAAATGTATTTGTCGGGTTTAATTTGACCACAGTATTTTGATATTTTTTTTAAGATGGATGTAGCTGTTTTTTAATTGGTTTCTTTCCTGAAGGGTGTATAATTAAACATTTTGTAACAGAAAAAAAAAGTCTTAATTAAGAAATATAGTTTTTTGTTCCGACGCTCCTCAAATTGCTTCATGTTGTGAACTCTGCGATTAATGGATTGCTAATCAGGCGCGTGCTAAATTTGATAGTATAATTTTCGTATTTGTTTTGATAATTTTGGAAATAAAGAACATTTTTTACTGGAACGCCGATAATTCGTGTTTATTTGAAGGCAATAACTCAGTTTGCACTAACTAAAGCGATAACTAAACGATTTTTTTAAGAAAATATATTTGTGAAGTGAGAATTAACAATGATTATTGTTTATGTAACGCTTACGAGTACAGCCGGTCGATTCGGTAAAAATCTCACCGTGAAATCATAAGTGAAGTGAGCACTTAATAATCCCTAGCGAATGACAGCTCACTCCACGCTCACTTCACCCAAGCTTTCACGGTGAGATGTTTACAGAATCGCACGGCCGCACCTCCTTTTTCGATTGCCAGCATTGCATAAATATGTAAGCGGTCACGACCTTTATACCTGGACGCTTTTATTTAGATAGTAAGTTTTTATTTACATTTTTAATTTTGATATATTATTTTTTGCGTACGTATAGTTTTTACTGTATTTGTTGGCATATTGGCGTGGCTAGCTGACATATGGCAAATAATATAATTTAGTGTTCTGTGTCATGTAATGATAATCACTTGCATACCTTGTATTGTATTCAATCAAGTATTTTCTAACTGAACAGACAGCTGTGCTGCTGGGGAGTTTGTTGCGCCACTTCTTCTCCCCAGCGAAAGCACTAGGAAGTGGTGAAGGGCGGGCGTTTTGGGGGACTGTCTTATGTAATTTTGACGTTCGAAAAGTGCTGATTCTCAGCCTAGTTAAAATAATTGACTTTTGATTTTGATTTGGTGCAAGTTTTCAATTTCATCCTATATATTGATATAATAAAACTGAAGTGATCACATAAGTCATTGACCCTAACAATTCTATTAAAATAAAACCGGGAATAAGCCCTTTGTTTGCCGGCGCATGTATAAAATGATGTAGGACAAAACTCAGTGGGCCAAACGAAGAATAAATCATATAAAATACTGGTATTCATCTGCACCCGGTTAGACTGGAAGCCGACCCCAACATAGTTGGGAAAAGAATATGCAGATTATGATGGTAATGAGATTGGAGAGCAGTTGAGGCCATATGATTAAACATTTGTCAGTTTTTTGTTTTTAGACCTAGTTTGAATAAAACCTAGTTTGTGTCCGCGATTCGACTTAAATGTAAACTTTGAATTCTCTTTCTTTACTACTAATCTTCATATATATTTATTTATTTTATTTATTACAATTGGTCAAAGAAATAACGTTAAGAAAAAAAGAATATACAACGTGTAACCTTAAATGCGCAAAACCTCTTAAGGGGTCATTGTACTCATCATTATGAACAACTTTTACTATGGGACCAAACCGGAAATCGCGAAAAAAAAATCAGCTGTTCCCTACATTTTGACGAGTTATGCGAACATAAATGTAGGGAACAGCTGATTTTTTTTTCGCGATTTCAGGTTTGGTTCCATAGTAAAAGTTGTTCATAATGATGAGTACAATGACCCCTTAAGAGGTTTTGCGCATTTAACGTTACACGTTGTATATAACACTATTAGATAAAATATTGTGGCCCATCGGCATCAGGAATAGTGTCCAAGATGTTAGTGGTCAGGGCTCTAGAGAGAGGAATCTCCTCTCTAGGCGTGTCCAGGAGTACCTACTGCTGTCTGAATCAAGCCCTGGACCTGGCCGCGCAATGAGAGCCTCCTGAGGTGTTGGTCAAAGCTCTCCACTATTAGGCCATTTACTGTATGATTATCGGTACAATGATTGCAGAGTCCATGTCGACAACCTCCACCCTAATTGCGTAACACACTATTACTGTGAATATGAATCATTTTGAAGCTTATTGCTAATCCATTGCTCCATAATATGTTCGAAAAATGTGTCTGCTCAACAACGTAAATAACGCAATGAATGTTGTTGAACTGTCAAAATGAAACCCATTGCTACTGATAGTGTGTTACGCAATTAGCCTGCTCGTGTGCTATCTATCATCTTCCTCAGCTTTCACGAGATTCTCGTCGTGAGGGACATCGATATTAACAATCATTGCACGGCGTTCTCGTCAAATGATCACCAAAATATCAGAAAGCCAATTTCCGTAATTAAAAACCTTCAAAATCAAGTCGCAATCTTACCTCAGCGACAATTAATGTCAAAAAGTTGTCAAAAATGTAGAGAAATTACAGGTATTTTTGACAAATTGAGACTGAGATCATACTGTTCTAAAAATTACGAGAATTGCCTCCAGCCGGTCGATTCTGTAAAAATCTCACCATGAAATCATAAGTGAAGTGAGCACTTAATAGTGTTAATCCCTAGCGAATGACAGCTCACTCCACGCTCACTTCACCCAAGCTATCACGGTGAGATGGTTACAGAATCGCACTGCTGGTTTATTGGGTACAATCTAAAACGTCGAGGTTTAATAATCAATTTCTGTGACATCCAAAACGTATGTAATTGTTGCAGGAACCACTATGGACGTCGAGAATGCTAACTGCAAGATTAAAGTGTCTCAGTGTGCAGACATGGAAGTGCTGCCTATTGAGAGACCCTTGAAAATTGATGTGTAAGTGCAACATAACGTAATAAGCGTATAATGTCCCCCCCCCCCCCGTGTACTGCTGGGACTCTTCTCTGTGACGGAGACAGCGGCCTGCAATCCACCACACGGGTCCAGTACGGGGGTGCAAGTCATGACTTAGGTATAAATTGTAGGTCCACAATGGCGTGACCAACGTGACATACGTAGATATCGTTTTACTTACTATTTACGCCCACATAAACTACATAATATGTATTTCTTTATTCTTTTAAGCAGAACATGTTACCGCTGACAAGTCTTTTCCTGTTTCGCAAAAGCACCAGACCCAGAAGTATCTACAAGGTGTAACTTAAATAACGCAAAACCTCTTAAGGGGTCATTGTACTCATCATTATGAACAACTTTTACTATGGGACCAAACTGGAAATCGCGAAAAAAAAATCAGCTGTTCCCTACATTTTGACGAGTTATGCGAACATAAATGTAGGGAACAGCTGATTTTTTTTTCGCGATTTCAGGTTTGGTCCCATAGTAAAAGTTGTTCATAATGATGAGTACAATGACCCATTAAGAGGTTGTGCGTTATTTAAGTTACACCTTGTATAAGCAGCCGGTTCCTATTCTGTAAAAATCTCACCGACAAAACTTACATAGGTGAAGTTAGTTGTCATTCCGCTAGCAATCGTAATTTCGTAACAATCTGTCACAATCTGAATCATTTTGAAGGATCTTGCTAATCCATTGCTTTAAATGTTTGAAAAATATTTCTGCTCAACAACGTAAATAACGCAATTAATGTTGTTGAACTGTAAAAATGAAAGTCAAGTGCAAATGAATATCCACCACTTACGAAACCAAACAGTCTATTATTCAATAGATTATTCTAGAAGGAGTCACTTTTACTGAGCCACTCATAAAAAAATCTGTCAGTTCGAAGCTAGAAAAATAGTATATCTACATTACGATGCACGGCGCTTAGCAGAGCTAATTTCACGCCGTGCCTTAATGGACTACTTACTCGTAAGTCACACGTATCGCTTGAAAAGCGTGACTCAATCGCAATTAAGTCACGCTTTTCAATACGTGTGACTTAGGCAGGCTTAGGTCACACAGTGCTATAAATTAGTTTTCCAATAATTGTAGCCTAAACGGCTTGATTGAATTCAACAAATGAGGTACAGACGCCAGCACATCAAGCTACTACAATCTGTCAGATTTATTTAATAGATTTTCAACTTTATTGCTACAGCATAAGGTTCAAAGTTGATTGGGAAAATGTGACAGTTTCGGGTAGCTTGATGTGCTGGCGTCTGTACACACCATTGTTCTAAAAGGTGAAGTTAAAAATAGTAAGAAAACCGGTTTATCCTAGAACCAAAAATTCGAAGACATGTGACATCTACCAACCCGCCCTGGGCCCGCTTGGTGGAATACGGCCCACTCCCTCTCACTGAGAGGAGGCCTGTGTCCCAACAGTGGGAACGTTATAGACTGATTATGCGTGTTATACAAAGTACAGACGCCAGCACATCAAGCTACTACAATATTTCAAATTTCTTTAATAGAATATCAACTTTATTGCTAATGAATAAGGTTCAAGGTTGATTGGGAATAGTACATTGTCCAGAATCGTCCTGTGCTACACAAGTATCGAACATACATGATAATTAATTATATAACGTGTAACGTTAAATGCGCAAAACCTCAGACACCCCAACTGATTTTTAATTCAATTGACCTATTTCAGAGAGAAAATAAGTCATTAAAAAAAATTGTAAAGGTTTTATGTGCTGTTTTAGTTTTACTGGCCATTCTGATCGTTTCTTGCGTCTGTGACGACGCTTTATCGAGGGAGGAGTCATCACCGGGCCGCTGCGCCGCGCTGATATTGGGATGCTTGTCCTATTAATAAATAGACACGACAACGTATTAATGAAGATTTTTTGAAAAATGTGACCTATATTAAAAAGTGGTTCAATTAATTTTCTGCTCGTTATTCTGATCAAACTATTTTCAGGTTTTGCGCATTTAACGTTACATGTTGTATATTTTATTATAATATTAGTTGCAAATGCTTTTGTGGCACGGACTAGCTGCATGAAAAAATGAACTTTATAAACTATTTTACGCGACTAGTAACTTTAATCGCCGCTATCTTTGGCCAAACGTCATGCCGTGCCGAAAAAGATTAGGGATTAGACTTTAGAAAAAAAAAAATACATAGGTAGGTAATTATCTAGGTAGGTACTAAAAATAGCTAAATGTATATGATATTGTTTTTCAGTTGCTTAAAAATCACTCGGAGCTATGAAAAACTATACCTTATGGTTCGATTATAACCTCAAAATCTGATACTCTTTTTTTTTAATATATCTATTCTGCAGCTAGTCCGCTATAAAAATAAGATTTTAAAGGAGTTTACTAATGATTGAAAATACAACATAATGTTCCGACGCTCTTGGTTCCAGGGCGAACAATGTATGGGCACAGAGCAATGTCCTTTGACAGTTTCGGGTAGCTTGATGTGCTGGCGTCTGTACATGTGAGATTTAAAAAGGTCACATTGTCATTATCAATTACATTTAAATTGCATTTTATCAGTCGTTGAATGTTCTTATTTATTGATATAAGATCTATTTTGCCTACGTAATCAATTGCTTTTGACCTGCTGTTAGTCTAGTAGTCAGTGGCCCTGACTGCTATACGCAAGGTCGTGGGTTCGATTCCCACTCAGGACAAATGTTTGTGTGATGAGCACGATCATTTGTTCTGTGTCTGGGTGTAATTTATCTATAATATGTATGTATTTAGAAATATATATGTATGTTTATCAGTTATCTAGTACTCATAGCACAAGCTCTGCTTAGTTTGGGACTAGATGGCGTTGTGTGAAAGTTGTGGAATATTATTATTATTATTATCTTATCTCGTGTATAATATAATCTATAAAATTTTGTTCATAGGGAAATTACCGGCTTGGAACATATGATTGGAGAGTTACACCGGGTGTTCTCCCGCGACCACGTCAACGTACAGGATGTTCAGAAACTGATGGGTGCATATAAGTCTGACCCCAAAGATTGGAGCAAGTTTGCGAAGTTTGATCGTTTTAGGTGAGTTAAGACTTGACGTAATATAACATAACGATGCAAGAAAGATCTTATAACGGTGCCATTTTCGTTCTGAGGTCAGGAACCCTAAGAAAAAGTATACGAGTGTGAAATAGTAGATTGTACAACTAGTGCATAAAAGAAGCCATTTCAGTTGGATAGTTAAGTCGAGAGGTAAAATGCCGCGTTTATGCCCGAGTTATACATATACCTACTCTGCTTTTCACTTCGGTTGCGAGAAAATGAAACAGGCAAAAGTATTTAGAGATAAAATTGCTTGGATTTCGGAGGCAAAATTTCTTCAACCACGTTTTTCGCATTCTGCTCCATTAGCGTGTAAGACGAGAGTGTAATTTCTTCGTTACTTGAATAATACATTGTTTTAGTTTAGTCACTTTTCACTGTTCAAAAATATTACAAAATTGAAGAAGAGAATAGCCAAATCCAACCACGAAACTTTTTAAAAGTTTTATTTTTAATTTTCAACAAGTGTCATTCGACTTGGGTACTTCATAATGTCAAGTCATAAAAACGTTTCTTTGCGTTTTTAAATAATAAATGACCACTATTTTATCTGGTTTTATTACATTAACGACAAAAAAACACGGTACTGAAACACAGTATCAGTAGCAATGCGTTTCATTTTGACAGTTCAACAACATTCATTACAGGTTTTTCGTAATTGGGACATTTTGAAGATCACGATAGATATTGATACCTACAGCAGGCTAATTGCGTAACACACTATCAGTAGCAATGGGTTTCATTTTGACAGTTCAACAACATTCATTGTGTTATTTACGTTTTTGAGCAGACACATTTTTCCAGCATATGGAGCAATGGATTAGTTATATGCTTCAAAATTATTCCAATTTAGAGTAAGAGTGTGTTACACAATTAGGGTGCATGTTTATGTACTATGTCTAGTAGCAGTCGCGGCCATGGCCACGGGGTAATTAATAATAATAATAAAAAATAGTAAAAACCAGGTAACAAAGACCCATAGACAAATACCTTAACTTAAGTATCACTACATAGTATAAAACAAAGTCGCTTCCCTGTCTGTCTGTCCCTATATATGCTTAGATCTATAAAATTACGCAACGGATTTTGATGCGGTTTTTTTTAATAGATAGATAGAGTGATTCAAGAGGAAGGTTTATATGTATAATACATGCATAATATAGTAGAGAAACACTGATAATTTTAGAGGTTTCTAATGTGATGTCGTAAATAAACACATTTTTTTGCGCTTACATTGTAAACGCTGGCTGAACCCGTCGAGATAGATCAAAATAATGTACTACAGTATTGTACACCTTAAAAAGGTCTACAAAAAGTCTGAGATGGTATATGTCTATCTCTTAGGGATAACCCACAATAACCATTTTTTATCCTATACTTCTTACGAGAAATAGTGGCTCTAAAATTATCAGTTTCTCCATTGCACCCGTGCGAAGCCGGGGCGGGTCGCTAGTACATAATATAACAATTGTGTTAGTAAATAAAACTTAAAAAACTACGTTAGTATCACTTGGTTGCACTAACAATAAGTCTTTGTGCGCTCCGGTGGCACTTGCCCGCGAAAGCGTCGGAATACCACATCCTGTGGCCAAAAGCTTTCGTCCATCACCTGATGCAGGTAGCAGGTTGGTATGCGCAACACAAACGCCTTAAAATTTACGTTGCGATGCGACTCCAGCAGCTGCACTCTCGGCGAGTATTTCAGCCTTCGGTGTACGTACTTCGCGATGTCTTCCGCGTCGGTGGTGTAGTGGAGACGGGAAATATACACCGGGGTATTCGGTTTCGCCGCGACGGACGAGTTGCAGGTCGTAGGTTCGAACCCAGACAGGCGCTTTGCTTTATGTACATTATTTCATCACCACTGCTCTCAAAACGGTGAGGGTAAACATCGTGAGGAAACCCGCATGTCCTAGAACCAACAATTCGAAGTCATGTGACATCTACCAACCCGCACCACGCGGTGGATTACGGTCTACTGCCTCTCATAGAGAGAAGACCTATGTCCCAGTAGTGGGAACGTTATTGGCTGTTTATCATCATCTGCCCAGCCTTTTCCCAACTATGCTGGGGTCGGCTTTCAGTCTAACCGGATGCAGCTGAATACCAGCATTTTACATGGAGCGACTGCCTATCTGACCTCCACAACCCAGTTACTGGGTAATACGATACCTCTTGGTAAGACTGGTTGTCAGACTTTCGGACTTCTGACTACCCGTAACGACTGTCAAAGATCCACGAATGACAGGCGGGACCAACGGCTTAACGTGCTTTCTGAGGCACGGAGGGGTCTTGGTATGTGAAGATGGTCACCCATCCACGGACTAACCGCGGCAAGCGTAGCTTAACCGGATCGATCGACCTGTGCGGCTGTTATTATTTAGCCACGGGCCTCTCTTATATAGGCTGTTTATGTAACTTGCAAAATGTTATCAGGATTTGTTATCAGACGCCTTCTTTGCTTTTGAAATCAGTAAAAAGATACACAAATATAGATAGAAACTTACTTCAGACTGACACATTAATATAGATACCTTAATAAAGAAGATAGCAACTGGAATTGTTTAGTTTTTAAATACATGCTATCATATGTAATTCTGATAACTTTTACCTAAATATCAGTAGTCTACAAATATACCTATTTAATATAATATTTGTAGATGACTGATAAAGAATCTACTGTTGAAAATCAGGCAGAATCACAGTGAAATTTTGAAATATCTGCGTACCTAGCCGAAAAGAGTGTCAAAAAAGCAAAAGACTTTTTAAACCAATGTTTACACGAACGGTACGCGTCAACGTGACCTCTGAGTTTGTTTCGGCCTTTCTTCTCAGAGTAGTCCGATAGGAAACGCCGACCTCATCTAGTTTAAAAAAAATGAGATTGACACGTAAAAGTGTTTGTACAAACCTACTTACAGAAAATAAATCATTTATCATTTAACGGCAAATGTAACTGCAGCCATCCACGCGAGTCGGCGTCTGCCGTCGAAAATATCCCACTCTTGACCACCGCACTCAAATACACGAGCTGCCGTGGACAACGCTAGGTGCCATTCGTATATTTGAGCTCGGTGCAGGCGTTCAAATACACGAGTGACAGCAACTGTAAAACGGGCGGTTTGATCGTTAGAAGCGATCTTTTAGACAACCTTTGGATGGATTTAGGGACAAAGAAAAAAAACAGAGATTTCTGTGCCGTACGCGTTTTATCTTTTATATCCTGCTTTTGACGGTACTAAAAGTCAGCCAGTATAAAAATGTCACCTGTCCTACAAACACGCCCCCAACGACCTGTTCTGATAAGATAGACAGTGGAAAATTAGGTATCTGTCAAGATAAAGACTATCACAATCATGTGTGAACACTGTGTACCTATTATAAAGCACCATTTACTGGGTACGACTTTCATTGACTTGAATGTGCCCTGGCGGCTGAGGGTATGTCATGCTCACTTAAATGTCTTTGCTCGTGGTGGCAAGTTCCCTTCAAAATGGTTGAGCTGAATGGTGCTGATCCATATGTCATGTTCTTGAACGGGCGCCTTCTATAGGGACTGGTGGAAGCGTACCCCGAGGGCTGGCTCAAGGCAGCGCGGAAAAAGAGTTCCTAGAAGGACTTGGCGGAGGTGTTTGTTCAGCTGTGGGAATCTCAAAAAAAAAAAAAGACATTTATTTCAATGAAACCATTTACATGCACTTTTGAACTGTCACAATAGTTGCTCAGTTAGTCAGAAGATTGAAGCTACGAGTAGTTGTCCATTCCATAACGTAGATCTCTATGGAGAAGAACGGGCATGAAACTCCACGGACACTCTTTTAAATCAAGATAATTTACAAAATCCTGGGTACATGATTCTAGTAGCTTCTACAACGTGTAACGTTAAATGTGCAAAACCTCAGACACCCCAACTGATTTTTAATTCAATTGGCCTATTCCAGAGAGAAAATAAGTCATTAAAAAATTATAAAGGTTTTATGTGCTGTTTTAGTTTTACGGGCCGTTCTTCTCCGATCGTTTCTTGCGTCTGCGACGACGCTTTATCGAGGGAGGAGTCGTCACCGGACCGCTGCGCCACGCTGACATTGGCTTGCTTGACCTATTAATAAATAGACAGACAACTGTTTGAATGAAGATTTTTTGAAAAATGTGACCTATATTAAAAAGTGGTTCAATTAATATTCTGCTCGTTATTCTGATCAAACTATTTTCAGGTTTTGCGCATTTGACGTTACACGTTGTATATGTGAGAACAATGTAAAAAAAAAACAAATGAAGAGAATTCAAAATATGAGATTCATATTCATAAGAATATGAGACCAATGATGAATATTAAAAATAAACCCTGGCAGTTAAGAGACGACCAGTCTCAACCGACGGCGCCCGTTCACGAACATGATGCGTAGATCAGCGCCATCCAGCTGAACAAAAGGGCGGAAGGGTGAAGGGCGGTCGTTTTAAGGACTGTCTTTAAAAGACTCTCTTGTAATTTTGATATTAATTTTTTCGAAAAGTGCTGATTCTCAGTCTAGTTTGAATAAATGACTTTTTAAATTTTGATTTTGGTTTCAACCTTTTTGTAGGAAACGGATCTAGGGATGACTACCAACGGCTCAACGTATATTTCGAGTCACGAGATGAAATACAAAAAAAAAACTCGTAACTTTTCCACCGTTATCAGCTATTTACTTCTTCAACATAATTTGTCAGTACTGTTTGAACTTGTCATGCGGATAAAGGCAGATTACCTGTGTGGTTGATAACAGACATAGCAACTGCTAATGTTGCTAATTAAGAATTGATATCTTTTTTATAGCCTCATCGGGTGTCTTAGTTTCATAATAACAGCGCTTTTTGTCGGATTTGTTGGGGTCAGGGTGTCGTTCTGTGATCATTCTTTACGCATTCGAGATGTCGGAGGCCACTTAGAGCTTACGCTACTCAGCTATTCTTCCATACTTACGTCTTATGGAGGTTACAAGAAAAATAACAATGATATCTACTTATCTCATCAGTATCCAACACATAATTTAAAAAAAACAAACATTGGTTTGAAAGTTATGGGCGTCGAAACTTCAATATTACAACACTCATTTTAACGCATCTTTGGGCGTAAATAAATGGCGTAAAAAAAAAAGTAAAAATAAAAAGTCCCTGAGTATGAAAGTGACTATATTGTTACTATACATGATAGATAATTTATTTAAGAATTTAAATAACTTTATTTTTAATAACTAATTAGTTTTTTTTTTTTTTAATAACATCTTAGATACGCCCAAAAGTCTGTGAAGTTCATGAAACTACGCGCAATAAACTAAATATCATCCATAATTATTATAAGAAGTGCAGGCGTATGCTTTGGTCACTTCAATAACCCTATAAAACTATCTCTCTGTTTCAGATACACTAGAAACCTGGTGGACGCTGGTAACGGAGCCTTCAACATCATGATCCTCTGCTGGGGCCCTGGACACGCGTCTGCTATCCACGACCATGCTGACTCCCACTGCTTCATGAAACTGCTGAGCGGGAACCTTGATGAAGTCAGGTAAAGAAATCTACTACTCTAAGAATTATTCATGACTAGCTAGTGCCTGCGACTTTGTCCACGTGTCTTGTTTGCCCGAACCAGCTCGTCGCATTGTATCGTTTACCCGCGATATTGCTTCGTTGTCGCTTATGGCTCTTTCGGTTTTTTTTTTTTCTTTTTATTCGGCTCCTATAGGTCTAAGTTTGATGTGAAATATACATCATTATTTTTAGTATATGGCAAAACCCGAAACACGTGTCTAGTATTTTTATGTAAAGAATCTATGTACAAAATTTCAAAACTGTATCCTGAAAAATCACGAAGTTATAAGCTTGTTATGTTACCTGATTGTCCGTACAAAAAGTTGGTTACCACTTAACACGCGCCGCCGGCCGACCAGCTGTGACCTGTGTTGTGCGCATATTATGATTGCGGATATGTACTTAGTGTCGCTCGGTGTCCAACTTTTTACCATTTTAAAATATTTTTGGGACAAAATATAACATGGTGTAAAAACTACTGAAATCGAACTACTGAGATCTGAACAAACTATATTCAGGTTTGCAGTATATATACTAAAATAATGTTGTATAATTATAGCCTTGGCCGTCCTCTCGAATCGGGCTATGGAATGCAAAAACAATTGCCAATCAGACTACTAGTTACAGACATTAGCGTGTTCAAACAAACAAAAAAACACACCAACTCTTCAGCGTTATTGTTAGGATGTCCCTGGTATTATGGATCAAAAATAGGGGCGTGACAAACTTTTTAACTCTGAGGATGTCGGTGAATTTTTTTACGGTTCAAAAATTAATATCAATTTATGTTTTATTCAACCACTTCGAATAGTGCTCATAGAAAAAAATCATAAGAAAAACGATTAGGGCTATCAATTCAATTTTTTTCAGGACGTTGTAGAAGAGTCGACCTTTCCTATGGTAATACTTTTACGCAGCTAGAATACATGTATTCAATAAGAAAAAAAACATTTACTGCAAAGGCTGGCAAAAATTTTATTCAATTTTCGAGCAAAAATTTTATTCAATTTTTGAGCAATAATTTTATTCAATTTTCGAGCAATAATTTTATTCATTTGCACCGACTTTCTCAGGTTTAAAACGTTTGGAAATGACCTTGCCCACGCCCCTATTCGATTTGATCCATACTTCCAGGGACACTCTGTATAAGCCCAAATGTTCCAGTTGTTTTTAAACTTGCGACGTCTATGGCATTGTTTTAACGATGTGAGCTGCCAGAGCAGTTAGCTTTACTATCACACGTCTAATTGTCTAAATATTTTTACCACGGTATGAGCTTTAAAGGGGGAAAAGATTCTGGAGTGGCAACCGCGTACCGGAAGACGTAGCGGTGAAGGCCGCAGGATCCACTGTGTGCGATAACATGGAAAATTGTCTTACGTGGAGTATTCAAGGTTCCATATTTATTTATACCTATCACATAAACATTGCACCAACATCGTCTAAGATTTTGCGTTGCAATTTGGAAGTGTCGAAACCACATCCCAACAACAATCGTTGGGCAGTAGTTCACGAGACAAAATACCCAGGTCTGGTCGCCAGGTTACGATAATGATACGATAGTGTGACCTGTCGACCATCAATTTGGCTCTATGGCCGAGGTTGATGGCCTATAGGTTATTCTATATAATATTGCCTTCAGTAAGCCGGGGTTAGCATCAGGCGTATTTGTCCTGGCACATAGATAAAAACTTTTAAACACAATAATAAGCAAGAAACTGTCGATATAAAAAACATACCTACGTCAATTAGAACCCTATATACAAGTAGGAGGTTTCACGAAAACACGCGTCGGGCCCTCGTCACAGAATAACATAAACACAATGACGAAACCAGCAATATGTGAATTATTGCAATAATATTATTGTGCTTATTATCAGTGACAGTTAAGAGCATTGAAATCGTCTCCAGCCGTGCGATCCTGTAACCATCCGACCGTGAAAACTTGGGTGAAGTGAGCGTGGAGTGATCTGTCATTAGGGATTAATACTATTGACACTGCTCATTGTAAGCTCGCTTCACTTATGATTCCACGGTGAGATTTTTACCGAATTGACCGGCAGGAGTGGCGATACATACTTAGTGTCCAGGCACACGAGCGACACGCGTCAAAGACAACTGCAGCCACCGACACGTTGGCGGCTGCCGTTGACCTGTGGGTACTCGTAGTCGCTACGTCCTCGTCAGAGGACGAGGCAGGTTGGTTACGGGCATGACCCTTAAAGCCCCGCTGGTTCATATGGTGCCCGTCATTACAGGCACTTTCATTGGTGGGCCATAAGCTGCCGTCGACAACGTGCCGCTCGTGTGTTTGAGTATGGTGCTCAAATACACGAGCGGCACGTTTTCGACGACTACAGTTGCCTCTGCCGTAGACGCATGTTGCTCGTGTGTATGCACACTTAAATGTACGTCTGTTATGTTATCTCCGCTACCATCTTGCTGACTGGGTAACATTTTTACAAATTCAATTTGAAGAAGTAAAGCTGAGAAGCTAATAAACGGGATAGTCTCGCCATGTCATCAAATTAAATCTAAAGAGACTATTTTCATCCGGCGATTTCACGGGCGTTTCCACCAAGCGTGAAGTATGCCTCAGTATCGTCATTTGTAAAGACTCCTTCATGTTTGGAATGGAAACAAATGCAATAACTGATGCAACTTCGTCAGTCTTTAATTTATTGATATGATAACAAGTTCAAAATAATATTTGTGTACTGTTGGCAAAATAGATAAGATATTTATACAGGTTAGTGATGTTCTGCTTGATTAAGGCAGCGGTCAAAGACACTTGGTTAGAGTAACTGACTTGCTGACTGATTGACTTTATCAGTCAGGGAGGTGGGATGACTACCGAACTAAATAATATGCGAGTAAGATAAAGTGGAGCTGGCAATCCACCTTACGTCAGGAGATAACCTCTGCCATAGACATAGAAATGATAATTTGAAAGCAAAATTCACGCCAAATGCGTTTAAAATCAATCTTTTACCTTTGTATTTATCGGCATATTATGATACTTCTACTGACTTTTAAAATTGAGCTATTAATACCGTATTTGTACTATTATGTGTTCTGTGATTATTAGAGGTGTCATACGTCTATCCCTTTGCAACCGGGAGTAAAAAAACTCGTTTAGATCAGTACAAACTTATTAATCCTTTGGAAAGCGTTCAGAGGTCCTGGGAAAAATACTGAAAAAATCTCATGCTAACTGGTCTTCAGCAGTCAGATCCTCACATACGTGAGGTTCAGGAATAATTTGCTAGTCGCTCGATCGTGCTCAGAATTTTGTAAAGTCGAAACTCACGATCACTTCAACTCGGTTGGAAAGGGCTATTAGCTTTGCTTGTATATTGTCGCCGTGCAAACAGGAGAACAGTGGTGGCCAAGTAGTAACGGCCGCTACTTACGAGTTGTAGGTTTAGGTTTGAACCTAGACATGTGATTAAATAATTTACCCAAACTAAAGCATAGAACAATATAGTCACACGATTTTGTCTTATACGTACTTCCTATTTATTTTATTTCTATGTAGGTAACACGCACATATTGGTTGTTTATTTTGGTTTCTCAGTAATCACAATACAACACACACACACACACACACACACACACACACACACACACACACACACATGTATGTCACAACATTTTATTTGATATTGTATGAGGTTTTCTATATTATCATATTTAATTTATTCTCTAAATTGATTATAACGGTCACACACTTCGCTACGTGTTTGTTATTCCAGCGTATGGCACTCGTGGGTTGCAGCTGAAAATCAGCGTCAGGTGATACACACTGTGTAGTCATCTGACATTATGCTGAGCTGAGGCCCTTTTGGCATTATAGTCTTTGTTTACTGTTTTATAGTTTTAATGTGTATTTATTTTGATGTAATGCCAATAAACGCATTTTCTTTCTTTCTTTCTTTCATAGTTTGGGTAAATTATTTAATCACCACTGCTCTCAAAACGGTGAAGGGAAAATCGTAATGAAACCTGGTCCTAGAACCAAAAATTCGATGCCATGTGACATCTACTAACCTGCACTGGGCCCGCATTGCAGATTACAGCCCACTGAGGGAGTGGACTGTAATCCTAGAGACTACTCGTTACTACTGCTCTCAAAACGGTGATGGAAAAGATCGTGAGGAAACCGGCATGTCCTAGAACTAAAAGTTCCAAGACATGTGACATTTGCCAACCCGCAGTGGACCCGCGTGGTGGATTACAATCCACTCCCTCTCACAGAGAGGAGGCCGGTGTCCCAGCAGTGGGAATATTATAGACTGGTTATGCAGTGAAACTAAACAATTAAGGTCACAGCTCATTACAGCCACCCGGCACCCACTCCGCACCGCCTCGCCTCCTGCGGCTAGTATTCTTTATATGGACTTGTATGGGTATGCGCTCACTACATCAACTCCGTAGCGTCACCGGATCGCCTCGGTCGTAAGCCCTCCACGCGCGGACGGCGGGTGGACCACTCGGTGACGACTCGATGCTCGCATGCTTGCCTTGCGTTGACTGCGCATTGCCAACGCGCGGATCCCGAGTGGACCGCGCGCTGCCCGCGAATGATTCACGCGAGGACGATACGTTGGCAATTTATTTATTTTTATTTATTTATTCCTTTATTTCAGGCAACTAAGGCCCATAGAAAAAACAATACATACTACCACAAACAAACTTATAAACTAATACATACAAAATTATCACAAATACAATACTATAATAATATAACTTAAAAATACTATAAATAAATACAACATAACACAACTTATACTACCAATGCGCCGCTCCCCACCCTCCCTTCATTCAATTCACGGTTTGTAAAATTTGACATTACGAAACACACGTGTAGACCTAGTGCCAATTGATAATAGACTACTCGAAAATTCGTGGACTACGCGACGTCCACTCGTTGACCACGCGGCGTTCACTCGTTGACCGCGGGGGGTCCACTAGTTGACGACGCGAGGTCCACTGTTTGACCGCGCGACGTTTATTGGTGATAACGTGGCGTCCACCCGTGGACCACCTGTCGACAACGAGTGGACGCCGTGCGACGAGGCGGTGCGGGGTGGGTGCCGGGTGGCTCTAATGTTACGCCCGATACTCAAGACACAGGCTTATCACCAGAAATAGGTTTGGTGGTACAGATGCCAGCACATCAAGCTACTACAATCTGTCAGATTTCTTTAATAGATTTTCAACTTTACCGCTAAAGCATAAGGTTCAAAGTTGATTGGGAAGAGGAAATCTGACAGTTTCGGGTAGCTTGATGTGCTGGCGTCTGTACATCCCTGGGCTTTTTCTACTTACATGTCAACATATGACGCAGCTCTATATTTATTTAGATCTATTTTCTCTAGATTTATTTTATGATTCTAATAATATTATTATTTGAATTATCAGCTGTTTACATTCTTCTGTTATCATTTTCATTACGTCATATCATTATTTCTTTGCGTTTTAATTAGGACAGTCCTCTGATCTCTTAATTTCGTCTCTTTATCGATATACTGAAGTTTTTTATCATCGCTTGCCCGCGCTACTACTTCATTTTCGGTAAAATGAGAAATAGGAAAGGTCTTACTTCTTTTTCTCGTTGCTCTGTTCCTAAGAGTCGCCACTTTATGTTAAATAGCCTATAACGGTCCTCAAGAATGGGGCCATCAAAAGAATTTCTCAAATCTGACTTGTAGGCCGGTAGTTCAAGAAATTCGGCTTTATTATCAGTAATAACTTGTTTATTTAGTTTCCTTCGATGGTCCTAGCTTATCATTTGTGACTTCAAGTGACAGCCTTGTAAACAGAACCCAGCATTGCATAAATATGTAAGCGGTCACGCCCTTTACACCTGGAGGCTTTTATTTATTTAATTTTTTTTATTTATTTTGGTTTATTATTTTTTGCTTGAGTACTTATAGTTTTTTATTGTATTTGTTGGTATAGGTACTGGCGTAGCTGGCTGACATATAGCAAATGATTTAATTTAGTGTTCTGTGTTCTGTGTCTTGTAATGTTCATTACTTTGCATACCTTGTATAGTATTCAGTCAAGTATTTTCTAACTGAACAGACAGCTGTGCTGCTGGGGAGTTTGTTGCGCCACTTCTTCTTCCCAGCGAAAGCACTAGGAAGTGTTGAAGGGCGGGCGATATGAGGGACTGTCTTTTGTAATTTTGACGTTCGAAAAGTGCTGATTCTCAGCCTAGTTTGAATAAATGACTTTTGATTTTTTTTTATAGATATAGATTTATTATCTACTCACGTGCTATTGCTGTTTTATCCCAAATATCTTGAATGAGGTCGCAAAGGTTAGTCAAAAAGCCAAAACTCAGACAGCCAGTCTAACCACAGGGTATCGTATTACCCAGTTCCTGGGTTGTGGTTGTCAGATAGATAGGCAGTCGCTCCATGTAAAATATTGGTATTCGGCTGCGTCCGGTGCTGGAAGCTGACACCAACATAGTTGGCAAAAGGCTTGGCAAATGTACCTAACAGTAAAGTATTTGTATGTTTTAAGGTCAGTTTCAACACAGGTCACTGTTATCGGAGCTTATTGTTTATATGTAACTTTACACAATGGATGGTTTTAACTTCACGATGATAAAGTTGACGAGCAGTTTTAACTGGTTTTTAGTTAACAAATATCTATATATTATTGGAGGGGCCCGTGGCTAAATAATAACAGCCACACAGGTCGATCGACAGATCAAGCTACGCTTGCCGCGGTTGGTGTGTGGATGAGTGACCAACTTTACATACTGAGACCCCTCCGTGCCTCGTAAAGCACGTTAAGCCGTTGGTCCCGGCTGTCATTCGTGGATTTTTGACAGTCGTTAGGGGTACTCAGAAGCCCCGAAAGTCTGATAACCAGTCTTACCAAGGGGTATCGTACTACCCAGTAGCTGGGTTGTGGAGGGCAGTCGCTCCATGTAAAATACAGTTGAGCTGCATCCGGTTACACTGGAAGCCGACCCCAATATATTTGGGAAAAGGCTAGGCAGATGATAAAATATCTATATTATTGATAATAATGGAGTTCGTTGTGCTTTTTGAAGGATGAGTGCTATGTGGAATGTTACTAGTAAGCTGTTATTATTCGTATCAAATGAAATGTTTTTTTTTTAAACGACTTCAAATAGGAGGAGGTTATCAATTGGGATTTTTCTCTTTTTTTTTATGTATTCGGGCATAACTCCGTCATATATGGACGGATTTGCCAATTTTTTTTTTTTTTCGATAGAGATTTATCCCGAAATGGTCCCGTTTAAATTTCGTAAAGATCTAGCGATTAGTTTCGGAGACAGACAACGGAACTCTTCAATAAATACCAGTAAAACAACCGCGATTGCTGCTATCGCATATGTATGCATTGTTTACGCAATCGCACAACATAACATCACGTCTGTACCCTATAAACGCAGATGCAGTACGCAGATGTGTTCAGTATACCACCGTACACCTTCATTTCTGTCAAAGTTGTTATTGGGGTACCTCTAATCTTGCAAGTAAATTCTGTCACAACTAAAAAGTGAAAAATGAAAACTTTTTTTGTATAAAAAAACAACCGACTTCCAAAAAAAAACACTACAAAGTGAAAAATAACTTTAATTTCGGAAGTTGGTGTCAAAAAACGAAAATACGGAAGCAACGACGCCGACTTCCAAAATTAAAGTTATTTTTCACTGTGTAGTGTTTTTTGTAAGTCGGTCGTTTTTTTTTATAAAAAAAGGTTTTTTGTTCTGAAATAGGATATCGGAATCGTTTTCCTATGTGACTACTCTGAGAAGAAAGCCCGCAACAAACTCAGGGGTCACAGTCTCTTTTAAAGTGCAAACATAATTTTGGTCAGATAATGACCTCAATAGACCATTAATTCAGACGTCAATCTACATAAATGTTGTTGTCTGAAATGGTCTTCTCAGGAAAGAACCACGCAGATTTGAGTGGACCAGTCCAGTCTGTGCAAGCACCTCACAAAGACAACATAGAATCTATAAAACTTAATGATAATAGATCCTGACCTGATAACTACGGACCCTGTACAAATGCCCAATTGTATTTAATAACCATTATATAAATATAACTCATGTACAAGGGGGAAAAAAGGGCACATAAGGACTCCCACATAAATACGTGTGTCAACACAATGTTCATCAGATCAATGCTGATAAACGAAGTAGGACAGAAAATAATGTCTCTGTCTAAAACCAGGGCGGAGGGCTATGGTGAAATTAATACAAAAATTATAAAATCTTGTAGTAATGAACTGTCTGGTACGAGTATTCTCACTCATTTAATAAACATGTCATTTTCCCATGGAAACTTTCCTGATAAATTAAAACTGTCCTTAATAAAGACTTTATTCAAAAAGTGAGATAAATGCGACATGAATAATTACCGAGTATTTTTCTGATCAAATTATCTCAGTAACAAAATCATAGGTAACATCAATTTTCCTTTGTTTATAACTGAATTCCTTTAATCATAAAAATCAACACACAGCTCCGATGACCTGAATTACTCAACTAATTAAAAATAATTAACGATTTCCAGATACGAGTGGCCTGAGAACGTACAACCGGAAGTGATGAAGGTCTTAAACAACAACAAATCTAGAAGAAAATGCTGCTCGGAGAGCCAAGACTTACCGGAAAGCGTATCCGAACTGAAAATTGACGATGACAGCAGTCAACAAAGTGACAGTTTCGTATGTGACAGCTGTGAAAACAGAAAGCAAAGTGAAAGCTGTTCGGAGAGGGAGAGTGACAGCTGTCAGAATAGGCGGGGGGACGGTTATGAAGATGAAAGTGAAGTGGAGCGGTATGATGCGAGGGATATGCAAGTGAGGGGGAGGTCAAGAATGGAAGTCAATGATGTTTGTTATATTAATGGTTGGTATCTGATATAAACTTAATATTTTTATTTTGTTGTCGAGCTAAGCAAGTTATTATAGGCTTGAGGCTAAGTAACAACGGATTTATAGATCAGGTTAAGCTTCGCTTGCCGCGGTTGGTTCGTGGATGGGTGATCTTTACATATTGAGACCACTCCGTGCCTTGGAAAGCACGTTAAGCCGTTGGTCCCGGCTGTCATTCGTGGATCTTTGACAGTCGTTACGGGTCGTCAGTAGCCCGAAAGGATGACAACCAGTCTTACCAAAGGGTTTACTCAGTAACTAGGTCGTAGCTCGACGTTCAATGTAAAATACTGATATTCAGCTGCATCCGGTTAGACTGGAAGCCAACCCCAATGAAGTTGGAAAAAGGCTAGGCAGATGATGTCAAATGATGAGCTCATCAAGTAAATATAGTAATAAATAGGATAAATTATTGTCTGATGAATTAATTTATAAAGGCATGGATTTAACGCGGCGACAAATTAATCTGAATTTGAGATTAAAAAATAATTAAAGCCGGTAGCAAAAATAGTACCTTGGCAGCTACTGATGGCGATAAAAAATAGAAAATTGACATTCATAAATTATACAATGAGGTTGTATACATATAAAGTTGACTAATTGTCTTTAATAATAATAAGATGTAGTCGACGGAGCCCCGCTTCGTGGGCCCCTATTTCTGCCTGCAGTGTTTAAAGGAACCTAACACGAAGGAGATGACGGGGTCTCGTTCGCTCACTCTGCTCGCTCACTTGAGCCCCCGTTACCCCTTCGAACCTAACCTGTCCAAGTCACGAGCTCGCTTCGCTCGCTCTTGCATCCTAAGTTCTCAAGTTCAGTCTTGTCTGTTTCTGGGATTGAGTCTTCAGAGATGCCTAAATTTGCCTAATTTTTGTTATCCCACTGTTAATATTAGTCGCCATGTCATTATTTGTAGTAGCAAATAGTTAGTCGCCCTTTAAGTTGTTAGTCGCCTGGAAAATAATATTCCATTTATAAATAGAAAACAAGTACCTATAACCTTATGAGTGCAATAATCAGTTATTTATATTTGCAATAAACTTAGCTACAAGGATTTCCGTATTAGGATGTAGATACAGCAGTGCGATTCTGTAACCATCTCACCGTGAAACCTTAGGTGAAGTGAGCGTGAAGTGAGCTGTCAGTGTCATCCCACTGATGCTAGGTATTGATCAAACATACATTTATAATCATAATCGAGAATTTAACAATATTTTTTTGCTAATTCTATTGATCATTTTGTATAATTTCATAGCTAGTATTTTAGCCGTCAAAACATTACTATTTTGTGGGGATTTAATCTATGAAAAAAAGACTAGTCCGTATATAAGGACTATATTATAAAAAAAAGAGAAAATCGATATTCTAAGTTTATGTTTTGCTGTTACATTTTATTTTAAAACCCCGCATAATAGCAATGTTTTGACAACTAAAATACTAGCTTTGAAATTATATAAAATAATCAATAGAATTAGCATAAAAATATTATTATTAAAATCTCGATTATGATTGTAAATGTATGCTTGGTCAATCCCTAGCATCAGTGGGATGACACTGACAGCTCACTCCACGCAAGTTTTCACGGTGAGATTTTTACAGAATCGACCGATGGGCAGCATTTAAAGTAAAATTGTTATTTATCCAAACAAAAATGTTTACAGCATAATCAGCCAATAATTTTCCCACTGCTGGGACACCGGCCTCCTCTCTGTGAGAGGGAGTGGATTGTAATCCACCACGCGGGTCCAGTGCGGGTTGGCAAATGTCA
The DNA here is from genome assembly GCA_949629135.1 of Eremobia ochroleuca. Lineage (NCBI taxonomy): Eukaryota > Metazoa > Arthropoda > Insecta > Lepidoptera > Noctuidae > Eremobia > Eremobia ochroleuca. Next base: position 1,523,141 of record OX451411.1, on the reverse strand, counting down.
CATGTCTTGGAATTTTTGGTTCTAGGACATGCCGGTTTCCTCACGATCTTTTCCATCGCCATTTTGAGAGCAGTGGTGCTGAAATAATCAACACAAAGTAAAGTGCTTGTCCAGGGGCGGATCTACTTAAAGGCTTTTTGGGCTACAGCCCAGGGCCCCGCGAATACAGAGGGCCCCCAACCGAACTGAAACCAATAGACGATATTGTCAATAATAAAAATTATCTAGAATTTTAAAAAATCCGATCGGATTGCTCAAAGGACCTACAGTGCGATGACCAAATAAAAGAATTTGCAGCACAAAAATGCAAAAAAGTTGCTTTATAATTTATATAACATAACCATTTATAACCTGTCAATTTATTTTGCAATAAATAATGTACCTACATCACTACAGAAAACAGTTTCTTATCAAAATGGCAATTACTTGAGTAATTAGATAGGGGCCCTATCTAACTAAGCAGTATTAGCCCAGGGCCCCACAAATTCAAGATCCGCCCCTGTGCTTGTCTAGACTCGAACCTACGGCCTACAAGCAAGCAGTTTTTTTTTACAATGCGCCTGATAAATTAATGATAGCGTTGCTTTATAAATCGTGGGTTTGCTAATATATTACTGATAAGAGATACTACTGGGTGAAATTGAAAACATGCGACAAATCGAAATGGGAGATTGTACTCATTATTATGAACAACTTTTACCACGCGACCAAACCTGAAATTGCGAAAAAAAAATCAGCTGTTCCCTACATTTTGACGAGTTGCGAACATAAATGTAGGGAACAGCAGATTGTTTTTTTTTCGCGATTTCAGGTTTTATCTCATAGTAAAAGTTGTTCATAATAATGAGTACAATCTCCCATTTCGATTTGTCGCATGTGTTCAATTTCACCCAGTATAGCTGCCTGTTAGGTAAATAGCTGCAAACTGCTGCTACCGTGTCGACTTGAGCTATATGAGCATAGCGTTAAAAAAACTCGGAATCTTCGCAACCAGCAGAACTGCGCGCTTGGTACCTTTGCTAGTCGCCCAGCGTGTATGTAAGGATTCTAAGTCACTAAGCTCTAGACACTTAGCACGCTTGTCAGTGCGTACGTAGCCTTAGAAAAGCTCGGAGATTTTCAAGATAGTATGATAGATTATACAGAGAGTATTTTTATACAGGGTGCTAGTTTTACAAAATGTAGAATTATACAGGGTCACAAATTATACATGGGGTTAGATAATACATACACACATGGTGATATACCGGCTAATATACTATACAGTGTGTCACCATGTGTGATCGATTATTCGAGGTTACAGTTTACTAGCTGCGCCCCGCGGTTTCACGCCCATAAGTCTCGATACCGTACGAATATCGGGATAAAAAGTATTCTTTGTGTTAATCCTGGTTATAAACTATCTGTGTGCCAAAATTTTATTAAAATTGGTCGAGCCGTTTGAGCGTGAAGAAGTAACAAACATACACACACACTCACAAACTTTCGCCTTTATTAGAGTGATAAAGCGTGTATAATTCAATTCAGTTCAAAGTGCGATAGATTATACTGGTCGTACAAAATACTCATTATTATTTTTCATGTTTTCCAGATGCACTAGGCCTCCATCGTGTTGAAAACCCTTCCCACGTGGACGGAGCAGTTTCCTTACACCTCTACTGTCCTCCATTTGACAGCTGTCGTGTGTTCGACGCGAGGACCGGCAAGCCTACTGAAGTCAAAGTCACCTTCTGGTCCATGTACGGGAAGAAACTTAAGAGGGTATGCACTTATGAGATTTATAACTTTTTTTACCGTTCATCTTTTTTTTTGGGTTATTTTGACCCCTGGATATTTTAATGAGCTAAGAAGTAAGAATTGAGGCAATGAGAGAACAGAATTTATAAATTAAAATGTATCGTGCTCTCCTCTACGTAAGGTAGGACGTCCTTGGCACAGGCAACTGAAGGAACACGGGTGGGTTTTAGTCAGTAAAAGTCTGACACACCCTCCCGCTCCGCCCAGAGCGGAAGAAGTTGTTGTAAAAAAAACGCCATCAGGTTAGGTGGAGAGACGATCTCCGCAGCTGGATGAAAGTTGCCGAAAATCGAGTTGAATGGCGTGTAATGGGAGAGGCCTATGTCCAGCAGTGAACTGCTGTAGGCTGACGATGGTAGTGATGATGGTGTGATATCTACACTTCCATAACTCTTGTTGCGATTTCTTATTAAAACAGAGCACTAGTTTTGTTTCTAATAACAATTTGATATTGGCGCCGATTGATATTGAATTTGATATTGACCAACCCGCACTGGGCCCGCGTGGTGGATTACGGCCCACTCCCTCGCACTGAGAGCAGGCCTGTGTCCCAGCAGTGGGAACATTGTAGGCTAATTATGTGATTGGTGCCGATTTATTTATTTATACTTCAAGCACATAAATGTACAGACGCCAGCACATCAAGCTACCCGAAACTGTCAGATTTTCCCAATCAACTTTGAACCTTATGCTTTAGCGATAAAGTTGAAAATCTATTAAAGAAATCTGACAAATTGTAGTAGCTGGATGTGCTGGCGTCTGTACATAGGCGGACTTAATGCCATAGGCATTTTCTACGAGTCAACTTCTGGGTGATGCAGAGACAAACAGTAGTAGGTAGATTCGGTTCACAAACTAAACTAAATTTAAGTTCAGTGCATATTTTTCTTTCTATTTCATTAAGAAAAGCACAGAAAGTAAATATTAGTTTAGTCCTGTCAAATTAGTCAGCGCGTGACGTAAATTGACGTATTTTTAGTTGCCAATTTTTTAATAACGTCTAAACTTGTCTATGGAGTATCTTAATTTGACAGGACTGAACTAATATTTATCTTCTGTCCTTTTCTTAATGAAATATTAAGAAAAAGATGAACTGAACTAAAATTTAATTTAGTTTGTCAACAAGGGGATCGGCGCCACTGTCTTCTGGAAGTTGTGACGTGTCGCGCTTTGATTCGCGTTGAATCACGTGACCAATAAATAACTTTATTTTTACGCAATTATTTCTTAAAATAATAATTAATCTAAAATCTTTTACGAAAATTAGATTGATTTCGATATTGTTAGCTTACAACCATTCTATAGTCCGTCTCACGAAAGAATTCTCGCAGACGCAACGCCACTGTCGTGTGACGGAATCATAAATATTTATTTATTTATTTATCTCGACATCGTATTACAGGCACTGGTTATTAAAATGCACAATCTTAAATAAATAAAGGTGTATGAGGTAGGAGGGTGGTTGTAGGAATGTTGCTAACTAGATAATGATAATTAGTTCCACTTATTGCCGCGGGACTTTTTTCGTGAAACGGACTTTACAATACAAAATTCATAAAGTATTTTATTTACTGGCAACTAGTCTAATAACGCTATGGTTCGCTTAGTTTTTATCAACATGGCTAGATGTTTTTGTCTACCATGCCATAGTGACATTACCAGTAAATTAATCTACTTTTTTTTTCAGGTATTCGAAGCAAACCATGCAGCCGACAGCCAGTAAAAGATTAGCAGTTGTCATTTGTCAAAATTTAAAACAAAACATTCCAGTCGAGTATTTTTAAATAAAAATTGTTAATTATTTTTTAAAGAAACATGTTATACGGCTATTGTATTGATAATTTTAGTAAGAGCAACGGTCCAAAGTAATAATAAATTTTGTAATTTTTATTAGCCTATTGGGGTCATTTTGAACCCAGTTTTTTTATACAACGTGTAACGTTAAATGAGCAACACCTGAAAATTGTTTGATCAGAATGACGAGCAGAATTAAATTGAACCACTTTTTAATTTAGGTCACATTTTTCAAAAAATCTTCATTAATAACGTTGCCGTGTCTATTTATTAATGGGTCTAGCAAGCCAATGTCAGCGCGGCGCAGCGGCCCGGTGACGACTCCTCTTTCGATAAAGCGTCGTTGCAGACGCAAGAAACGATCAGAATGGCCAGTAAAACTAAAACAACTCATAAAACCTTTACAATTTTTTTAATGACTTATTTTCTCTCTAAAATAGGTAAATTTAATTAAAAATCAGTTGGGGTGTCTGAGGTTTTGCGCATTTAACGTTACACGTTGTATAGTATGTTGTGGGCACAGTTTGTAAGGATCTTTAAGTTAGAGCCTTTCTGTTTAAGGCTGAAAAAAAAAATATATATATGTGTTCAGTGGTATGCATTTTTTCTGGTCCAAGGATTTTTTAAAGTCTGAATAATTGGCTATATTTCTAAGAGTAAATTATGGTCAATTTCCTTTGAAAAGACTTATATTATCGCCAGCCGGTCTATTCAGAAAAAAAATCTCATTGTGAAAACTTAGGTTAAGTAAGCTTGAATTGAGCTGTCATCCCATCTGATGCTAGTGATTGACACGACTGACAGCTCACTTCAGCGAAGTTTTTATGGTGAGACTTTGACAGAATAGATCAGCACTCGGTTGTTCAGTTAGATAAACTTTAACTACCATCGGTTTAATTTATAATAATATCAACTAAGTAATGTTTAAATGGCCAATTCTTCCCTTGCGGCGGTAGGGCTAACGCCCGCCTGGTTTGCGACCACCCTCCCACCGCAGTCCGTCAAGCAGCCTGCTGTTTCGTCGATGCGTGGGAGTTCCTGTGCCTTAGGCATCTTCTGGACACGCTCGCTCCATCATAGACCTCATCCATCGCCTTCCATCAGGCGTTATCCAGGACAAGACTGGGCCCATACAGAAAAAAAAAAAAATGGGGCTACAATTTTATAATTGAATAATCATACCCGTCAAATACCTAGATTGTATGAATTTAAAGTATTGTATACAGGTTGTAATTTGAGCCTATAGTAAGCTTGAACGAGAATGTTTGGAATTTGATATTCCAAAACAAAAGCAATAATCTAAATTATTTCATTTTATATTTTCTAGTCTCTCACTGTCATCAAAGATTACCCAGTAAGCTAATTTGCAGTCTTGGGTGTGCTAAACGACAGAACAGAGAATTGCCAAACTTATCTGAGTGCTGTCACTCGCGAACGCTTTAAAAACACTTTTATATTGTCCAATGTCTTCATAATAAACTTCATAAAAAACAGTACTTATATTATTAATGTAATTAATCTAAGTACTGGAGGTAGATTCTGTAAAAATCTCACCGTGAAATCATAAGTGAAGTGAGCACTTAATAGTGTCAATCCCTACCATTACGGAATGACAGAGCTCACTTCCCGCTCACTTCACCTAAGTTCTCACGGTGAGATTCTTACAGAATAGCACTGCTGTTTTTTTATGAAATAAAGCTGTTACAAGCTTTTATTTAGTTTTTTTTTATTATTATGTATTAATAATCTACTTAGCCACTGTTTAATACTTGGGACTAAAACAGAACTGAAGTCATTTATTCAAATTTAAAAAATATTGTAGAGAAACAGCCGTGCTATTCTGTGACCATCTCACCGTAAAAGCTTGGGTGAAGTGAGCGTGGAGTGAGCTGTCATTCGCTAGGGATTAACACTATTAAGTGCTCACTTCACTTATGATTTCACGGTGAGATTTTTACAGAATCGACCGGCTGTTAAGATTATTCGAAAATAATAATTATTGTGAGATTGTGGGATGAACTTGGAATTCTTTAATAAAGATTGGTCCGTGGCAGCTCTGGACAGAGAGAGGTGGAAGAAGAGTAATACCACCAGTGACACATCAATGGCTAGAAAAAAAAATCTTTATTGTGCCTTATGTAATTTTAATCTAGGATTAACTTAATATAAGAAATAACACTAAGAGGCGATTTAAATTGTAAATTTTATATTTATTTACAATAATTTTTACAAAATAAATAAAATTATATTTATAGAGAAACATATTTTTTATTTAATTACATTCCTGAATTTAATAGAAGACAACGCGTAAAATCATTTTATGTAGTTACAAATTCTAGCTTTATACTGACACTTGTGTTCATGAAATATTTTAAATTTAGGTATAAACAATTTAAAACTAAGAATTTAGTGAAATTCTCCTCTTGTCTAATTGACACGCCAATAATAAAGAGAAGTATTTATAAACGGCTTATAATTATTTATTTTTAATAGTTACTGAGTTAGGGTCTATAGCAGAAACATCTGCCTAGCCTTTTCCCAACTATGTTGGGGTCGGCTTCCAGTCTAACCAGATGCAGCTGAATACCAGTATTTTACATGGAGCGACTGCCTATCTGACCTCCACAACCCAGTTACTGGGTAATACGATACCCCTAGGTAAGACTGGTTGTCAGACTTTCGGGCTACTGACGACCCGTAACGACTGTCAAAGATCTACGAATGACAGCCGGGACCAACGGCTTAACGTGCTTTCCGAGGCACGGAGGGGTCTCGGTATGTAAAGATGGTCACCCATACACAGCCCAACCGCGGCAAGCTTAGCTTAACCTGATCGATCGACCTGTGCGGCTGTTATCATTTAGCCACGGGCCCCTTTTCTATTGCAGAAACAAAGAAACAAAATCATATTTATGTATTGATTTATTTAATAATAATAATAATTAAGAATATAATTTTATATTATTATCACTGGGTTGTCGAGCTCAGATAGGCAGGCGCTCCATGTAAAACACCGGTATTAATCTGCATCCGATTTGAATGGGAGCCGATCCCAAGATAGTTGGGAAAAGGCAGCTGATGATGATGTCAGAATAGTATTTTCACAGAAAATTTTCATTTTTTTATTTTCAACTACAGCGTCTACAAATCTGCATTTAACTCATCATTCAACAAATTCCTCATCTCACTGGTAATGCTACCCCATGGCAGGAAAACTTTGACTCCTTCAGCTAGAGATGTAATCTGCACGTTTTCCCTCACGCACCCAGCGTTGCAAATGAAGTCACAAGAGTAAGTGCTGGGGTTGAAGTGAAGACCTTCAGAGCAGGTGACCAAGAGGGGCTGATCTCCGTTGCAAATCCAGTATTTGTCGCAGTCGTTGTCATGGACAAATGGAAGAACATTGCATCCGCTGTTGCATCTGTCTGCGGGTGTAACAGGCAGGCAGGTGTCACAGCCAGGAGTGGTGGTTGTGCCATCATTACCGCCAGGAGCAGCAGTAGTTCCGTCATTACCACCGGGAGCAGCAGTTGTGCCATCATTACCACCGGGAGCAGCAGTTGTGCCATCATTACCACCGGGAGCAGCAGTTGTGCCATCATTACCACCGGGAGCAGCAGTTGTGCCATCATTACCACCGGGAGCAGCAGTTGTGCCATCATTACCACCGGGAGCAGCAGTTGTGCCATCATTACCACCGGGAGCAGCAGTTGTGCCATCATTACCACCGGGAGCAGCGGTTGTGCCATCATTAACGTCGGGAGCAGCGGTGGTTCCGTCACTTCCGCCGGGAGCAGCGGTAGTTCCGTCATTACCACCGGGAGCAACGGTTGTGCCATCATTACCACCGGGAGCAGCGGTGGTTCCGTCACTTCCACCAGGAGCAGCGGTTGTTCCGTCATTACCGCCGGGAGCAGTGGTTGTGCCGTCATTACCGCCGGAAGCAGCGGTTGTTCCGTCGTTACCGCCGGGAGCAGCGGTTGTTCCGTCATTACCGCCGGGAGCAGCGGTTGTTCCGTCATTATCATTACCTCCGGGAGCAACGGTGGTTCCGTCATTACCACCGGGAGCAGCAGTTGTGCCGGCGCAGCCACCGTTTTCATCGCCTGGGCCAGAGCAACCACCATCCCAGTGCTCGCAACCAGCGTACTGAGGCCAATCGCAGATCTGGAATGAGAAAAAAAAATACTTAAAATACTATTCATTTAGCATTCGTTATTTAGAATGATTTGCTATACGCGCCTGTTTATTTTAGCAGGCGGTTTTTTCTGAAAGGCGGAAAACCGAAACCCAAAGATATGCAATCAAAGACAAAGATCTCCACTTATTAATAATGGCATTGTTCATTTGAAATATAAATTCTTATCAGACTTAATTGAATGATAAATAAATTTACTAAAACATTTAAAGGTTGTGATAGATTTTTGATAACTTAGTTTTGATTTAAATTTGGAGAAGTGTACAGGTATTTTACATCAAAAGTATTTGTATAGATTTGGCTCGGTTGTGATCATCATGTCATCCACATTAATTACGATACGTGTGACTTAAATATTCGATTATTGCACGGTCGCAATGGACCAATTAAGTCACTCGTATCGTATACTATTTTATAGCTCGTGTGACCTAAACTCGAACTTAAGTCACGCTTTTCTGTGTGAAAATGGACTACTTAAGTCACAGAAACTTGAGTGCGGTTTTAGGTCACGCAGTGCTATAACCTATCTTATCATGAAGTCCTCTTAAAATGTGAGTATATTTCAATGTATTTATTCATAATAATAGGCGCTTCCAGTTCTACTGTTTTCGAAAATACTAATTTACTATTCAGTCTATTGTATTAAACCTTTTAAACTGAACAGCCTGTCGATTCTGTAAAAATCTCACCGTGAAATCTTGCGTGGAGTGAGCTGTCAGTGTCAGCCCACTGATGCTAGGGATTGACCAAGCATACATTTACAATCATAATCGAGATTTTAATAATATTTTTTATTCTAATTTTATTGATCATTTCATATAATTTCAAAACTAGTATTTGAGTTGTCAAAACATTACTATTTTGTGGGATTTTCAAAATAAAATAGCAAAACAGAAACTTAGTCAGAATATCAACATTTTTTTTTTCTTAGATTAAAACCCCACAAAATAGTAATGTTTTGACAGTTAAAATACTAACTTTGAAATTATATAAAATGATCAATAGAATCAGCATGAAAAGTATGATTAAAGTCTCGATTATGATTGTAAATGTATGCTTGGTCAATCCCTAGTAGGTAACAGGTGGGATGGCACTGACAGCTCACTTCACCCAAGTCTTCACGGTGAGATGGTTACAGAATCGCAGTGCAGTACCCTACTGCCTAGTTATTAATAATAAATATGAATGAATATTTATCAATTATTGGAAGTTTTAAGCAGTGGTGGCCCCGTGGTAACGGCATGTTGGCGCTTTACTTTGTGTAAAAAATTTCATCACCACTGCTCTCAAAACGGTGAACGAAAACATCGTGAGGAAACCGGCATGTCATAGAACCATAAATTCGAAGACATGTGATAACTACCAACAAGCACTGGGCCTGCGTGGTGGATTACGGGCCAGTCCCTCTCACAGAGAGGAGTCCTGTGTCCCAGCAGCGGGGACATTTTAGGATGATTATGCTTATGGTATAGAGAAACAAATGAGCGACCATTCATTCTAACACAATGAAAGACATGTGCGCTTGGTAGATTAGGGCCCACTCCCTCTCGAAGAGAGGACGCCTGTGTCCCAGCAGTGGGAAGATTATACGCTGATTATGCTATTGGAAGTTTGTCTAGCAAAACATGTCTTACACTTACAATCATTCAAAGATCTATCGAGGTTACTTCTAAATTGCTTCATTTAAATATTTTAACCCTTTACCGCATAGAAAACCATATATGGTTTGACATGTTTACAGTTTATTTACTCTAAAAAATAAAAAAAACTAGCGTATAAATCCTAAATAATAAAACACAACTATTTTGTCTATCATCACATACCACTTGTACATAAAAACATAAAATAAAAAATAAAAAACACTATAATTAATTCTGAAGCTTTAATAAAGATATCAAGTCAAAAAAAAAAAAATTGTCACTTATTTAATATATCATGCAGTAAAGGGTTAAATGCACGCTATCTTTTATTTCCAGACCATTCTTCATCACAAAAGTATCTAGAAAAAGCGATGGAACACGATACCCTCTGGTCTCTAATTCACTACAACCAGTCAATGATTCCTTACTTCGAAACCACGTCACGTCTTTAGCTAATAACGTATTTTCAATGACACAATGCACGAAACCGCGCGAGATAACGCGAAGTTGGCATGGTTTGAACTGTCAAAATACCACGCTTGACAACCGTACGTGGTTTGCACGTGGATAGATTACGCGGGGAATAATAATAATAAATTACCATACAGAATTGGGGCCCTGGTAAGAGAAGTCAGATGTTTGATGTTCTGATTACCTGCAACTACGGTCTACGAATGACAGTTGGGACCGACGGCTTAACGTGCTTTCTAAGACATGGAGAGGTGTCGATTTGAAATGAATGGTCACTCATTTGTTTCTTTATAGCATACTAGCGACCCGCCCCGGCTTCGCACGGGTGCAATGCTGATCACTATCACTACACAGTATAAAACAAAGTCGCTTCCCGCTGTCTGTCTGTCTCTATGTATGCTTAGAACTTTAAAACTACGCAACGGATTTTGATGCGGTTTTTTTTTAATAGATAGAGTGATTCAAGAGGAAGGGTTATATGTATATATTATAATACATGCATAATATAGTACAGAAACACTGATAATTTTAGGGCCATTATTTCTCTTAAAAAGTAAAGGATAAAAAATGGTTTTTGTGAGTTATCCCTAAGAGATAGACATATGCCATCCAGGATTTTTTTGTAGACTTTTTTAAGGTGTACAATACTGTAGTACATTATTTTGATCTATCTCGTAGGGTTAAGCCAGCGTTTGCAATGTAAGCGCAAAAAAATGTGTTTATTTACGACATCACATTAGAAACCTCTAAAATGATCAGTGTTTCTCTACTATATTATGCATTTATTATACATATAAACCTTCCTCTTGAATTATTCTATCTATTAAAAAAAACCGCATCAAAATCCGTTGCGAAGTTTTAAGGATCTAAGCATACATAGGGACAGACAGCGGGAAGCGACTTTGTTTTATACTATGTAGTGAAGTGAAGTATAATCAGCCTAAAATGTTCCCACTACTGGGACACAGGCGTCGTCTCTGTGAGAGGTACTGGCCGATACTGTACTGGCAGTTCACCGGTAAGGACCAGGCCCGGGTCGACATCGCGTTGTGTTCCACGCGCGCCTCAAAGAGATGTCAGCAGTAACTGACGGGGTCCGCTAGGGCCGATGCCTGCCAGGGTCGCGGGTTGTTCGAAAGAGTTACCGTGACCCTTGGCACAGGCAACTGAAGGGACACGGGTGGGTTTTAGTCAGTAAAAGTCTGACACACCCTCCCGCTCCGCTCAGAGCAGGAGAAGTTATTTGATAATTTCACACCTAAAAAAAAAACCACCACGCAGGCCCAGTGCTTGTTGGTAGATGTCACATGTCTTCGAATTTATGGTTCTATGACATGTCGGTTTCCTCACGATGTTTTCCTTCACCGTTTTGAGAGCAGCGGTGATGAAATTATTTACACAAAGGAAATTGCCTGCCGGTCGATTTTGTAAAAATCTCACCGTAAAATCATAAGTGAAGTGAGCACTTAAAAGTGTTAATCCCTCATGAATGACAGCTCACTCCACGCTCACTTCACCCAAGCTTTCACGGTGAGATGGTTACAGAATCGCACGGCTGTTTCTCTATAATATTTTTTTAATATTTACATACCTGCTGACTAGGACTGAAGTGAGTTTCAGCAGGGCATTCCCTCTCAATGGTCTGTCCGTCAACGCAGTAGTAGAACTTGTTGCAGTCAGATTCATGAGGCAGAAGATGGTGGACGTCAAAGTCAGCTGGGCAACCATTGGGAAGAGGCTCCCACTCGATTGGAGCTTCCGGGTCTACTGGGTCAGATGGGTTCAGGATCTCTTCGCTGCTGATAGTGTCAGGTGTAGTTCCACTTGGTGTGGTAGCTGGTGCGCCACCCGGTGTGGTGCCGGATGAGGAGCAGTTTACATTGATGGGCCAATCACAAACCTGGAAAGAGACAAATGTAAATTTTAGTACAATGTTATTTTTTTGTGATTTGACGGACAGGATATTATGTGATAAGTAGTACTATTCTGTAAAAATCTCAACGTGATAACTCGGGTGAAGTGAGCTTAAAGTGAGCAGTCATTAGTCTCAATCTCTAGCATCACAATGACAGCTCACTTCACCTAATTTCTCACGGTGAGATTGTAACAGAATCGACTGGCAGTACACCAATGTGCTGCACAAAATAAACAAAAATGACTTTATCATTAGGTTCCCTATCCTACACTTTCCTTTGATGTAACCATTTAATAATTTTATCTGTAGTAATAATAAAACTGAATAGTTGATTGTTTGTTTGAACGCGCTAATTTCTGCATTGCATTGAGGTTGGCAATATAATCGTCTTAAAATAATTTTATTATCAATCAAGTTAATTAACATCTTGGCATGTACTTTATTCCTTGCGTTTGATATTGTATCTTACGATATGATGATTCATATCGTAAGATACAATGCACAGACACAATGTATGTAGGTACAAATACAGTGGTTTAATGATATGATTATTTCTGTAAATAATAATTACATTATAATAATATTAGTTGTACACTTTTTTTGTACCTGTGACCTGATCGAAAATTGCTAAGAGCTAAGAGGAAGTATCTCCCTCTCTTTCTACGGCGCGCCGAAAACGTATGCCTGCGCCTGCTGTTTCGTTTAGGCGGCGCAGGGCGCTTGCGCGAATGTTCGTGTGTGTTTAAACTTTTTAATGTAATATAAATTGTCATGTTTGTGTACGATAGCGCAATAAATAAATATTGTATTCTACCACATAAATGATAGTACTTTTATACTGATAATTAAAGCAATTCGTGCAAAAATTATTCCCTAACCATTCTAAAATATCAAAAATGCACAACGTTAATATTCAAGTTTTCACTTCTGCCGGCACTCCCGGAGTGCAACCCGTCGTTTTTTATATTTGCAGAAATAATCATTACGTAAGTTGGTAATGTTTAATCGTAAGACATGGAGGTGGATGGATCTCATCGTATGCTGCATCGGTTGACGTCATCACGTCAACGCTGGCTGTCGCTGGAAACTAGCGCCGGGGCCGCGGGGCTCTGTCACGCATTATGCTGAGCGGTGGCCGTTTTGCGTGGATGTGACGCATATTTTCCGCCCTCCACACGAACGAAGCCGGGACATAAGCTACTTAATTATAGATCAGACTGTGAACGTTCTTAAAATTACGAGAATTGCCTCCAGCCGGTCGATTCTGTGAAAATCTCACCGTGAAACCATAAGTGAAGTGAGCACTTAATAGTGTTAATCCCTAGCGAATGACAGCTCACTCCACGATCACTTCACACAAGCTTTCACGGTGATATGGTTACAGAATCGGACGGCTGATTAAACAGAATGACTTTCTTATTGACACTTTTAAATCATTCATGAGTAATAAGTATTTTATTTTTTTTATTTTTAATCTGTTGATTTTTATCAAGCAGCCGCCGCCGGCGCAGTATTAACCTACACGTTTTCCGGTAGGAGATAATACCTTATCATAAACTTCAGTAATTATTATAAACTGCTTATATCATTATCATTAATAGGTAACTACTGTTTAAGTAATTTAAAACAGTTTATTTTATCATCATAAAATATAATTAATATTAAAAAATATGTACAGTCAGCAATAAACGTCGATTAGCACTTTTTTAAACTGAAGTTTTTAGCAAAATATTTATATTAATTATTATTATTTATTTCAAATAAACAGTAATCTTAAGCAATAACAGATAACACAGAATTGTAGTCTACAATAAGGTGTAAGCTTTGTCCTCCTAGCTAGGCTACAAAATAGGCTGTGTTAAGTAGACACAGTTTCGATTCCTTGGTAATAATTGGCTCTGGTACGTGTTACATGTGCAGATTGGCAAAAATAATATATACATATATATATATATATTTTTTTTTTAATCGTTGCCCTACACTAGGAATTTCTCCTGTATTGTGGGTGCGTTTTACAAACATTTAAAGTCACATACACAAACAGCCAGACCCGGAACAACTACTTGTAGGTCATACAAATATTGCCGTGCCGTCAAACGGCTATGCAAAGAAAACCGACAATGAGTAAATAAAAAAAAAAATTGTATGCAATTACGTGTGTGGGTGTGTTTCGTGTCTGTGTATGTGTGTATGCATGTTTGGGTTATTATTATAATCGGAGCAGTAGTATAATTTTAAGAATTCTTACCTATTATAATGTAAAACTTAAGAAGTTTATTGAATCATTTTATGTTATGTAAAAGCAACAGTGCTGAAATAAATGAAGTTTTACTGCTGACAGTACCAACAGGTAGAATACGAGCAGTTAAATTGGTCGTGTCGGATTGTCGTCCCATCGGACTATGAGAATGAGGGAAGAGGGAGTGCACCTGTGTCTGCGCGCACACACCTGCACTATAATATCTCCCGCGCCGAAGGCTAGTCTCCGTTGAGATTGACCGCCGTGGGTGAAGTAAGGTCTGGAGGACTTTACGGATCGAATTATGTTTAACAATTTCCATTAAAAGGTTTTTTTACTGAACTTTCACAGTTTCTGTTTTTATTATTATGATCGTCATTTATCTTCATATGGAATCGCCATTATTGTTGGGTGTCACATTTCTTTTAAATAGCCACATGGTCTTTCCTTTCTCAAGTGATGCGTTTACCAACGATCAGCATGTCGATTCTGTAAAAATCTCACCGTGAAAACTTGCGTGGAGTGAGCTGTCAGTGTCATCCCACTGCTAGGGAGCCTACTCACCGTAAAAACTTACGTGATGTGAGCGTGGAGTGAGCTGTCAGTGTCATCGCACCTGATACTAGGGATTGACCAAGCATACATTTACAATAATAATCGAGATTTGAATAATATTAAATATTATTCATTATGCATAACAATTTTTTTTTATACTAATTCTTTTGATCATTTCATATTATTTCAAAGCTAGATATGAAATGATATCAATAGAATAGTATTTTAACTGTAAAAACATTACTATTTTGTGTGGTTTTAATCTAGGAAAAAAGAAGAAAAAAAAAAACTGACAAAATTTATACTTATTCTAAGTTTCTGTTTTGCTATTTTATTTTAAAACCCCACAAAATATTAATGTTTTGACAACTAAAATACTAGTTTTGAAATTATATAATATGATTAATAGAATTAGCATAAAAAATACTATAAAAATCTCGATTGTGATTGTTAATGTTACTGTAGTCAATCCCTAGCATCAGCGGGGTGACACCGACAGCTCACTCCACGCCGGTTTTCACTGTGAAATTTTTACAGAATCGACCGGTAGAGGTATTTTTGACAGATCGAGACTAAAGTCAGACTGTAAACGTTCTTAAAATTACGAGAATTGCCTCTCAGTTGAATACCGTAATTATAGAAACAGTCAAAAAATCATTGGGTCTCGCGTGGATCCAAATTAACGGTTATTCGTCCAATTTTTTTGAATTCCATTTCTGTTGATAGAGAAACAGAAGCAAAGAACACTTTCGTTCATTGCCCTTTTAAAAACCAATTGTTCTTATTTAATTCGATGTTGTAAATTATACTGACGACAATTTTGAATGTCATTTCCTGTTGATCACAGATTAATTTGAATCACCCTAATTAATGTTAACTACTGATCATCGAAGATCCTTTTCGCCCTTTTTTATCGACGAGACGAGGGTATTTTATAGCAATAAAACAGCGCCACGTACTCAGAACGGAGACGTTTATTTTACATTTCCTAGGTCTCTTATACTTTGCGTGGTAACGAAACCATAGCGTGCATTTAAATCGACCAACGCCATCTATGGAGACATGAGGTAAACTTTTCTACAAAATTGGTTTAGTTTAGTCTATAGAATATAATAACGTTAAACAATTACTTTTTCTGATTTGATTCACGCCAAATAATATTGCATAATAACTTTTTCTTTGGTGATGTAATCAAAATGTATCTTTAACATCAATTAAATATGTCATCTTTTGCACTGAAAGTCTTTTTTACGTATTAGCTGTCACCTCTGGATACGAAGTATCAAAGGTATAATAATCACTTTTCAAAAAAATATGTAGTTCAAGAAAATTATAGATTACTAGCATCCGCACGCAACTTCGTTTGCGTAGAATTCGGAATTCCCGCCGTTTAAAAATATGTTGCTTAAATAATGTGAGAGAAAGATAAGTACGGAAGGACAATTCATACTACCCGTTGTCCTATTACCCGTTTTCCCGTAGGAATGAAGCATTTTACCGCGGTAAAAAGTAGCCTATGTTCATTAGGGATAATGTCGGCTTCTAATGGTAAAATAATTTTTCAAATCGGTCCAGTAGTTTCGGAGCCTATTCAATACAAACAAACAATCAAATTTTTCCTCTTTATAATATTAGTGTAGATCTATTTTTTTTTTCTTTTGATTTTTTTATTTTGATTTTTTTTATTATTGTTTTAAATAAACAAGTTTATAGTTAATACCAACAATGTATGGAAGAGCGGAGTCTCCTAATACAGGCTTTATTAGCTTAAAAGGAGGCTCCAATCACTACCTAGTAATGTAAGTAAACTTGTTAATACTAATAAACATTTTTTCATTTCATTTTCATTTTCATCTACATCTCTCTGTCTCGCATAGGGTGGCAGCATTATGCTGAGCGATGGCCGTTTCGCGTGCATGTGACGCATATTTCCCCCAAATTGTTCTTTTATTGTGTTTGTGTTCTTTCTCTGCGACATGTTTACCGCAAATAAACGTATTTTTTTTATCTTTTTGCCTTTTTTCATACTTGGAATTCGGAAGTAAATAATGTATAATTTTGTACACCAAAATTCAAAATTCTGACCTTCTACATAGCTCTTGTAAAGCTGTCAGATTCATGTATTTTCAGTAGACGAATCAAGCTAAGAACTAAAAATAAATTTAGTTCAAGCCTAAGCACAAGATAGAGATATATATTAAAAATATGACTTGGATAATGCGCAAAACGAAATCAATACTATAAGATACCAAATCAGTTAGTAGGTAAATTAAATTTTGTGGCCGTTTTTATCGGTATCTACACGACTCTGGCAATGATTTTGAAAATACCTTAATATTCACTTAAACGAACACAAGGCTAAGTTACATGGTTATATACTATAGATATACATATTATATTATATATTATAAAGAATTTCGTAAGCAAATTGGGAAATTAAAAAGTCATATTTGATTAATACTTGTATTCATCAATTTAAGAAATTATCCAATGATTTTTGGATCTTAACAAAACTATAAATAACACACGATTTAGTACTCATGAGTAAAAGTGAATAGTATTGTGTGAATTTGCAAACGATTGAAACAGATTTTGAAAAGTAAACAGCAGCCGATTCTGTAACCATCTCACAGTAAAAGCTTGGGTGAAGTGAGCGTGGAGTGAGCTGCCATTCGCTAGGGATTAACACTATTAAGTGCTCACTTCACTTATGATTTCACGGTGAGATTTCACAGAATCGACATGCTGAACATCGTTTGAAAAACTCGAACAATGAGAATGCAGAAGAAGCAGATATAATTAAAGAAATAATTGAAAACTAAGAGCTAGATACAACAAAAAAAAATCATTAATACTAGAACAATGACAACAATAAGGGCTAATTTCACAGTTTCCAGATAGGATATCTACCGGATAAGCCCAAAAACAGAACATATTTTGAACCAAAATATGTATATGCCAGAAAAGTTAACCAGAAGTGCTATTATGTAAAAATCTCACCGTGAGAACTTAGGTGAAGTGAGCGTGGAGTGAGCTGTCATTAGGGATTAACACTATTGACACTGCTCACTTCACTTATGATTTCACGGTGAGATTTTTACAGAATCGGGGGGGTGTTGTGTAGATGGTGAAACAAGTCACAAAGCTGTATTAGAAGCTTCACTGATGTCCTGTTACGACGTTTTAATGCCATCATGAATCCTGTGCAAAAAAGAGACAGAGCTATACATGACCGATAGCACCATCCCGTTTTCGAACAGGAATCATAATGGCAACGTCATCGTGTTTAAAACGTCAACGTCAAACGAAACGTCAAAATACAAAATGAATCACCACGTTAATTTCTACGTAACATTGTCGGTGTAGTGTTAACGTAGAACGAAACAAAAATGAACGTTAAGTCGGGAAACATCTGATTTCAGCTAAATATTCTTTTGACATTCAACGCACAGATAAACAGTCATGAAATGCCTCGGTAATTTCTTACGCAACGTATATTTAAACGAGAAACTAACCTGGATCTCATAGTTGAAGTAGGTTCCGGGAGCACAACTCCTTTCAACCTTTTCACCGAAGACACAGTAGTAGAATTTGTTGCACTCAGTTTCGTGAGGAAGGAGATGATGAACGTCAAAATCAGCGGGACAGCCATTGTCCAGGACATCTCCAGTGTCTTCGTCTCCTGGGGGAGGTTGAGTCACGGGGGCAGAGGTAGTAGGGTACTCGTATGAGTCATCGTTGACGCAGTCGACGTTTTGGGGCCAATCGCAGACCTTTAAAAGAAGCAGAGATTTGTCAGGACATGAGTTTTAATCTAGGAAAAAAAAGAAAAAAACAACAAAATTGATATTTTGACTAAGTTTCTGTTTTGCTATTTTATTTTAAAAGACCAGAAAATAATAATGTTTTGACAACTAAAATATTAGTTTTAAAATTATATAAAATTATCAATTGAATTAGCATAAAAAATATGATTAAAATCTCGATTATGATTGTTTATGTTTGCTTGGTCAATCCCCAGCATCAGTGGGTTGACACTGACAGCTCACTCCACGTAAGTTTTCACGGTGAGATTTTTTCAGAATCGACCGGCTGTGTTGTGACTGACTGACAATAATATACATAGCTAGTTGGGGGAAGCATAATCAGCATATAACGTTTCCAGTCTGTGCTAGGACACGGGCTTCGTCTCGGTGAAAGGAAGTAGGCGATTTATCTTTTTTTTTTAATTTAATTTTTTTATTTGTCTATTTATCCACCACGTGGGTCCAGTGCGGGATGGTTGTCTTCGAATTTTTGGTTCTAGGACATGCCGGTTCCTCACAATGTTTTCTTTCACCGTTTTGAGAGCAGTGGTGATGAAATCACTACATAGTATAAAACAAAGTCGCTTCCCTGTCTGTCTGTCCCTATATATGCTTAGATCTTTAAACCTACGCAACGGATTTTGATGCGGTTTGTTTTAATCAATAGAGTGATTCAAGAGGAAGGTTTATATGTATAATACATGCATAATATAGTAGAGAAACACTGATAATTTTAGAGGTTTCTAATGTAATGTCGTAAATAAACACATTTTTTGCGCTTACATTGTAAACACTGGCTGAACCCGTCGAGATATATCAAAATAATGTACTACAGTATTGTACACCTTAAAACGGTCTACAAAAAAGTCCGCGATGGTATATGTCTATCTCTTAGGGATAACCCACAATAACCATTTTTTATCCTATACTTTTTACGAGAAATAATGGCTCTAAAATTATCAGTGTTTCTCCATTGCACCCGTGCGAAGCCGGGGCGGGTCGCTAGTAATTTATATAAAGTAAAGTGCCTGTTTGGATTCGCAAGTATGACTTGTAAGTCGCGGCCGTTGGCACCACCATTGCTCTCCTCAGCTACCGCTGCTCTCAGGGTTCATCTTCCTTATAATTTATCTCTTTCATCTTTAGTACCAGCCATGGTAAGATATAAGGCGTCCTGATCTTTAGTAGTCCTCATAAGGTCAGTCATTGTTCATACATCAATCTTCATTATATTTTAATAACCTTATCAAATGATTTCAAGGTATGTACAATTAACAGGGCTTCCCCTTTCCAATCGATTCTTACACATTCATGATTCGTTTAATCGGTTTTAATCAGCTAATAAAATTCTATGAGTATTTTATCTATGAGAATTGATAAAAGTACTTAGAATTTTTTGTCACAAGGCTGGAATTGCGCTGTGGCTAAATGTCATAAAAATATTAAGAATTGTGTGAGTTATCAGGATTTTAATAGAAGTGACTACAAACTTCCGCAAAGTCATAAAATTGGGTTGGGTTGAAAGACATATTTTTTACCCTCAAAACGTCGACAGAAAACATCGTGAGGTACCAGTATGTCCTAGAACCAACAATTCGAAGACACGTGACATCAGATTACCCGTACTGGGTCTGCGTCGACTAGAGGAGGCCTGTGTCCCAGCAGTGGGAATACCTGATAATGGTAATAAATTTTCATTTACTAACCTCGATCTTAGGGTTGAAGTAGGTGCCAGGTGCGCAGTACCTCAAAACCAGCTGCCCTTTGTCACAGTAATAGAACTGATGGCAGAACTCTTCGTGTGGAAGAAGCTTATGAACGTCGAAGTCAGCAGGGCAACCATTGTCCAAGGTTTCACCGTCTTCAGGGTTTGCGGTTGAAACAGGAGCTGTGAAAGAGAAGAAGTTGTATTAATTTTCATATTCATATTCATTTATTGCATTCCATATTGTAAAGATATTGACAAGGAAAGAACAAAGTAGAAATAAATGGAGGACGCCTTTGCCAGAGTTGGGCAAACAGACCAATTGGTTAGTGTCATCGACTCACCAGAGTCGTCAAATAAAAGAGTCAAATAATTCAATGTATAATTCTGTCTGAATAAAGGCTTATATTATTATTTTCTTTATTACATTTCCACACATTTTATTATTTTTTTAAATTTATTTATTTATTTTACCATTTATGTATAGACGGATATAAGCAGACAAGAAAAATCAGAACAGAAAAATAGGTACAAAGGTGACGCTTATTTCATAAGAAATCTCTTCCAGCATACCTGCGATAGGACATTAGATAGAGAGATGTAGACAGCGTGTGAAAGAGTACAGGAGACAAAAAAAAAAACATAAAATCGTAATTAATAACTATTCGGTCCAGCCTTTCTCAAGTAGTATTTCATTTTAATTAAGTATACAGATTTTTTTATGGATTATCTGATGAAATGAAGAGAAGATGACATATTTTAAAGTTTCATAGTTTGGTACCTAACTTGCTTGAAACATAAAGATTATTCTATTCACACTTTCACCCAAGGGAATTCAGGAAATAATGTTAAGAGGGATGTAAGGTGTTACATGAATGTATAGAACAAGAAATGAGTAAATAAAAGGAAGTCTGAAAGTGGCATCGGTAACTGAAATGTTGTGTGGAAATCTGTTGTCATGGTATGAGCATGTGATACGGAGGAATGAGGAAAATATCGTGAGGAGAGTTTTGAGTATTAATGTTGATGGCATAAGAATAGGAGAAGACCATAGAAACGATGGAAGGACTGTGTGAATGACGATATTGTTAGAAAGGGGGGTGACTACCGAGATGACGACTAATAGAGAAGTGTGGAAGAAAAAGACATGTTGCGCCAAAATTGGGATATGGGCAGAAGAATGATGGTGACCCAAGAGAATTCAGGCGTGTTGATGATATTTGATTGACTTAAAAATACTTTACCTGGTGTTGAAGGTGCAGCCGTGGGGCCTTCCGTAACAGAAGGAGGTTCGGTAACTGCTGTTGTAACTCCAGGAGTTGTTGGTTTAGGTGGTGTTGGTTCAGGAGTTGTAACTTCAGGTCGTGTTTGTTCAGTTGTGACTTCTGCTGTGGTTGGTTCAGGAGTTGTGACTTCAGTTGTGGTTGGTTCAGAAGTTGTAACTTCAGGTATTGTTGGTGCAGGAGTTGTGACTTCAGTTGTGGTTGATTCAGAAGTTGTAACTTCAGGTATTGTTGGTGCAGGAGTTGTGACTACAGTTGTGGTTGGTTCAGAAGTTGTAACTTCAGGTGTTGTTGGTTCAGGAGTTGCGACTTCAGTTGTGGTTGATTCAGAAGTTGTAACTTCAGGTATTGTTGGTTCAGTTATTGGAGGAGGTGTGGTAGGAAGTGTTGTTGGTGCATTTGTTGGAGTTGCAGTTGCTCCTGTTGTTGCAGAATCTGCAGGTGTACTGCTGGATCCTGGTAAAGTGCATCCCGAAGAGTTTGGATGCACACAAACCTGTGAAAAAAATAGTAAAATTATTTATGGTAACCAGACATTCGAGAAAGACGAAACGGCGAAAATGTATGGAAGCTAGTCCTGGCACCAATAACAACTACACACATGTATGTCATTAGATAGGTATTTTACTATAATACAGTAACTAGCATGGAGCCTCATTTCAAATCGCCACACCACACCATTGACCTGCAGTGCGATTCTGTAACCATCTCACCGTGAAAACTTAGGTGAAGTCAGCGTAAAGTGAGCTGTCAGTGACATTCCACCTGATACTAGGGACTGACCAAGCAAACATTAACATTCATAATCGAGATTTTTATAATATTTTTTATGCTAATTCTATTGATCATTTTATATAATTTCAAAGCTAGTATTTTAGCCGTCAAAACATTACTATTTTCTAGGAAAAAAGACTAGTCCTTTAAGGACCAGTACAGGAAAAAAAAAAAAAAATTGATATTCTGACTAAGTTTCTGTTTTGTTATTTTTTATTTTAAAACCCCACAAAATAGTAATGTTTTGACAACTCAAATACTAGCTTTTAAATTATAAAATGTTCAATAGAATTAGCATAAGTATTTTTTTTAAATTAAAATCTCGATTATGATTGGAAATGTTTGCTTAGTCAATCCCTAGCATCAGTGGGATGACACTGACACCTCACTCCACGTAAGTTTTCACGGTAAGATTATTACAGGATCGACATGCTGGACGTTAAGTAACGGCACCCTTGAATAGTTAGTCACATCTAGTAGTTTAAGTTTGAATATTTTCAAATGTGTCCTTTTCGAATATAATACAATAACACGGTAGGCTACCATCGACCTATGAACCTGAACGCTACACGGGGAGAAAATTGTTAGAAAAATTACTGTGCTCGTCACTGTAAAGTGAGTGCAAGTGACATCTACAGAAAATTTCCTGAGTGAGATTGGGAAAAGTTCATTCTTTATCCAATAAATTTTACTGTACAGCATAAGAATTTTTACTGTGCATACATACATACATGGTAGTTTTTCCATTACCACCCAAATGCACTCAGATTATGAGACAGCACAGTAATTTTTCTAAGATTTTTCTCTCCTTGTAGAAGATTACGGAACCCTTGAATAGCAACTAGTAAACCCCTCGAGTGTGGGCTCATTAGGTGTCTCGTCGAGTACTGTTCATTTTACCTGATGACAATGACTTTACTGGTAACCATTCAAGGGTTCCGGTATCCTGGTGTCCAGGTTAGTGTGTGGATGATGATATGGTTAGAAAGGGGGGTGACTACCGAGATGATGATTGATAGAGAAGTTGGGAAGAAGAAGACAAGTTGCGCAGACCTCAAATAAATTCGGATGCAGACGGAAGAATGATGAGAATAGAATAGGATACTCTTTATTATGTACACCATATAAATTACAGACATAAATATAGAAATTTTACAAAGGGAGACACAATGGGCGGTCTTATCGCTAAGAGCGATCTTTTAAAGACAACCTTTGGATGGATTGAAATTGGAAGGAGAGACAAATACTGTAGGTAGTCTGTGGTGTACCATTTACACCATAAAACGAACACATACATAAATTATAATATACTAATCTAAATAAATATATACATATAACAATAGACATGAAACAGGAGTAAAGAAAATATAATGGTGCTGTTTAAGGAGAGAGGAAGTGCTTTTTTATCATAATTTTAAAAGTGGACAAAGGTTGAGCACGCCTTATGAGGGTCTTAAGGAAAGAATAAAAGGTAGACTAACCTGGATTTCAGCATTGAACTCAGTCCCAGGGGCGCAGTTCCTTGGCTCGATCCATTTCAAGCCATATTCACAGTAGTAAAACTTGGTACAGTCATATTCGTGAGGAAGCAAGAAATGGACTTCTGAAGGGGGACAGTCCTCGTGAGGCTCGTATAACCTTCCGTTGGTCAGGTCTGCGTCATCGCTGGGACGAGCCTGGACTAGCGCAAGCACCGTCAGGATAAGAAGGGTTTCTAAGGAGATAATTAGTTGATTAGTGTTTGCGATTATATCCAGTTAATAATGTCGTGATGTAAGTCTGACACCCCCGATCCACTTTGAGCAAGCTTGGTGATTAATGACGATGCATTTTAGGTGTGGGTAGAGGCTTTTACCCTGAAGTGTGACAATAGTGGAGTAGCATCAGGAGGAGTGGTAGTCCAGTGATAACGGCCGCGGTTGAGTGTCGCAGGTTCGAACCCAGACAGGCGCTTAGTGCTGTTCAGCTCTAAAAAGACTTTGAACAGTGAAACTACGTTAATGAAATATCATTTGCCTAGCCTTTTCCCAACTATGTTGGGGTCGGCTTCCAATCTAACCGGAAGCAGCTGAATACCAGTATTTTACATGGAGCGACTGCCTATCTGACCTCCACAACCCAGTTACTGGGTAATGCGATACCCCTTGGTAAGACTGGTTGTCAAACTTTCAGGCTTCTGACTACCCGTAACGACTGTCAAAGATTTACGAATGACAGCCGGGACTAACGGTTTAACGTGCTTCTCGAGGCACGGAGGGGTCTCGGTATGTAAAGATGGTCACTCATCCACAGGCCAACCGCGGCAGGCGTAGCCTAACCTGGTCGATCTACCTGTGCGGCTGTTATTATTTAGCCACGGGCCCCCCTTTAACGTTAATGAAATATAATTCATAATACCTAATTAGTAATAAAATTATAATTAATCTTTATAATCTTCACAATGTGTCTTTCGATAAAATATGAAAACGTGCAAGATATATCTAAATGTAATACTAATCGCCATTTTGTTTTGTATTTGATTAGTGTTAGACTACCGGTGTTTTTTTCAGTTGTTATAATTATAGGTATTGCATCACTAATCAATCAATCAATCAACTCAGCCTATCGCAGTCCACTGCTGGACATATGTAGACCTCTCCCAGACTGTGCCACAACACTGTCCTCCGCCTTCCGCATCCAGTCTACCCCAGCCACCTTCTTTAGGTCGTCCGTCCATCTAGCTGGGGGGCGTCCCTCACTACGCTTGCCGATACGCGGTCTCCGCTCCAGGAGACGTCTGCTCAACCGGCCATCGGCCCTTCGACAGGCATGGCCTCACTAATATAAATCACAAATTGTTATTTGTTCAGTATGACAAATTAAAAGAATCTTAGCCGTAGTATAATAATTGTCAATTAGCTTTTACATTACATAAGTTAAGCTACGAGTATTTTTTCACATTTTTTTTAAGGTTTGTCTTTTGTTCTGTCATTGCATAATTAGCCTATAATGTACGTATGTACGTAATGTATGTATGTATGTATGTGTGTGTGTGTGTGTACTGCTGGGATACAGGCCTCCTCTCGGTGAGAGGGAGTGGGCCGTAATCCACCACGCGGGCCTTGTGCGGGTTGGAATCAAAAACACAAACAAACACAACACACACACAACATGCCAGTTTCATTACGAAGTTTTCATTCACCGTTTGAGAGCAGTGCAATGTTTTCCTTCTTCTGTTTTCCTTCTTAGTTAGTTTTAATCATGATCTGGCAGTTTGAGTGACTTATGCGGCCTACCCAAATGTCCTTTCATTGGTATTGTTCGTCGAATCGTGAGGCTCCTCAAGCTCTGAGTTGAGCTGCACGATTTTCGACAAATGCGTGCATTGATTGGACAGGTCCGCTCAATCTGTGTGGTTCTTTACTCAAAAGACCATTTCAGACACCAATCTACATGGTCTTCACATGATCTGACCAAGATTATGTCTGGACTTTAAAAGAGACTGTGACCTCTGAGTTTGTTTCGGCCTTTCTTCTCAGAGTAGTCAGATAGGAAACGCCGACCTCATCTATGTAGTTTAAAAAAAATGAGATTGACATGTAAAAGTGTTTGTACAAACCTACTTACAGAAAATAAATCATTTATCATTTATCAATGGTGATCAAATAATTTACACAAAGTAAAGTGTCTGCGAGGGTTCGAACCCTCGACCTCCGACTCGTAAGTCACCGCCTTAAGCACTGGGCCTCCACTGCTCTCCAGCAAGTCGATTCTGGAAAAACCTCACCGTGATAACTAAGGTGAAGTGAGCTCAGAGTGAGCTGTGAGTCATGCTGATGCCAGGGATTGACACTATTAACGACTCACTCCACGCTCACTTCACCCAAGTTTTCACGGTGAGATGGTTACAGAATCACACGGCAGTTCTGCGCACTTGCGATTTTTTACATTTTTTTATAAAAAAAAATATGAATATTTTGTATGATGAACTACACTGAGACACACTGAATAGTGTTTAAAACATTTATTTAACAATATTTATTTCATTTTAAAACGGAGTGCGAACTTTTAAAATTAATGTAAAGGGTGTCTCAGTAAGAGTGCACTTTTTAAAATTGGAATATTTTTTTTTTTCATGCAAGTTGCAACTCTGAAATTTGACAGCTGTGACCTCTGTTTATTCCGATTATTAAAAATGGAGAGCTTTTCGAAAGATCAACGCGTTATAATTGTGAAAACTCATTACAAAAATGGGGAAAGTTACGCTGAAACCGCTCGCAAACTTCGCCAAATTTTTAGCCGAGAATTAGATCGTGCGATTTAACGCCGTGCGATTTTTTCCTTTGGGGTTTTGTGAAATCTCTGGTATATGCGAATAAACCCGAAACAATTCCTGAGCTCAAATCGGAAATCCAACGCGTCATCGGTGAGATACAGCCACATCTCTGTGCAAGTCATGGAAAATTTCATGAAAAGAGTAATGGCCTGTCATCGGAACCGTGGGGGTCATTTGCCGGATATTTTATTCCATACTTAATCGGAACATGTCTTCTCTACAATACATTAAAAATATCACAACTCTGTCATAAAATACTGGTTTTTGTTTTAAAATGAAAAAGTGCACTCTTACTGAGACAGCCTTTATAATTATTATTGTTTACAAACGAAATACATTTACAAAATTACAACTAAGCATTTACTTGCGTTAATCAAAATTTAAATCCGATAATTCAGTGTAGATTACAGTGAATCATTATTGACAAGGGTTTATATTATTATCTTAGAAATATCTTCGGTGTTTTAAATTATTTTGACGTCATTTAATTATGTCGCAATAATTACTTATTTTGATTATTACAAAAATAGGAACTTCCTTATTGTTTTCCGTACATACTACTAAGTCGGGGTTTTACACAGTAACTGGTTTGTGGAGGTAAGACAGGCAGTCGCTCCATATAAAAGGCTGATATTCAGCTGCATCCGGTTAGACTGGAAGCCGAACCCAAAATAGTTGAAGAAGTCGCAGATGATGACCTGCTACTAAAAAACTCCTTCTTTTTGAAGTAGGTTAAAATATTTCCGCATAGTTAATTAGAATTTTGAATGAGAGTTGGGGAAGATCAGAGAAACAATGCGTGGATTGTTTGAATGATGATATTGTTAGAAAGGGGGTGCCTACTGAGATGACGACTAATAGAGAAGTGTGGAAGAAAAAGACATCTTAACAAATAATTAACAGATAGACAAAACATGTAAAAAAAAACAAAATTACTAAAAAGAAAAAAAAAATTCTTAAAAAATAAGCAGTACCTTTGCACTCAAATTATAATTATGTCATATCCATATGTTTTTTACTGTGTGTACAGACGCCAGCACATCAAGCTACTACAATCTGTCAAATTTCTTTAATAGGTTTTCAACTTTATCGCTAAAGCATAAGGCTCAAAGTTGATTGGGAAAATCTGACAGTTTCGGGTAGCTTGATGTTCTGGCGTCTGTACGTAGATAATAAAATAAATAAATAAATATGCCTGGTTGTCAGACTACGATCTACGAATGTCAGCCGGTACCTACTAATAAGATCTACTTTATTATATTTTATTATTAGTTTTCCAAGTTATTTATGGTAGTAAGCGTATAAAAAATAGGACTTACTGAACATTCCTTAATTTTGGTGTTATATATTATTTTGCACACACAGTCCTAAGACCACTATAGTAATGCGCCGAGTATGGATAGTGAAATATATTTTATACTCCATATCTTTCGGTAATCCGAAATAATTATTGATTAAAGAACACTCGATGTAGTTATAAACACATGTGATAATGATTGAGGGTTCCGCGGGTTGAATGGAAAAACTCTGATCTTTTTTCCGATTGGATTATCTTGTTTTGATGCTAGATTTGATAGGGTTAATATAGCCTACTGTTTTTTTGTTTTTACTGTGTCTATCTACCTGATGTATCGTTTATACGCGTAGCGAAATATTATCTATTACAGATTACAGCCGGTCGATTCCGTAAAAATCTCACCGTGAAATCATAAGTGAAGTGAGCACTTAATAGTTTTAATCCCTAGCGAATGACAGCTCGCCACGCCCACTTCACCAAAGCTTTCACGGTGAGATGGTTACAGAATCGCACGGCAGATCTTTTTCTTCATCTTTCCGTGTCGAGGGACTTTGGTTGATTTTATTATTATATTGTCTTACTACCTGCTTGTTGTTATTTGGCCGATGCACTCATGGGCTCAGAACGGAACATTATTCTAGGACTCTCCTATACACAATGTTGTATGTCCTTCTATTTAGCGCTAAAACGTACAAATTCTGGGCATTGGACACAAGCGAACATGCTACCGTCAAACAAGCCAACTTTGCCCGTTTTTTTAAGAAAATCGAATATATTACAAGTTTTTTCTATAGGACTTAAGTATATTTTTTCATTTACTACAACTATATGACCATATGCACGCATTTGCTATGTAAAATATTTAAAAAATTAAAATTTAAATCAAGATTTGTTCGATTTTGATGGTGGGCAAAATAATCCGGACTTTTAGCCAACATTGCCCACCTCGATTTTTGACGCAAATTAAGCTCTTATAAATACGTAGAAAGCACCACGACTACAATTTAAGGCAATCTTAACCTAAGTTTTAAAATACTGTTTGTAGTTTAAATATTTTCGTGATAAAAACAGTGGGCAATGTTACCTAGCGGTTAGTGCCCTTTTCCATACAAGGCCCAACAAACAGTTTAAGATTTTAAGGGTTGTCACATTCCAGTAAAATGATTAAATAAATGTTATTTTCACTTTTTTACTCTAGAGAATTTTTTCTTAAATATTCAAGCACCAATAACTTTAGATCGAGTTTAGTTAGGGGGGATCCAAAATCACTAGAAGCTTGCAAGACTCTCACAATTTTATTTTCTTCTTCACTTGAAACTTGGGTGAAATTTTAATCACTGTTTTCCTTTTACGGGGTCATTGCACTCATCATTATGTACAACATTTACTATGGAGCCAAACCAAAATCGTGAAAAATAAATCAGCTGTTCCCTACATTTATGTTCGCATAACTCGTGAAAATGTAGGGAACAGCTGATTTTTTGTGATGAGTTAATGATGAGTACAATGACCCCTTAAGAGGAAAATGGTGATTAAAATTGCACTAGGTACAGACGCCAGCACATCAAGCTATCCGAAACTTTCAGATTTTCCCAATCAACTTTGAACCTTATGCGTTAGCGCTAAAGTTGAAAATCTATTAAAGAAATCTGAGAGATTGTAGTAGCTTGATGTGCTGGCGTCTGTACTAATATATTTTATAACATAAGAAATTAAGTACTTTATTTTAAAGCCGTTAGTTAAGAAATATGTAATTGAGGTGTTTGATGTTTTGTTTCTGTGGTTTTGCGTTAATTCAACCTGTTACAAAATAACTAAAAGTGACAACCCTGAGTGCTTTTTGATAACGGGCAATGTTGGCATGGAAGGGTCTGAATAGTTTAGGGTAACTTTGCCCATCATTAAAAGTTTTGATTTATAAAGTCCTGAATAATGAAACTATATTTAAAATACTCAACAACTGATATTCTATAACATACAGTAAATACACTTACCTGTGTTTTCGCCATGAGGTAAAATCCACAAACACTTTACTTAGGAAAATTGCCCGCAAAAACATACCCCGCACTCGACAAGTTCTAACAAGTTACTAAATGAACTTTGGAACGAATGCGTTAGATAGTTTTGCCACAAATATAATCAACTTTCCACCCAAATAATAAATGCTGCCATAAAACTAAAAGTATTTCTTATATTAGCGGATTTGCTTAAAAATTGCTTTTAGGGCACTTAAGATACCTTGATTGGCAAAGTTGGCTTGTTTGACGGTACATATATCTGGCCATGGGAAAAACATGGCTTTTCCAAATGCACCCTTGCCACCGGCAATGTTTGCCCTTGTCTATAATATTATAGTTAGGAGGATGAAAAACCAGTCTAACGACACTCTAGACTCGAAAAAATATAAAGTTTCAATTAAAAAAAAGATAGACTAAGATCTAAAGTTTCAATCAATCATAATTCGAAAGACACGTGGCGCCATCTATTATCATTATAACGTTATTGTTGTTTTCCTCGGGAACAGCCCTTTTTTCGGGATGAAAGGTACCCTATGTCCGTTTCTGTACACCTGACAACGTAACTATATGCAAATTTTCAGGATGATCGGCTCAGTGGTTTAGGCTTGAAAAGGTAAGAAACAAACAAACTTACTTTCGCATAAGTTAGGATTATAGTTTAAGAAAAACGTGCATCAGGTGGAGGCCGAATAGAGCAGTGCTGCCCCAGTGGTAACGGCGAGTTTGTAGGTCGTAGGTACGAATCCAGACAGGCGCTTTACTTTTTGTAAATTATTTCATCAGCTCTCAAACGATGACGGAAAACATCGTGAGGAATGCGACATATCCTAGGACATGAGATTTGAAGACATGTGGCCTCTACCAACTAGCACTGGGCCCGCGTGGTGGATTACGGTCCACTCCCTCCCACAGAGAGGAGACCCAGCAATGGGACCATTCTAGGCTGGATTGAATTAAATGGCGTGCCATTTGAATATCAGTGTACTGCTGAATTGCTGAAGATGACGTCATGATGTATGAAATATCTTCGAAAATCGGTTCCAAAAATGCAAGGAAATCCAATCTTAGATACAGACTTTCGAAACAATTTTAACCCCTAAGCCGAGAATCGATAATTTTCGGTCGGCAAGGAATGGCCACTTATCCGCGGGCGGCCATCTCTATTCGCTGTCAACCGCGCACCTACTTCTGGGTGGCCTCTTACGATATGGATTTCATTCAATAAACCCACGCCGGTCACTGAATGTCTATGAGCGAATGATGTCATGCCTTCCCTGTCTTACCCATTACACATTGTGCGTGTTAGAAAAGGATAGGAATAGAGCAGTGTGTAGTTATCGCTCTTTCTCACTGCGACCACTTGGAAGGGAAGTCGTTTGTCTTGGTATGGACATGTAATGAGGAGGGATGAAACGCATGTAACGAAAAGAGTGATGAATATGAATGTAGATGGATGGAGAGGGAGAGGAAGGCCAAAGAAAAGATGAATGGACGGTGTGAGGAATGATATGAAAGAGAAATGAGTAAATGATGCCATGACGTCTAACAGGGAAGAATGGAAGAAGAAAACGTGTTGCGCCGACCCCAAATAAAATGGGACAAGGGCAGGAAGAAGAAGACTTGTGGATGGTTTTCGGTTATGTAATTTTTTTTTGTGCCATCCACAAATGGTCGGTTTTCGGCTTTCGAGACCGTGCAAAAATGGCTCCTCGCGGCTGAGGGGTTAAAGTAGGTTTTCCTTAAAAAAACAAACATTGTCAGAAAATCTTTTAACAGGTGTAAATTCGTGTACCTATTATCACAGTAGTTATTTAATAATGTTATCACAAAGATCGCAAGATGCAGTTAATGATTCAACAACAGTACCTATGTTTTATTGCACAATGAGAATTTAAATTACATTTATCTGATGAAAAAAATCTTTTGTTTTAATTATGTTTTCTTAGTCACGATTTATTAAAAGTCTGGGGGTGGAAGAAGTCTGGGAGGGGCTTGTGGCTAAATGATAATAGCCCCAGGCGTCAAACGAAGGTTAAGCTAGCGGTCAGTTCGTGGATGGGTAACCATCTATTACATATCGAGACTGCTCCGTGCCTCGGAAAGCACGCTAAGCCGTTGGTGCCAGCTGTCATTCGTAGATCTTTGACTGTCGTTACGGGTAGTCGCCCAAAAATTCTAACAACTAGTCTTACCAAGGGGTATCGTGTTACCCAGTGACTGGGTTGTGGAGGTCAGATAGGCAGTCGCTTCATGTATGTATGTACAATACTGTTATTCAGCTGCATCCAGTTGGACTGGAAGCCAACCCAAATATGGTTTAGGAACAGGCTAGGCTGATTGCAGATTGACTTGTTACTAATCAATTAATTTGAATCACCGTCTGAATCTATTTGTAGGATATTGCTAATTCATTGCTTCCTATGTAACCAAAAAAAATTCTGCTTAACAACGAAAATAACGCAATGAATGTTATTGAACTGTGTGTGTGTGTGTCTGTTACGCACGTACCCCTCTGATTGGAACTGGGTACGGCTACGTATAGAGACTTACAATGTCAATGGGTTTGCCGATATCTGTGTTGCTGATTTTAGAAACAAAGTTGTGATGTATAGTGCCTGTAACGTTGACTGTCTACTGCTACGCAGGGTGTGCACGGAGTGGTTTTTCACAGCTAGAAATAGCTTTAACAGAGATAGCGTGCAAGAGTCGACGTTGAACAATATGGATAACAAAAAATAAAAACTAAGTAAGAGTTCAACAATATGCTTAACCCAAATAAAATAAATAGTAATAACAATAAAAAAAAATACCTACCTATAATTCTCCAGAAGTTATTAAGTCATGTTGTGAGACGATGTGTGAGTAAATGTTTATGAAAGTTCGTTTCGTAGTTAAAAGAACAATGTAGTCACACGATTTTGTCTTATACGTACTTCCTATTTATTTTATTTGATTTTATTTTTACGTAGGTAATACGCACATATTGGTTATTTATTTTGATTTCTCAGTAATCACAATACAACACACACACACACACATGTTCAGCTCATACAATATCAAATAAAATGTTGTGACATCAACATTTTATTTGATATTGTATGAGCTTTTCTATATTATCATATTTAATTTATTCTCTACATTGATTATAACGGACACACACTTCCCTATGTGTTTGTTATTCCAGCGTATGACACTCGTGGGTTGCAGCTGAAAATCAGCGTCAGGTGATACACACTGTGTTGTCATCTGACATTATGCTGAGCTGAGGCCCTTTTGGCATTATAGTCTTTGTTTTCTGTTTTATAGTTTTAATGTGTATTTATTTTGATGTAGGTAATGCCAATAAACGCATTTTCTTTCTTTCTTTATCTTGTGTGAAGTGTTAGACTACGAGTACTAGGAGAACTATACCTATGAGTAATTCGATGAGCAGTGTGTGAGTGAAGGTGACTTTTGTGGAGTGAGTGCAGCGAGAGTTGTTTTTCAAGAAGGTGAGGAACAGCTGTGTGTGTGTGTGGGGTTGGTCAAAATTAGTTTTATTTAAGAACGGCCAAAAGATTCTGTTTTATAATAATAAATCCCTGGACATTTCACACAGCACCATTTGTCCCAAGCTAAGCAACCTAATGCTTGTGTTATGGTACCAAGACGGCTGATAAACTACTTATATACAATTTTTTTTTTTTTTTTTTTTTTTTTTTTTTTTTTTTTTTTTTTTTTTTTTTTTTTTTTTTTTGTAAATACATACATATTATAGATAGAAAAACACCCAGACTCGGAACAAATACATGTAGGTCATACAAATATTTGTTCCGTGCGGGAATCGAACCCGCGACACGCAGCGCAGCAGTCAATCGCTTAACCACTGCGCCAACCGTGCCGTCACGGTTAAAAACCCTAGACCATCACGGTTATGATGGTCTAGGGTTTTTAAGTCTTTTATTATTTCTTTAATTCTACAGCTCGATCGTGTTTTTGGATATAGGTTTAGGAATTGGATGGAGGGGCTCGTGGCTAAATAATAACAGCCGCACAGTTCGATCGATCAGGTTAAGCTACGCTTGCCGCGGTTGGTCTGTGGATGGGTGACCATCTTTACATACCGAGACCCCTCCGTGCCTCGGAAAGCACGTTAAGCCGTTGGTCCCGGCTGTCATTCGTGGATCTTTGACAGTCATTACGGGTAGTCAGGAGCCTGAAAGTCTGACAACCAGTCTTACCAAGGGGTATCGTATTACCCAGTAAAATACTGTACATGTAAATACATTTAAAATACTGGTATTCAGCTGCATCCGGTTCGACTGGAAGCCGACTCCAACATAGTTGGGAAAAGGCAGACAGATGATGATGTTTAGGAATTGGTTCAATTTATTGTAAAGATAATGGCCAAGGAAACAATAGAATCTTTTATGGAGTGTGGACTTGAATTGAGCCGTCGGACATTTTTTTTTTTTCTGTTTCGGGGTGGAAAATCCTCATGGATGTCCGCCGCCCTGGGGTGGGCGGTGGGGTCTGTCAGACTCTTACTGACTAAAAACCACCCCTCTCTCACCTACGCCGGGGGTCGCGAGAACGAACAATACTTCCGCAACCCCCGGCTGGTGCTGGCCCGCACCTGCGGGCCTCCTCGTGTCAGGGGGGGAGTGAGGTGTTGAACTCCCCCCGCGACGTCTAAGAGAGGCGCGCGTGGAACACTACGCGCCGCCGCCTCGGGTCCTGATGTGTGTGGGGGGCGACGGACGTCCCCAAGTCCGTCGCCCCTGAACCCATTTAGGGGGGCTGGAAGAGGGCGTTGTCCGCCCTCCGCCGACGCCCGGTGCGCCTGCTGCGGACCGGGTGAAGGGATGAGATCTCCCTCTCCCTTTCCGCAGCCTCCTTCTGCGAGACGACTGTTTCGCAGAAGGAAACCACCGCGTCCCAGGACTCTTCGCTGCCAACCATAGACTCGACCACGGCTGGCAGCGATAGGTCACTACCTACTCCTGAGATGACGGCACGGCGCGGCTCCTCCCAAGCGGCACACTCTGCCAGCGTGAGCCGCGCCGTGTCCTCCCGGCAGTCGACGCTGTGGTGACACCGGGCGTCCGGCTCCCTGTTTATGCGACATGGGTACTTCCCGAAGCAGCCATGCCCCGAAGCAGCGTTGCCCGAAACGACAGGGAGCCGTGCCTCCTCCCGAGCACCGGCCGGACCGCCTCGATGGTGACGAGGCCGGCGGTAGGGCGTAAAAGCCTGTCCCGCCATTCCGCCACCAAGACCTCGCGGAGCCGTGGGACATATCCTAACCTTTCGTCGGTTGTTTAACAATACATCGGTTGTCTAATAATACGTCGGTTGAATAATATAATAATAATTACTATAGCGTGACGGAATATTAAATATTGCGCTTCAGATTACATTTCGGTCGGTACTCGGTAGCGAACAAATAGATTTGAATGATAAGATTGAACAATTAATTAAGATTAACAATCGTCGATCAGTAACAATAGGTACTTATTGAGACATACTAATAGATATCGTGCTATTCTGCTGCCGTTTGGTGGGGCGGAAATACGTAATTTCGCAAAATAATCTTAAGGGGTCCGATTCAATACAGTGGAGGTCTGTCCGGCTTAGGCGGAGCACCGCCGCGTCCTCACGGCGGCGATCAGCGGCGGCGATCTCTTGCGTCCGGCCCTGGTCCAGGCCATGGTACGGAGCGAGAGCGCATGGGAAGCCGTCACCTCCTTCTGCGAGGCAGTAATGCTTGCGAAGGAGGAGGCGGAACGCGTGAGGGAGAGGCAATCTTTGCGCCCTCACGCCCCAAGTCACCGCAAAGACGCCCTGGGCGTCGGGACTCAAGAGCCGACTCCTGGCCACCATAGGCGCGGGCTTGCGGATGGCGAGCAATGGGCAGTTCGCCGTCCGGTAAGGACCAGGCCCGAGTCGACGGCGCGTTGTGTTCCACGGGCGCCTCAAAGGGATATCAGCAGTAACTGACGGGGTCCAATAGGGCCAATGCCTGCTAGGGTCGCGGGTTGTTCGTAAGAGTTACCGTGACCCTTGGCACAGGCAACTGAAGGAACATGGGTGGGTTTTACTCAGTAAACGTCTGACACACCCTCCGGCTCCGCCCAGAGCGGGAGAAGTTATTTGATAATTTCCCACAAAAAAAAAACGGGTCCGATTCATCATCTGCCTAGCCTTTTCCCACCTATGTTGGGGTCGGCTTCCAGTCTAACCGGCTGCAGCTGAATACCAGTATTTCACATGAAGCAACTGCCTATCTGACCTCCTCAATAACACTTTGTTACTGGGTAATAAGATACCCCTTTGGTAAGACTAGTGGTCAGACTTTCGGGCTTTGTCGTGCCGTAACGACTGCCAAAGATCTACGAATGACAGCCGGGACCAACGGCTTAACGTGCTTTCCTTGGCCTTGAAGAGTCTTGATATGTAAATATGGTCACCTATCCACGGACTAACCGTGACAAGCGTAGCTTAACTTGATCGATCGCGCCGTGCGGCTGTTATTACTTAGGACGGGTTGTTTCGCGTTCAGTTGACGCACGCGTATACGTCAAAAATGGCGCTAATTATCATCAAACCAAAAAAAGCGTTGTTTCACAAAATTATGGGCTTAAGTCTAATAATAATAACGAGTACGTAATCGTTAATATTTGACGTAGGCATATTAGGTTAACGAACCGTTTGAAACAACTGGCCCTTAGCCACAAATTATCGTTGGTTCATTATGTTAAGATTGACAAAACAAAAGCACAAATATTCCAAGAATTCCAAGAACTAGTTCCAGAGTCTAGAACTCCAGAACAGTAACTACGAAACTACTTTATTTCCGTTTATTACAGAAACTTAAAATCAATATTACACGAATGAGTTTCACTCCTCTGCGAGCGGAGATTTCACACCGCGATTTACGAAATAATGCTTAACGCCATCTATCGATTCCAGTAGTTAACTCGACACTAGCTCTCCATAAAACCCAATTTAATTTTTTTAACTTGTTATTATTTAAACTAATAAATAATTATCTTGCATTGCTCTTTATCACCCAGAACAGTACATCAATTATTTTTATCTTACATTATCACCAATTTATATTTGTTGAAATTATTTTAGCGCCACTAAGCAACCACCAATAGATAGCGATTTGTATAGTATTAGGTATTATCGTTACTTTTTTATATAAAACAGACATTTTTTTATTATTGTTAACATAGTTTATCATGGTTATCATAATATATTCGTCAGATAAATATATCTTTTGATAGAGTGAGGCGATTGCGATAAAACAAAAACTAATTGTTACATACTCCGAGATAAATACGGTATGGAAACCACATATATGCAATAAATTATATCACATAGGTACTCGTTGTTGCCTTTTCTGACGATATACAAAAACGTGAACGAAATCGATCGTGAAAAAAAATCAGCTGTTCTCTACATTACGTTATGTTGTATCATGTTATGTTATGTATGTTGTAATATATTATGTTGCACTCCTCAAGTTACGAGGTGAGCTGCATGATTACTGACAAATGCGTGCACTGACTGGACAGCACCACTCAATCTGTACGGCTCTTTCCTCAAAAGATTCAAAAGACTTCAGACACTAATCAACATTCATCACAGTGATCGGAGTAGGTAGATTGATTTTTCGTACTTGTATCATAAATGCCCACAGAAAGAATAACATGGATAAGCTATTTTCCCGGAAAGCAATTCCGGTATTTCCGGACCCGATTAAATATTGTTAATGTTGGTAGTGATATTATTACTACTCAATTCAATATTTAAAAGTAGGTATCGAAACTAAATTCATTTATTATTTATTTGAATAATAAAAACAATTTTTGAGCAGATTCCAGAAGTCAGTATGTACACAAGCGAGGGTCAAGTAACGTTTTAACAACACAGTAACAAACAAAGAAGCGCACTCTACGAACCGAAGTAAATGAGTGAGCTACCTGGCATGTCGTCGATGGGCGTACGCATTGTTTTGATAACCGGTTAGTGATGACCCATGATCCTTTGTTCTGATTGGTCGCTGGGTTGTGTCAAATCGTGACTGTGCCGTTAAAAAAAAATAATATAAAGAATATAATATTGCTCATTTTAACACAATTCCTACCTAAGTTCCGGTTTTTTTTTGGTAATAATCAACCAATTCCGAAATTACGGAGGAAAGTCCATATTAATGTATACGTTTCGGATCAATGACCCCATTTCAATCGACCTACTCCGATATCATTACATTCACTCATTACATCACCACTGCTCTCAAAACGGTGGAGCACATCGTGAGGAAACCGGCATGTCCTAGAAGCAAAAAGTCAAAGACGTGACATCTACCAAGTACCAACCCAATTAGGCTGTCTTTCCACCAGGGATGTGCGAGGCAGCGTAGCGAGGGATGTGTTTGATAAGAACCAATAGAATCACTTCGTTTAACTAGCCTCGCTCGGCGCAGTTTCAGTGGTGGTGGTGGTTGCGCTAGGGACGGACGCGAGCGAAAAAAATATCAGTCACTAGACGATGTTTGTCAAAGGTAAATGTATAGTGTACAGAAAACCTGGAAACATGGCCCGCTACACATCCTCGCGCCACAAAGCACAGTTTCGTGCTTAGCTACGCATCCTCGCACTACACATTTGCACACCGTTCACCGCTAGCACATTTCTGGTGGAAACACTCACACCGTTTCACAGCCGCGCTACGCATCCTCGCAACACTTAGCTACGAGTACCTCGCACATCTTTGGTGGAAAACCAGCCATCCGACCCACTCCCTTTCACAGAGAGGAGGCCTGTGTTCTAGCAGTGGGAACATTGTAGGCTGATTAGGGGCCGTCCATTAGAATATATAGTGTAAGGAACGGGCAACCCCACGTCACCGGACTGCCTATAAATAGCGTGTCAGTTGACCGTCAAGCCCGCCCCCCCCGACCTTTGCTTGTCAAAGAGCCAGCTCGCGCGCAGCTGAGCATGTAGTTTTAAATTCCCGACTGTGACCTCTGAGTTTGTTTCGGCCTTTCTTCTCAGAGTAGTCAGATAGGAAACGCCGATCTCACCAATCTTAAATAATAATAATCTGATCCAGCCTGTCCCATCTTGCTGCCCTCTCCCAGCGACGCCCTAAGCCGAGGTTCGTACCCCACAGGGGGTGCCCTTAGCGTGTAGTCGCTTAGTATAGTAGATATTTGCCCCTGGCTGGAGGCTTTGAGTTTACTTAAGGCAACCACAGGATAGTCCGGTTAAGTAGTCACGAGCTCTCAAGGTCAACTACGAGATGCCATTTCTAAAAAAAAAAAAAACCGTCAAGCCCTCTTTTTCGTTGGCGGTCACGACGTACGGACGTCTCTGCGGGAATCTCTGTCGGTTAAAGGTCACGTGAGTTGTTTTGAATTTTAAAAGTGTGCAATCGTTATTTTGTTACTTTGTCATTATTTTTAAACCAATTTAATTTAAATAAAGCTGTGATGTTGTGATTAATTTAACTTTGATTTATTAAATAGTTTTCTTATTGAAA
Organism: Eremobia ochroleuca; assembly: GCA_949629135.1. Taxonomy (NCBI): domain Eukaryota; kingdom Metazoa; phylum Arthropoda; class Insecta; order Lepidoptera; family Noctuidae; genus Eremobia; species Eremobia ochroleuca. The sequence continues at coordinate 1,483,803 of OX451411.1, read as the reverse complement.
CGTGTTTTTTTTTAAATCATTTCCACTTCTGAATCTTACAATAGATATAATAGATGATTTTTTTGGCATTTTTCACCCTATCCCCCTTGGTATTACATGGTGAGGTTCATGACTACCCCACCCCCATATATCACGTCTATTTTTTAGTAGGTACGTACAAAGAATCTTAATTTTTTTTTTAATATTTATAAATATTTATGTTTGCGTTTGACGAAAAAATAAATACACGTAACGCCGCTTTTCGGTTCAGTATCGCGCGTTTGCCGAAAAAATAAATACACGTGATATATTACTACACCCCCCTCCCCCTTGTGATATTTCGTGATTTTTTATGGAACCCTCCCCCCCTCTTCGAGCCTCACGTGATTAATGGACAGCCCCTTAAGTGTCAAGTTTTACCGTAAACAAAACGTATTTTCTTACTAATTCTTTCTCATGTTTGAAAATTATGATACAAAATCATGATTGTATTCTGTGTTAAATTAACTAGTTTGGTCTAGTTTTCCTGCTGATAAATCGCGTATCGTTTTAATTCCGTGGTTCCTAATCCCTAATTCCGGCTTTCAATGCCAAAACAATACAAAAACATACAAAACAAGGAAAATAATAACGTATTGTCTGTAAAAGTATACCTATTTTAATCAAATTTCGTGAAATACCTCGCTATCTTGAAATTTCTTTATACTTAGTACCTATGTTCTTAGTATCTTGATAAATCGTGACGTTTTTTGGATGACTGTCGAATCGTTTCTAATGGGGGCTTTTCTTGTGGCTAAATAATAACATCCACACGGGCCAATGGAAGGTAAAGCTGTACTTGCCGAGGTGCGAGATGTAAGATCTACGCAGGAATTGGTTGTAGGTAAACAGTTGCTAACATTTGATAAAAGCGTCATCTTTGGAGGAAAGCAAGAACTACGCAGGAATTGGTGTTGGGTAGGCTATACAGCTGCTAACTTTTGCTAAAAGTGCCATCTCTGGAGGGGTGCAAGAACTACTAAGGAATTGGTATTGGGTGTACTATACAGTCGCCAACTTTTGCTAAGAGCTTGACTGAAACGTCAAATTACTTGGTGTAGTCTTTTGTTTTCTTTATTTGATCATAGATGGCGCTCGTTGTATAAACGTTTACAAAACACTAAGACGAAATCTGAGGGGTATATCTGTCAACTTCTCATTTCTCTACATTTTTGACAAGTTTTTGACATTGACTGTCGCTGAAAAAATAGATGAAGACTAGATTTTGAACGTTTTTAATTACGGGAATAGGCCTTCAGCGTTCGTGGCGTTTTGTCTAGTAGTTTCTGCTTACATCCTTGTAGAGCGGGGGTGAGTTTATTTTGTCATTGTCGGTACTCAGAGTGTTGGCTATTTCAATTGGGTACTTATAATATTCATTCGCAATATCGTCTGACTAGCCTTTTCCCAACTATGTTTGGGTCGGCTTACAGTTAAGCGTATGAAGCTGAAGTACTTACAGAGTTAGATCATAGTTTCTTCACGATATTTTCCTTTAGCGTAATTCCATAAAATTGATGTCACTACCTCTACTTAGATATTCTCTCGCTCTCTGAGCATGAGGTTCCCAGGTCGGGAAAAGTGTTATTGGGTTCTTCCTTCAGCGATTTCTTAGTAGCAGCCTGGATTCTGGATTTCGGTTTAAAGAAGTTTTATTTCTCAAAAAATAACATACATAGTTCACTTAAATATGAGAAACTTAACGAAAATAAAATATTAATATTATAAACATAGTTGTCGTTCGATCTATCGTACATAAAGTGGTAGTCGTTTATTGTTGTTGGTTGGCCAAATACAACTTTAATCTATTTTTTAAAATGTTCATTGATGAGGTTTCTCTTATTATTATTATTATTATTATTTATTATTTATCGTTTATTTCAGGCATTAATTAACCCATAGTATTATTATAGAATTAAATAAAATTGAATAAAATTGTCATAACATTAAAAATAAATTAAATTAAATACATTACATTATATAAATTATTGAAACATTGATAAAATTATTGACAAATTATCATTGAATTACATTAATAAATAAATTAATTAATAAAGTCAACAAAATAAAATGTCAATAAAGTTAACAACGCCTAAGAAGGTACACACCATGAAACACTTCAGACACTATCCCATTCTTACACCGGGTCAGTCGAGTCAGGAAAGATGCCTTGAGTCTTCTCAAGAGCCCGTGAAAATCAGTAACTCTGTTCTCAACGAACATGCCAGTCGCACTACACCGCCAGGGCAGCTTAAGCATAGCTCTAAAGGCGTTATTATATTGTACACGAAGAGTGTTATACGCACTCCTCGTGTACCTGAACCAGAGTTGACTGGTGTAGAACGACTGACAGTAAGCCTTATTTCTTTAGGTAACTTATTATAAAGCTGCGCTCCCTCAAACTGTATTGTTCTCCTTCTGATTTGTGCCCGGTTGATGACAATAGGCTTGAGGACTTAAACATACATAACTAGCGAAATTTCGGTGTAACTATCACCTCTGCCTAACAGTGACGGCTTAGTGGTAACGGCCGCCACTTAGAGGCAAACCACACGGGCGGTGCGGCGCCGCACCGCAAGCCATTTCGCCGCGCTGGCGACCACACGGGCAGAGCGGCGTCGCAACGTTCTACGGAGCCGCGGCGGCGCCGCAGCGGCGGCAAAATGAGGGGTTGCCCATCGCTACGCGACAAAACAAACAACTGCGAGCGGCGCCGCTCCGGCTCCGCTCTGCTTACACCCCTCCCCGCCTCGTCTCGATTACGATGCGCGCGCGGCGCGGCGCCGGAGCACACCGCACGGCGCCATGTGGCTACAATGCATTTTTGTTTGTAGAAAACCGCAGCGGCGCCGCTCAGGCGCCGCGCCGCAGCCGCGCCGCCCGTGTGGTCGGAGCCTTACGAGTTGTCGTAGGTTTGAACCTAACAATTTGTTTGTTATTGTTAATTGTTTAGTGTTTATTACTTAGGATTTACTTAGTGTTTATTGAATGTTAATTTACTCTTTGAAATTTAAAACATATAATTTTTTTTTTTCTAGATGTTAAATTAATTAATTAATGTACAACAAAATTCAAACACAATGCAAATTGTTATATATGAATAAATGAATGAATGAAATGAAAAAACAGTGACGGCTCAGTGGTAACGGCCGCCACTTACGAGTTGTCGTAGGTTTGAACCCAGACAGGCGCTTTACTTTGTGTAAATAATTTCATCACTACTGCTCTCAAAACGATGAAGGAAAACATCGTGAGGAAACCGGCATGTCCTAGAACCAATAATTCGAAGACATGTGACATCTACCAACCCGCACTGGGCCCGACTGGTGGGTTATGGCCCACTCCCTCTCACAGACAGGAAGCCTGTGTCCCAGTAGTGGGAACATTATACGCTGATTAAAATGCCATGTAGGTAGGTGCTATTGTTGGAAATAATGATCATCATCTGCCTAGTCTTTTCCCAACTATGTTGGGGTCGGGTTCCAGTCTAACCGGATGCCGCTGAATACCAGTATTTTACATGGAGCGACTGCCTATCTGACCTCCACAGCCCAGTTACTGGGTAATACGATACCTCTTGGTAAGACTGGTTGTCAGACTTTCGGGCTACTGACGACCCGTAACGACTGTCAAAGATCCACGAATGACAGCCGGGACCAACGGCTTAACGTGCTTTCCGAAGCACGGAGGGGTCTCGGTATGTAAAGATGGTCACCCATCCACAGAACAACCTCGGCAAGCGTAGCTTAACCTGATCGATCGACCTGTGCGGCTGTTATTATTTAGCCACGGCCCCCCCCCCCCGTGTTTTTATAATGGAATATAATTATATTGGAATCCGATCCCAATATAATTGGGAAAAGGCTAGGCAGATGATGATGACTTTTACACGTCAATCATATTATAAAAACTAGATGAGGTCTGTGTTTCATTCGTCAGAGGTCACAGTCTCTTTTAATCTCATATCATTCTGGGAGGACCATGCATACCTGTGAGTATCTTTTGAGGAAACAACCTCACAGATTTGAGTGGACCTGTCCAATCAGTGCACGCATTTGTCAGTAATAGTGCAGCTCAACTCAATGATATTATAAGTAAAGTTGGCAGCATGAATACAGTTTGTCCCTTTTTGTAAAGAGGGTTGAAGGTTCAGGCAGAGAAATCGCCGCCAGATGTCGCTAGCTGCGTGAAAGTTAAAATAAATGTCACTGTTCCAAGTCTATTTTATGGGTGATATTTCATTCTTTAATCATTGCTAATATTTTCTTCAGGGCTTATTGAAGGAATCTGATGATATTTACAAAGCAAAAAATACGGTTTTCTTCTACATGAAAGTCTTACTATAAATTAAGTTTGCTATTCGCTACTAGATGGAGCTACTTCTTTGTTGTTGCATGGATTTGAAAGAACCTAGATTAGTTTATTTTACTAACGGCAGATTCTACAACCGTCTGATAACTTGTATCTAAAGAATAACGAGGTTTGACATATTTTCCTAACGAAAATAGACCCTTCGTTTCTTGGATAGAAGTTAGTTTATCTGACAGTTAAAACAACACCCCAAAAATTACAAAAATTTTTCTTTAATTTCGGGTCTGAAAGATTTGTTAGTAAAAAATAGCAGCCGCACTTTGACCTGTTGTTATCAGATTTCACGTATCAGGCATGAATAAAATAGCCTTCAAGAAAACTTGGGCTTCTAGGGAATGATGTCAGCTGTTGAACTCATCATCTGCCTAGCCTTTTCCCAACTATGTTGAGGTCGGCTTCCAGTCTAACCGGATGCAGCTGAATACCAATATTTTACATGGAGCGACTGCCTATATGACCTCCACAACCCAGTTACTGGGTAATATGATACCCCTAGGTAAGACTGGTTGTCAGACTTTCGGGCTACTGACGACCCGTAACGACTGTCAAAGATCCACAAATGACAGCCGGGACCAACGGCTTAACGTGCCTTCCGAGGCACGGAGGGGTCTCGGTATGTAATGATGGTCACCCATCCACAGGCCAACCGCGGCAAGCGTAGCTTAACCTGATCGATCGACCTGTGCGGCTGTTATTATTTAGCCACGGGCCCCTCAAGCTGTCGAACTATTTTGTAAAAATCTCACTGTGAAAACTGGAGTACCTGTAACGCCATTTTATAAGCGTTCTACTAACGTCCGATATCTGGAATGAATCAACGACCTGTCAAAATGAAACTTATGTGAAGTCCTCCGCGGGGTAATTCTGTAACAAGCTCTAAATCGAAATGCCCTCGTGTTCACGCCGTCTTACACGGGCTTTGAACCATAGAACGAATACTTGCTAAGATACTGTCTCCTGGTTTTGCCTAGTTTGGGAGAAAGCAGGCTATGTACAGACGCCAGCACATCAAGATACCCGAAACTGTCAAATTTTCCCAATCAACTTTGAACCTTATGCGCTAGCTATAAAGTTGAGAATCTATCAAAGAAATTATTTTGAAAGATTGTGGTAGCTTGATGTGCTGGCGTCTGTACCTCTGTTAAATTAACTGTCCGTGTTCTAGCTATTAAGATACTGTAATTTATGGTTGTGTTCCAAATAAAAATTTATTATTTATTTATTGTTTGTGACAGTTCCCTGTACGAATGCAGTCTTGATGATGGTACTGTGGACCATATGCTTTTTACATGTCCTTCACATTCACAATCTTTTGATTTGTACAAACGCCAGCACATCAAGCTACCAAAACCTGTCAAATTTTCCCAAACAACTTTGAAACGAATGCTTTATCGATTAAAGAAATTTGACAGCTTGTAGTACCTTGATGTGCTGGCACCTGTATCATAAGCTTCCCAAAATTAAAATCACACTTCCTACTAACTTCTCATCTGCCTAGCCTTTTACCAACAGGTCGGCTTCCAGTCTAACCGGATGCAGCTGAATACCAGTATTTTACATGGAGCGACTGCCTATCTGACCTCCACAACCCAGTTAATGGGTAATACGATACCCGTTGGTAAGACTGGTTGTCAGACTTTCGGGCTACTGACGACCCGTAACGACTGTCAAAGATCCACGAATGACAGCCGGGACCAACGGGTTAACGTGCTTTCCGAGGCACGGAGGGGTCTTGGTATGTGAAGATGGTCACCCATCCACAGACCAACCGCGGCAAGCGTAACTTAACCTGATCGATCGACCCGTGCATGTGTAGGTAATGTCTGTTCCGAAAGTATCTTATGAAAGTGTAAACAAACCCTGTTCAGATCTAACTGAATATCTAAAAGAATTAGGAACACATTCATCTGTATTTAAAAGGTTTCCCCTTAATATTCCACCACTTTTCCCAGCAATGGTTGTTTGATATGACATATGGCTGGATTAATTCTTACATCGTCGACCAAAATTGAGCTTACAAAATTGACCTCAATTTTATTCATTTAAAACTCAAACTCAAAGCATTTATTTCACGTAAACCAATTCCAGGCACTTTTGAATTGTCAAGGGGTCGGTCAGTCAGAAAGATGAAGCTAGTTGCCCATTCAAAAGCGTAGTAGGTACCTGTGGAGAAGAACGAGCAACTCTCTCCACGGACACTCTTTTAAATCATAAAAATTGTTACAAAATATTGGGAAACAACTGTAAGGTGAATTAAAAAAAAAAAATTATATAAAAAAAAACAACCGACTTCCAAAAAAACACTACAAAGTGAAAAATAATTTTAATTTTGGAAGTCGGTGTCGCTGGTTCCGCATTTTGGTTTTTTGACACCGACTTCCGAAATTAAAATTATTTTTCACTTTGTAGTGTTTTTTTGGAAGTCGGTTGTTTTTTTTTATATAAAATTTTTTATTTTTCACTTTTTAGTTATATCTACCCCAATCAAATTCATATAAACACTACTTGCTATGTAAATATCAGTGACAGGAAGCTGCATTTGCGTTTATAGGGTACAGACGTGATGTTATGTTGTGCGATTGCGTAAACAATGCATACATATGCGATAACAGCAATCGCGGTAGTTTTACTGGTATTCATTATTATTATAATAAAACAAATTATAACCTTTGTAGTGAGTACAGGCGTGATATTATGTTGTGTGATGGTGTAAACAATGCTTAGATATGCTATAGCAACAATCGCGGTTAATCTGCTGTTATTTATTGAAGAGTTCCCCCGATTTCTACAAGATCCCATCATCAGATATTGAAATGGTGACAATGGGACCACACGGGAAGCACCAGCTTTCAAATAAAAAAAGAATGATGAAAATCGGTTCACCCAGTCGGTTATTATGAGGTAACAAACATAAAAAAAAAAAAAAAAAAAAAAAAAAAATACAGTCGAATTGATAACCTCCTCCTTTTTTTGAAGTCGGTTAATTACAATTTGGTAATCTAATCAAACCACTTCATTTGTAAGTGGTACTACACATTGACATCCACGTACATGTACGTTTTCTGTTCGTTTGGTTTACAATTTCATCAAATACTTTTGGAACAGACTACATTATGTGCAACAACATATTGCGTAAATGAAGAACGAGCCGCGGGTGCAGCCATTTTTTCTCATGTTGCTCACTGCTTTAAGAACCTCTTCTTGCACTCCTGCTTAACGGCTTTCATATAACCGGGTATAAAGACTCTAAATCAAACAAAAGACAAATTAGTGATTCTCCAAAGGCGCGGTGGACCAGGCGGAATAATATTTTAATCCTATCTCCAGCAGATGTTTACAAGCGAATCTCATTATTGTGGGGTAGGGAGTGCTGTTGGCGGTCGTAACACATTCAAATATTTTTTTTGACTGGCTTGCTGATAACGATGTCTTAAACGTCAAAGCATTTATAATATTTAAATTAGGTTACATTTTTTTTTTAACAAACGCATTTTTCTCTCGTTTCTTTCATTTGAAAGAAACGAGAGAAAAATGCGTTTGTTGGCATTACAGCAAAAAAATAAACACCTTAACAGGCACTTTTGCAGGCACTTTAGAATTGTCAAGGAGTTGGTCACTCAAAAATATGAAGCTAGTTGCCCATTTCAAAGAGTTCTAGGTACCTAACCTATGTAGAAGAACGGACGAAAAACTCCACGGACACTCTTCAACTCACACTGCGGGCTAGTAGGCTAAAAAAAAGTTTGCGTCAAGTAAAGTTAAAGTTTTTGACTACGAAAATCGTCTCGAAAAATGTAGCATCGGCTATTCAACAAGTGGCAATATGCTATTTTTATCTTTATATAGTTGGTACATACATAAGCTTATTTTACAGTTTTGTAATCGGCAAGATGCCTCCCGACGGACGACTGTTGATACTCTAAAAAATAAAATACCCTGCCACTTAGGTACCTACAGAATATAGAATTAATCTTTTATTAAAGAACTAATATTTCTATTTCTTTTAACCTCTTGAGGGAGCAGTGAATTCAACAACTAAAAATACCGGCCGGTGTATTCTGTAAAAAATCTCACGGTGAAGTGAGCTTGAAGCGAGCTGTCATTCCATCAGGTGATCTCACTTCATCTAAGTTTTCACGGTGAGATTTTTACAGATGTCGCCTGTTCGACGGCGTGATTGTGTAACACAGTATCAGTGACAATGGTTTTTATTTAGACAGTTCAACAGCATTCACGTTTATTTACGTTGTTGAGCATATAAATTTTTCGAACATAAGCAAAATGGATTAGCAATAACCTTCAAAATAATTTAGACTGAGATCGATAGTGTGTTACCTGTTACGCAATTGAGGTGCAGTCAGTTAACACCAAACGAGCGAATGGTCATTGTGTCCTCACTTAATCAAATTATTTTTGTATAGGGATAGAGCATCCTTTCGTTCGTCTATCAATAATGTCGCTAATATCAAGAAAATAATGCTCTTGTTCTATGTTCGATAATTGGTCTAATTGTTAAATATACAACGTGTAAAGTTAATTGCACAAAACCTGAAAATAGTTTGATCAGAATAACGAGCAGAATTAATTGAACCACTTTTAATATAGGTCACATTTTTTTTTTAAATCTTCATTAAAAACGTTGCCGTGTCTATTTATTAATAGGTCAAGCAAGCTAATGTCAGCGCGGCGCAGCGGCCCGGTGACGACTCCTCCCTCTATAAAGCGTAATCGCAGACGCAAGAAACGATCAGAATGGCCTGTAAAACTAAAACAGCTAAAACAACTAAAACCTTTAAAATTTTTTAATGACTTATTGTCTCTCCGAAATAGGTTAATTGAATTAAAAATCAGTTGGGGTGTCTGAGGTTTTGCGTATTTAACGTTACACACTTTACAGCAAACTATTTTCAGGTTTTGCGCATTTAACGTTACACGTTGTATATTTTTATTTAGATTAGTATAATATACTTTATGTATGTATTCATTGTATCGTGTAAATGGTACACCACAGACTACCTACAGTATTTGTCTCTCCTTCCCTTTTCAATCCATCCAAAGGTTGTCTTTAAAAGATCGCTCTTAGCGATAAGACCGCCCATTGTGTCACCCTTTGTAAAATGTCTATATTTATGTCTGTAATTTATATGGTGTACATAATAAAGAGTAGTTATTCTATTCTATTCTATTCTAAACCCACTTCTAGAAAAAGCGTTCATAAATCAATTCTTATCAAAACAAATCTATTAAACACTCAGACATCAACAGTCCCCACCACCCTACTCGCGATACAATAAGAATAAGATTCGTCTCACTACCTCACTTGCTGGCTACCCCTCATCGTGACGGATTTAACATAATATTATTAATATTTATACTTTTGTATCGTACTTTATGGTGCACGGTTTAAAATGTCCTGTGGCATTTAAAAAACAAAAAAAAAATGCTTCAGCCACCATGGAGATCAGAATAATTAATGTACGGTTTGTTTTTTTTTTTTTTTACCGATTGATCACGAACCAAAATCAGTCGGTCGATTCTGTAAAAATCTCACCGTGAAATATTAAGTGAAGTGAGCACTTAATAGTGTTAATCCCTAGCGAATGACAGCTCACTCCACGCTCACTTCACCCAAGCTTTCACGGTGAGATGGTTACAGAATCGCACGGCTGCTTTTTACAATCATGATCTGCAATCACAATGAGTACCATGTAGGTGTCTGAGATGATCTCTTGAGGAAAGCACCACACAGTTTTAAGGGGACCTCTCCAGACAGTGCACTCATGAGTCAGAGTTTTGAATTGTTTTTATTAAAAGTCGAATTTTGTGATTACGCTTTTCATTTCACACACCTTCATACAACAACAATATCTATTGTGGTCATCAACATCATCATCTGCCTAGCCTTTTCCCAACTATGTTGGGTTCGGCTTCCAGTCTAACCGGATGCAGCTGAATACCAGTATTTTACATGGAGCGACTGCCTATCTGACCTCCACAAACCAATAACTGGGTAATACGATACCCCTTGGTAAGACTGCTTGTCAGACTTTCAGGCTTCTGACTACCCGTAACGACTGTCAAAGATCTACGAATGACAGCCGGGACCAACAGCTTAACCTGCTTTCCGAGGCACGGAGGGGTCTCAGTATGTAAAGATGGTCACTCATCCACAGACCAACCGCGGCAAGCGTAGCTTAAAAATGTTCTCAATAAACCTTGAACCATATACTTTCGCGATAAAGTTGAAAATCTATTGAAGAAATTTGACAGATTGTAGAAGCTTGATGTGCTGGCGTTTGTACCAATCGCCACGTGCAATACACCGTTGGATAGCTCTATTTAAACTCAAAGTTACAAAGGTACCTCATTCCAAATCCTTGTCCATTCCGAGTTATATTGTACAGACGCCAGCACATCAAGTTACTACAATCTGAAAAATTTATTTCATAAATTTTCAACTTTATCGCTAAAGTATAAGGTTCAAAGTTGATTGGGAAAATTTGACAGTTTCGGGTAGCTTGATGTGCTGGCGTCTGTACCGACCAAACATTAGCAATACCAAAATAAGGTTTTTTTTTTTATATAAATATTAATTCACTGCCCTTTTAAGCCGGTGTACCACACAGTATGTACCCCATAACGCCTTACTTTTAATAATTATAATAAACTTCGCAAAAGATCGTGGATAAGTGACGAAATGTAGGTATGGGAAAAGTTTTATGCGATTTCTGATTTTCCTAGTACTGTAACCTCGGTTGACCCAAAAGTGTCTTTGAATCTTTTCTGTAGCTACAAAAGTTAAGGTAGGCTTCACTTACTGCCTCGTCTCAACTTCCAACTTGTATTACTCGGATCGAACAAGGAATCAAGACAAGCGTGTTTATTTTTTTCGTTATTCGTGTACTAAATCTTAATAGTACACGAATAAAGAAAAAAAAAATAGTGTTCTAAATCTTAATAGAGGGGCCGGTGGCTAAATAATAACAGACCGATCAGGTTAAGCTACGCTTGCCGCGATTGGTCTTTGGATGGGTGACCATCATTACATACCGAGACCCCTCCGTGCCTCGGAAAGCACGTTAAGCCGTTGATCCCGGCTGTCATTCGTGGATCTTTGATAGTCGTTACGGGTAGTCAGGAGCCCGAAAGTCTGACAACCAGTCTTACCTAGGGGTATTGTATTACTCAGTAACTGGGTTGTGGAGGTCAGATAGGCAGTCGGTTCATGAACAATAGTGGTATTCAGCTGCATCCGGTTAGACTGGAAGCCGACCCCAACATAGTTGGGAAAAGGCTGGGCAGATGATGTGTACTAAAACTTAATACCTTTCTAGCGATATATCATTTATTCCTATTGAAGCGAGTACCAGCTTCCATACATTTCGTAGCATCATTCTTTGCCACGAAAACAACAAACCTAAGAAATAAGCAGCTTATTTCATAAAAGCAGATAAACTTCAGTAGTCAGTTAGATGTACAATCAGAGTCGAGCTGTTACCTTAATCTTATTGTTACATAACCTATCCCGGCTAACTTGACCTCATCTCCGGGAGGGTAATCTTACAAGCGTTCGCTTTGAAATACCTGCTGTGCGATTCTGTAACCATCTCACCGTGAAAGTTTGGATGAAGTGAGCGTGGAGTGAGCTGTAATTCGCTAGGGATTAACACTAGTAAGTGCTCACTTCACTTATGATTTCAACGTGAAAAAAGTTAAGTGAGCTGTCAATAGTGTCAATCCCAAGCATTAGGTAGAATGACAGCTCACTTCACCGAAGTTTTCACGGTGAGATTATTACAAAATAAACCTGGTGGGCCCTATACCACAAAATTTTACAACTCTACAATTCTACAAAATTGTTAAATTGTAGAAAAAGGGCTTTGAAGATCCGTGGCATGCCTATATGCCCGCCATTTTGTTTTTTTTTTTCAAAATGGCGGCAATGCATAAAAATTTAAAAAATTATAAATCAAAAATTAAATCTCAAAACTGCTTCTAAGTAATTTCTAAAGGCCGGTAAAGTAGGTGTTGCCAAAAGATGCGGTTTTCGAAGAATGCAGTCTCAAGTGCATAGTTATTCGTTTTGAGAGGAACCTCGCATATTTCACGATAACGAGCAACTTCCAAAATAGTTCACTCGCTGCCTAACTTAATAATGTCTGACCCAATTATTTCAGACTACTGTGCTATGTTTTATTATAAAATTATACGTGTCTAACGTAATATGGCGTTGGGAAGTCTTTTTGATTGTTACCCTGAGATATGATTAGGAATTACTAGGAATCCGCAGTGCTATTCTGTAAAAATTTCACCGTGAGAACTTAGGTGAAGTGAGCGGGTAGTGAGCTCTGTCATTCCCTAATGGTAGGCTTTTACACTATTAGGTGTTCACTTCACTTATGATTTCACGGTGAGATTTTTACAGAATCGACCGGCAGAAGTGAAGTAAGTTAAAAAAAATAATCAATCTTTAATAATTAAATTTACAAGTTACAAAATTATAAAAATATCAAAAGAAACACAAGCACACTATAAAGATCAGGTAGCACGTCCGTTCCGAATGGCGTGCAAGCAAAAAGAGACCATTGCCACTTTTTTTTTTTGAATGGCATGTCGCAGTTCAACTTATGAGGTTGTCGTCTGCTTAACCGGGCTTGCCTGTGGATGCCTCAGTAAATTAGGGCTTAAAAAACTTAAAAACTAAGCGACCACACGCTAAGGGCACCCCCTGTGGGGTACGGACCTCGGCTTAGGGCGTCGCTGGGAGAGGGCAGCAAGGGACAGGCTGGATCGGCATTATTTAGGGACGAATTTAAAACTACAGGCTCAGCGGTGCGGGCTGGCTCGAGCAAGGGTCGGGACGGATATGGTATGGGGGGGTCTGATGGTCAGACTTTCGGAGTACCCGTAACGACTGTCAAAAATCCACGAATGACAGCCGGAACCAATGGCTTAACGTGATTTCCGCGGCACGGAGGGGTCTCGGTATGAAAAGATGGACCAGATCACCCATCCAGGCCAACCGCGGCAAGCGTAGCTTAACCTGATGTTTAGACATGTGCGGCTGTTGTTATTTAGCCACGGGCCCCTCAAAACATTATTATTTTGTGGGGTTTTAAAATAAAATAGAAAAACAGAAACTTAGTCAGAATCTCAATGTTGTTATTTTTTTTTCTTCCTAGACTAAACCTTATAAAAAGCGATATTTTGGCATCTGAAATACTAGCTTTCAAATCATATATATTTCACGATGAGATTTTTACAGAATCAACATGCAGTTACTTAAATCATTCTAGCTAATATTGAAATCTGCCGTACAAAGCCAATTTTTTTTTTTTTTGTTTAGATTAGGTATGAAACTCTATTAAATCACACCAAGTTTTCAAAAGTATCCATCGGACATTTTTCGATGATTGCCTATCTGACCTGCGGAGGTCTGATAACGGGTAGTCAGAAGGGCAGTAGTCTGTCACCCAGTAACTGAGTTGTGGAACCCAGTTACTGGGTAACACGATACCCCTTAATAACACTGGGTGACAGACTTTTGACCTTGTGACTACCAGTTACGACTGTCAATGATCTAGGAATGATAGCCGGGACCAACGGCTTAACTTGCTTATCGAGAGGTCCTGAATAACCTCGATATGTAATGGATCAGTCACCCATCCACTAACCGGTCGCATCAAGTGTAGTTTTACCTTCGATCGACCCTTGCGGCTGTTATTATTTAGCCACGAACCCCCCACAGTGCCTTACGTCACCATCTTCCTAGCCGTTTCCCAAATATGTTGGAGTCGGCTTCTAGTCGAATCGGGTGCAACTGAATATTAGTATTCAGCTATTCCCTCAGAGCCTAAAGGTGATCCCTCACCAGGAGCATTCGCCTGTAATGTAATGTTACAGATTCGAGCATTACATCAGTAAGGGACGTGTAATACCTTGATACAACTTGTAACATCAATGCGCACCACTTGTAAATAAATGTGTCGCGGGCCGCGGAGCGCTCCCCGCCCCGCAATCTGTAATGTTACATTACACGCGAATGCTCGTCAGTCAGGGAGGTAGTATTGTAATGTAATGCTCAAAGTTGAATTTGAAATGTTACATTACAGGTGAATGCTCCTGGTGAGGAAGCACCTTTAGGTATAGGACGAAAATGGCGACGTTTAAAATGTGTCATATTCATCACTACATAGTATAAAACAAAGTCGCTTCCCTGTCTGTCTGTCCCTATATATGCTTAGATCTTTAAAACTACGCAACAGATTTTGATGGGTTTTTTTTTAATAGATAGAGTGATTCAAGAGGAAGGTTTATATGTATAATTCATGCATAATATAGTAGAGCAACACTAATAATTTTAGAGGTTTCTAATGTGATGTCGTAAATAAACACATTCTCTTGCGCTTACATTGTAAACGCTGGCTGAACCCGTCGAGATAGATCAAAATAATGTACTACAGTATTGTACACCTTAAAAAGGTCTACAAAAAAGTCCGCGATGGTATATGTCTATCTCTTATGGATAACCCACAATAACCATTTTTATCCTATACTTTTTACGAGAAATAATGGCTCTAAAATTATCAGTGTTTCTCCATTGCACCCGTGCGAAGCCGGGGCGGGTCGCTAGTATCATATAAATGTACATGTGAGAAGATCCAAAACTGACCAACGTTTTCGTAAAGCGATCGTATAAGCGTGTTATTGATATGATTGTATAGTTTTTTCCCAGAATTTCTATGTATTTTTAATAACAGACGCGCCCAGGTGTAGTGACGAGGTGTTTACAAAATATTTACAGTATAGCATCACGTCGTAATGCGCTAAACGGAATTTAAAAGCTTTGGATTTCTCACCGCTATTGTTTGGACGGGGTTATGCAAGATCCGATTTTATGTCAAGCTACTTTTTTGAAAAAAGAGTTTTGGCTATACACATTTTTGTTTTTTATAAAACAATTGGTCGCATCCGCGTTGATGATGTCGCATCCCAATTTCGTATAACACTCAAGAAAACCACACCACCTCCTTTATTTTGAAAATACAATACGTAGGTATCCATTGCTTCTTATATTTGAAAAAATCGTCTGCTCGTCACAGTGCATAGGTAACGTAATGAAAATTGTTAATGTGGGATTGTGATTATGTGAGTGTATTCCGTAATTAGGGTGGGTATCTAGTTGATGGCACTAGGCTTGTCCCATATCAATCAATCAATCAATCAATCAATCAATCAACTCAGCCTATCGCAGTCCACTGCTGGACATAGGCCTCTCCCAGACTGCGCCACAACACCCTGTCCTCCGCCCATATCACAAGGGACTAAAACATAACTGACAAAGTGCTGGTGTAAGTACTATGCACTTCTGCCTAAGAAATACCACTCACCATTTTCTGCCTAGCTTTTTCCCAACTATATCGGGGTAGTCTTCCAGACTAACAGGATGCTGCGGAGACCGACGGCTTGAAGTGCTTTCGGAGGCACGGAGAGGTCTCGTTATTAGTTGAATTATAACTAAATAATATTTGATAATTATTTTAAAAAAAAAAACACGTTTATACGTCAAAATTATCTTGTTTCAAAACTAGATGAGTTTGGAATTTTCTATACGACTATTCTGAGAAGAAAGACCGTAACAAACTCAGTCTCAGTCAGTCTGTTTTATACCGTTTTATAACTGTTTTATACCGGGTTATTTTTCAAAGACCAGCCAAATCTAAGGATGTGGTACAGACCACCAAACTGAACAACTTTCTCCATGGGACCAATATCGTATTCGCGAAAAATTTATCAACTGTCCCTTAGAAAACTTCAATACCTACTCGACCTAAACGTATGGGATGGCTGAATTTTTATTCGCGAATACGATGTTGGTCCCATGGACAGAATTGTTCAGTTTGGTGGTCTGTACCACATCCTTAGATTTGGCTGGTCTTTGAAAAATAACCCGGTATAAAACAGTTGACGGGCGACTCTAGTTAAAAAAACTAAATAAAAGCTTGTAAAAAGGGGCACGCGTCGAATGTTTTTTTAAAGAAAGCTTCTAGAATGTTCTATGGATTGTGGCGGGAGCGGTTAGAAATAGCTTCACGTTATAAGACATAATTTTGATCAGGCCATCATAAGGACGATGGAGCTCTAGCTTGTTAGATTGCCACTCGTAGACGCAATTTTATCAGGCAATTATGCCCCATCTCTTCATCAATGAAACAATCACAGTCTTAAATAATAACAACAAAATCATGATTGATAGGCTGGGTATTTCAATAAATCCGAAGTCCGCTAAAGTAATTAGGAAAGATAGCGAATCATGCAATATATTTTAATGGATATGTCATGTTTTTATATTTATATTATTTCCTGTTGTTTACGTATTACGGTAGACGTCAATCTGTTTATAGAATAATAAACAAATAAATATTATTTTACTAGTTTTATCTTGTAAGTAATGATTGTAATTCCAGCTACTTACTTATGCTTGGTTCTTATAAATAACAACTAATTGTTTTGCTTACCAATGGTAGCATTTTTAACACGCTTTTATTAGTTTCACCTGTATAATTGTTTGTTTGTATGTAACTGACTCGGTTGGGCTCGATTTTGCCCAACTTTAAGCGATCCGATTTACTTTAAACGTTGTAGACTTATCAACGACCGACGACAATACAATATTTTGATAAAAAAACGTTGAAAAAAAAAATAGTTAAAAAAACAAAAAAAAAATATTAATTCCAAAAAGTAAAAAAACACGCTTTAATAGCAAATCGAACTAAAAATCAGAAAATAACTTTTAATTTAAAATTCTAAAATAAAAAATAAAGTTATGAAATGAAAATTAATTTCTTTGTAAAAAAGCGTGGGGTGTTCGATATTGATTGTTGTAAATACATGATAACAAGTACTTATTTGTAAACGTAGAGTTAGAATAAAAATATTATAAAAAGCACCCCACGCTTTTTTACAAAGAATTTAATTTTCTTTTCATAACTTTATTTTTATTTTAGAATTTTAAATTAAATGTTATTTTCTGATTTTTAGTTCGATTTGCTATTAAAGCGTGTTTTTTTAAAACTATATTTTTTATTGCCAAACTGGGCATATACATACTTTCGTAAGATAATTTTACCTGTGATAGCTACTTCCATATGGGAGGTAAATTATCATTATTAGATTCGGCCATTAGTGGTTCAGTGCCTTTTTTCAAAAATAAAATGATATTTTTCATAGAGAAGTGCAGGTCACTTTTCTATCAATACCTACACAGTCAAAACTTATGGAACAATTTTTAATTTTTTTATATCCTTCTATTTATTTTCGTGCCTCACTCTCGTCAACCACCATCTTCTCGCCCCAACACAATCAGACCGTGACTGCTCGGATGACTGGGATGAGAGGAGGACGGCGATAATATCCTCACGAGCCATCCCCCGGGATGAAGTTTAAAGTAACGTTAGTAATGAATTCAAACCGAATCTCGAGTGATTTAGCTGTTTTTGAGATGATTTGTTGTAGAAGGACTGACGTTTAATTTTTGGTGAGATATTTTTTCTGTTTTGAAATACCCGCTTTGTAGTGACTACGATCAGCCGTGCGATTCTGTAACCATCTCACCGTGAAAGCTTGGGTGAAGTGAGCGTGGAGTGAGCTGTCATTCGCTAGGGATTAACACTATTAAGTGCTCACTTCACTTATGATTTCACGGTGAGATTTTTGCAGAATCGACCGGCTGTTCTTTTTACAATAATTGCTACAGAAATGATAAATGATTTATTTTCTGTAAGTAGGTTTGTACAAACACTTTTACATGTCCATCATATTTTTTTAAACTAGATGAGGTCGGCGTTTCCTATCTGACTACTCTGAGAAGAAAGGCCGAAACAAACTCAGAGGTCACAGTCTCTTTTAAAGTCCAGACATAATCTTGGTCAGATAATGTGAAGACCATGTAGATTAGTGTCTGAAATGGTCTTTTGAGTAAAGAACCACACAGATTGAGCGGACCTGTCCAGTCAGTGCACGTACACATACGAATTGTAATATTGAAATAGCTGATAACCTCGTGATGAGTATCGATATCTAAACATGACATAATAAAAAATAAAGAAATAAAGGCATTGATGATTTTTTTGGGTCGATGACCGCCATTGCGGTTGTTACTTGAAGTATGAGTTGAGAAAATATGTTTTTTATTGTTTTGTCGTGTTAAAATATCAATAGCCATCACGTTTGTGATGATTACACATAAAAAAAAACTGATTTTAAGGTGCTATTTTCAAGTGACTAGACTTGAAAATAAAAAAGAACTAGACTAGACAAAGGACTAGACTAGAAAATAAAAATAAAAAACCACATTGAGATTCTGACTGTTTCAGTTTGACTATTTTATTTTAAAACTACACAAAATAGTAATGTTTTGACAACTAAAATACTAGCTTTGAAATTATATAAAATTTTTAAAAGAATTAGCACAAAAAATAGTATTAAAATCTCGATTATGATTGTAAATGTTTGATTGGTCAATCCCTAGCATCAGTGGGATGACACTGACAGCTCACTCCACGCAAGTTCTCACGGTGAGATTTTTACAGAGCTAAATAATAACAGCCGCACAGGTCGATCGATCAGGTTAAGCTACGCTTGCCGCGGTTGGTCTGTGGATGGGTGACCATCTTTACATACCGAGACCCCTCCGTGCCTCGGAAAGCCCGTTAAGCCGTTGGTCCCGGCTGTCATTCGTAGATCTTTGACAGTTGTTACGGGTAGTCAGAAGCCCGAAAGTGACAACTAGTCTTACCTAGGGGTATCGTATTACCCAGTAACTGGGTGGTGGAGGTCAGATAGGCAGTCGCTCCATGTAAAATACCTACTGGCATTCAGCTGCATCCGGTTAGACTGGAAGCCGACCCCAACATAGTTGGGAAAAGGCTAGGGAGATGATCTGCCTAGCCTTGATGATGACCGGGCGATCTATAATATAATATTATTACTTGTAAGAATACTCGGGTCTTTGGTTTTTAACTTACCTCATTCAATGAAATGGCCTCGCGAACTCTCGCTCCGAGTAATAACATCAGGTATAACAAATCCTATGTAATAAGAAAGTAAGCAGTGCTGTAAACAATACTGAGTTACATGTTGTCATAAGAAATTGTATTAAGAGATGTTTTGGTATAGTCTGTGTTGAGGATTGGCCGTTGATTTTTGTTACCCGACTGTCAAGAAGGGTTGTGTTTTTTGCGTGTATCTTGTGTATGTAGCTGCCTCGTTGGCTTAGTAGTGGTGGTGGTTCTGGGTTCAAAAAAAAAAAGTTTAGTACTTACCTAATGTCATCATCTGCCTAGCCTTTTCCCAACTATGTTGGGGTCGGCTTCCAGTCTAACTGGATGCAGCTGAATACCAGTATTTTACATGGAGCGACTACATATCTGACCTCCACAACCCAGTTACTGGGTAATACTAGTAATAGGTACGATAGGTAAGACTGGTTGTCAGACTTTCGGGCTTCTGACTCCCCGTAACGAGTTAAAGATCTACGAATGACAGCCGGGACCAACGGCTTAGCGTGCTTTCCGAGGCACGGTGGGGTCTCGGTATGTAAAGATAGTCACCCATCCACAGACCAACCGCGGCAAGCATAGCTTAACCTGATCGATCGACCTGTGCGGCTGTTATTATTTAGCCACGGGCCCCTCAATGAATAGTCTATTATTTTATGCAGTTTTATCTAAACTAGGTAAGTCTTGATGTTGAAAAATAAATTCAGATGTACTTTCGCCAACGTCCATACTACGTTGAATACACCGGTTCTCGTCCGATCACCGAAGTTAAGCAACATCGGGCGCGGTCGGTACTTGGATGGGTGACCGCCTGGGAACACCGCGTGACGTTGGCTTTTTTGTTTATTTTAAAGGAATAAGTTTAATTTATTTTTATTTCTTGTTTTTTCTCATTACCTACTCTTATCATTGTGGGTGTCTATGGATTAAATGTTTTCCTGTTTCTTATAAAAAAAAACTTTTAGTTTTTATTTAATTATACCTACTGGCCTAGTAATTGTCTCACTACAAGGCAAAAATCTCTTCTCATAAAGTGAAAGTAGACTTTTTTTTTGTTATTTTATTTTGTTCTATGATATTCTTTCAGTGGCCATAACACCGCAGTGCGACTACGGATGACACCATAAAAAGCTAACAACCGTAAAAATACCACGACGCCTCGCGGTATCCATCGATACCTCAATAGGGTGCGGCGGTATCGGCGACGAGCGGTAGCGGTATCCGCATCACATCCGTTATACCACAGTTGCAAACCTGCTTCCACAGAAACTATGCAGGATGTAGTAGAAAAATAAAATAAAATATGACCACACCGGTCATATTTATGGGGGTGATACAGACCTTCAAACTGAACAACTTTCTCCATGGGACCTACACAATAATGGCGAAAAAATAATCAACTGTCCCCAACAATTGGGTCGACTAGGTATTAAAGATCTTAATGATCCCATGAGTTGATATTTTTTTCGCGATAACGATGTTGAGACTTTTGGGTTTCTGACAACCCGTAACGGCTGTCTACGAATGACAGCTGGGACCAACGTCTTAACGTTCTATCCGAGATACGGAGGGGGACGTGTGGCTGTTTATTTATTATTTATTTATTTATTCATTTATTTATTTATTTATTCATTTATTTATTTCAAGGGGTCCGTGGCTAAATAATAACAGCCGCACGGGTCGATCGATCAGGTTAAACTACGCTTGCTGCGGTTGGTCTGTGGATGGGTAACCATCTTTACATACCGATACCCCTCCGTGCCTCGGAAAGCACGTTAAGCCGTTGGTCCTGGGTGTCATTCATAGATCTTTGACAGTCGTTACGGGTCGTCAGAAGCCCGAAAGTCTGACAACCAGTCTTACCAAGAGGTATCGTATTACCCAGTAACTGGGTTGTGGAGGTCAGATAGGTAGTCGCTCCATGTAAAATACTGGTATTCAGCTGCATCCGGTTAGATTGGAAGCTGACCCTAACATAGTTGGGAAAAGGCTAGGCATATGATGATACATTTATTTATTATTTATCCTCACACTGGAACGCCATTCAGCAATTGCACCAACGGAGCAAAAAAATCACTTCAACTGCTGGTTTCCATCCACGAGCCCCTAAAAAAACGGCAGTACTTATATTATATCGTTGAGTTGAAATTTGCTCACGAATCCAAGTGCTACGCTTGCTGCACCCAGCGCCTAGTGGTGTGATGCTACGCGCAGACGCGTACACGTGGTTTGATTGCAATAGTATAGTTTTGTTTTGTTGTTATGCAAAACAAACATCGCTGTCAGTGCGGTGAAGCTGTCGACTGCCTCAGATACCATGGCTTGTCCTGCAGTAGGAGCGCAGGCCGGATAGCACGGCACGCCAATATTAATTACATCATCCGTCGTGCTCTTGTCACCGCCGGGGTGCCAGCTGTTTTAGAACCCAACGGCCTGACACGCGATGATGGGAAGAGACTAGACTGAATCACCATAATGCCCTGGAAGTTAGGTGGAACTTTGGTGTGGGATGCAACATGTGTTGACACCCTTGCACCATCCCATCTTCGTAGCACGGTGGGCTGTGCTGGGACGGCTGCCGCGGGCGCAGAAAACCTTAAACGGCGAAAATATTCCAACCTGATTGGCAGTTATATGTTCGAGCCGTTTGGGGTTGAAACACTAGGGCCACGGGGTCCGAGTGCCCACTTGGTTTTTCGGTCGACTCTCCACGTGACCAGAAGGCTGGTCTCTTTCTTGGCCAAACAATCAGCATCGCCGTACAACTTGGCAATGCTGCCAGCCTTTTGGGTACTGTTCCTGTTCACAGCGCTGTGGACGAATTGTTAGAGGACAAATTGTTAGATAATATTTACATAACTATAAGCTAACATTTAAAATAATAATATGTGCGTGTACCTATATGAAAAAAGAAGCAAACGAATCGCCCTATGATTTTTTGCTTCTTTTTTCATATACACGCACATATTATTATTTTAAATGTTAGCTTATATTATATAAATATATCTTGATTAAGTGATTAAATATTCCACATCAAAATAACATACTAAATGCAAAACATGAATGGAAATACTCTTTATTATGTACACCATATAAATTACACACATATCAATCAACTCAGCCTATCGCAGACCACTGCTGGAAACAGGCCTCTCCCAGACTGCGCCACAAAACCCTGTCCTCCGCCTTCCGCATCCAGTCTACCCCAGCTACATTCTTTAGGTCGTCCGTCCATCTAGCTGGTGGCCGTCTCACACTACGATTGCCGATACGTTAATTACAGACATAATACATAGAAATTTTACAAAGGGTGACACAATAGGCGGTCTTATCGCTAAGAGCGCTCACAACCACACCTCTTAACAAGATTGTCAATTTAAGTAATTATTTATTCATTATTAGATCTCAAACAGAGGCTCATTGTTGTTACATGAAAACTCACTAAACATCCTTCAATTCTCCACCTTGCTCCCGCCTTTGCCTTAGACCATAAACCAGCTAATAGCGTGTATTCCCGATCTGGGTGACTTTACGAGTGTCCCGTAACAGCGGGATTGGCGAGCCGAACCCAGGTGAACCCTGGTATACACTGGAACACCCTAGAATACCTCGGTTTATTTGTATCACATGTTGTAGGTAATTGAATGGCGTTGAGGATTTCTGTGTCATGCTGTTTCGTTGGAAGTGCAGTAGGTGCCATTTGCTTCAACAAATTATAGGCAGAATTCGTACATTCTGCGTGCAAGCAGAAATTTAAACAAGCTTTGTAAACAGTACGATATTGATCCGTTCCTAACTAGTGTGTCGTCAGCTAGGAAGTGCTTAAGCCGTAACTTTTTCATTTAGTTCACTTTGCTACGATGGTTGTTATGCAGTGCGAGCAACGTAGTAATTGTGCTGTAGTAACTAGGTGTGGATGTCCTTAGAATTAACTTTTTTTTTTCTGTATTTTATAAGTGGAGACCTGTAATTGGCTTTCAGACGAATGTACTGTCCTTGATCGGTTTGTTTTAGCTGTAAGTCTCCCATGTTATTTAAAAAAATAAATAAATAAAAGGTATAATTTGAACGCTGCTATTAGCTAGGAATTTGGTATTCCAACATATTAACTAGTCAGATATGTTATAATGGCCTTTTAAGAAGTGTTTAAAATATGGGGTGTGTTCATAATAGGACCTACCACTTTATTCTGTCTATAATCTTACCGTGAAAACTTAGAAGTGAGCTGTTAATTGTGTCAATCCTTGACATCGCCAAGAGCAGCGGTTGCCCAGTCGTAACGGCTCCGACTTTCGAGTTATAGGTCGTGGGTTCACACCCAAGCAGGCGATTTCCTTTGTGTAAATTATTTCATCACTACTGCTCTCAAAACGGTGAAGGAAAACATCGTGAGGAAACCGGCATGTCCTAGAACCAAAAATTCGAAGACATGTGACATCTACCAACCCGCACTGGAAAGAAAAGAAAGAAAATAAAGAAAAATGCGTTTATTGGCATTACATAAAAATAAATACACATTAAAACTATAAAACAGAAAACAAAGACTATAATGCCAAAAGGGCCTCAGCTCAGCATAATGTCAGATGACAACACAGTGTGTATCACCTGACGCTGATTTTCAGCTGCAACCCACGAGTGTCATACGCTGGAATAACAAACACATAGGGAAGTGTGTGTCCGTTATAATCAACTTAGAGAATAAATGCACTGGGCCCGACTGGTGGATTATATTTTAGAGGGAGTGGGCCTCCCTCTCACAGACGGGAGGCCTGTGTCCCAGTAGTGGGAACATTATACGCTGAGTATGCCATGTAGGTAGGTACTATTGTAGGAAATAATGATCATCATCTGCCTAGTCTTTTCCCAACTATGTTGGGGTCGGCTTCCAACCCGTACTGCCGTGCGATTCTGTAACCATCTCACCGTGAAAACTTGGGTGAAGTGACGGTGGAGAGAGCTGTCATTAGGGATTAACACTATTGACACTGCTCACTTCAAGCTCACTTCACTTATGATTTCACGGTGAGATTTTTACAGAATGGACCGGCTGGGGCCGGGGGACAGTGGTCCAATCACTGTCACAGAGAGGAATCCTGTGGGACACAGGCCTCCACAAACAAAGGATAAACAACCTATAATGCTCCTGATTATGCTGTACGAGTATACTCTTCGCCTTAACACAGGTTATTTTATTTAACACTAGCGACCCGCCCCGGCTTCGCACGGGTGCAATGCTGATCACTATCACTACATAATATAAAACAAAGTCGCTTCCCGCTGTCTGTCTGTCTCTATGTATGCTTAGAACTTTAAAAATAAGCAACGGATTTTGATGCGGTTTTTTTTAATAGATAGAGTGATTCAAGAGGAAGGTTTATATGCATATAATACATGCATAATATAGTAGAGAAACACTGATAATTTTAGAGCCATTATTTCTCTTAAAAAGCATAGGATAAAAAATGGTTATTGTGGGTTATCCCTAAGAGATAGACATATGCCATCGCGGACTTTTTTGTAGGCCTTTTTAACTAAGGTGTACAATACTGTAGTACATTATTTTGATCTATTTCGTAGGGTTAAGCCAGCGTTTGCAATGTAAGCGCAAAAAAATGTGTTTATTTACGACATCACATTAGAAACCCCTAAAATGATCAGTGTTTCTCTACTATATTATGCATGTATTATACATATAAACCTTCCTCTTGAATAACTCTATCTATTAAAAAAAACCGCATCAAAATCCGTTGCGTAGTTTTAAAGATTTAAGCATACATAGGGACAGACAGCGGGAAGCGACTTTGTTTTATACTATGATGATGATGACTGTAGTGATGACGTTCGGGCCCGCACCGCTCTCGTGAGGTGCACACGATATGACACAATATTTTACGCGTACGCGCCTGCAAGTGTGTAGTAGACGACCACAATAAGCCGCCAAAATTCGTTTTTTTGTGGCTCAAAGTGTTTGACACTTGAATGTGTTGCGGCGCAAAAGTTCAACCAATGGAATTTACTACGGCTCTCTGGCGTTGTGAGACGTAGTGCCAGTGTTGCCGCTTTAGTGACTTTGTCACTAGATCTAGTGAGTTTTTGCTGTTTATGGTGACTTTTTTTTATGATTTAGTGACAAAAAAATCTCTGGTGACTTTTAGCGACTTTTTCATGATCAACACAGAAGTTATAATATATATAATTATTTAACTTGTTGCGTCAACTAGCCAGATTTTAATGTTGTGTTGTTATTGAGTAACGTGCACTGGCAACACGAAATATTCATTAGACTAACCGGGTATTACCTTATAAGCAGCATTCCACGTTGCAGCATTTTGCTCGATATTATACGCATGATTATGCATCTCACTCTGTCATGAGAAAAATATATTAAAAGAAGCCTGCAAAACATACGTTTTACCAAGTGGAGTCTTGTCCCAAATGACGAAAACCGTTAAAAATATAAATAAGAAAACTGCCCCATCTACATCCTTAGAACAGCCGCAAGGTTCGACTTCCACTGCAACCACAGAGCAACCGTCCACTTTCACCATGCCGAACGAAGCTGATGATACAGTGATAATACTCGTAGATGAGGATTTAATAACTAATTATTTTTTAAGCACAGTTTTTGTTTAATTCAAATTGAAAGGTTTTTTTTGTTCATTGATTTTTCATATTTGGTTTTAATTAAATCTATAATAAGTTATTTTGTTCATTAAATAATTTAGTGACTTCTAGTGACTTTTTGAATTTATTTTTTCACCCAATCTAGTGACATTTTAGTAAAAGTTTGGTGA
The DNA here is from genome assembly GCA_949629135.1 of Eremobia ochroleuca. Classification (NCBI taxonomy): domain Eukaryota; kingdom Metazoa; phylum Arthropoda; class Insecta; order Lepidoptera; family Noctuidae; genus Eremobia; species Eremobia ochroleuca. The sequence continues at coordinate 1,457,561 of OX451411.1, read as the reverse complement.
CTTAATTTTTTCCTAAGCGGCAACACTGCGTAGTGCAAATAATGTCACATTATTATAAGACGTGATGAGACGTTGTGTTAATAATAAATTATACAAATTTAGCGTTATATGACGTTGCGGACGTAACCTAGCTTGGAGAACAGTGCTTCACCCAATCGATTGTAGACTACCTAACATATTCTGTAAGAACAGTACACAGTATACAGTGTATACCCACTACAATCTGTCTGTTTCATAAATGTATTATTATATTGCAGGGCCATTATAATATTATAGATAAGACGTGTGATTCTGTAACCATCTCACCGTGAAAGGTTGGGTGAAGTGAGCGTGGAGTGAGCTGTCATTCGCTAGGGATTAACACTATTAAGTGCCACTTCACTTATGATTTCACGGTGAAATTTTTACAGAATCGACCGGCTGACAATTATTTTAGCTGGATATAATATTTTTTTTTGAAAAATTCCGGTTTCATCCTCAGGTCAGTGCACCTATTCCACGCCAAAGCCACGAATCAGTAATACAAATTACACATGTATCGAACATCGAACATCATTAACGTAGGGTGAGCGCACCAGTTATGGGCACGGGGCACGGCGCCCTTAAATTTGGCCCGCGGGACGAGACCTTCATAAACCTGTTTACCTTACTTCGTGTCGCGTTGAGATGCTGGGTTCCGTACGAGAAGGTGGGATATGAAAACCCTTCCAGTTTTTGGTATCTAATTTTTACTTACCTATTTTCTTAATTCTTTAGGTGTCAGTTTTTAAGTACAAATATTATGAAATAGTTAAGGTGATATGTAAAAAATAAATCATCGCTCGAGGGGTGTGGCTTAACCGAAGACGCGGGGAGCGCCCCCGCTTGAATACATTGAATACATTGAAGCCGGATCCACACCTATCCACACGTTTGTATAAGGTTGATAAAAAAGTTTTGTTGCAAAAATTTCAACGATGTTTTTTTAACTATTGACACAATGTGACATCGAGCTATGTAAAGGATATTCTAGAATGTTTCCTACTCTTCCGCGTGACAGGGTATAAAAGAGCAAGCTTGCGTTCTAATGGACAGAATTGGCTTCGATCTCGCAGGTGCAACTTCGGGCGATCATGTTTTATGTGTGGCGGCGCGGCACAAACGCAAGCACAACTGCTAAAAATATACAGGATGCATTCGGGGAGGACGTATTTTCTCATCAAACAGTCCAGCGTTGGTTCAATTGTTTTAAATCTGGAGACACAAGTTTTGAAGATAAGGAACGTTCCGGACGACCCTTGAGCATCGACGACGCATTGCTCTGCTGCATCAAAGCAAATCCGGAAGCAAGTACGCACGAGCTAGCCAGAGAACTTGGCTGCACCCAAGCATCAATAGTAAATCACTTACTCAACTTGAAATACAGGACAGTTCTAGCTCAATGGATACCACACCGTCTCACCGACGATAATAAGAACTACCGCGTGACCATCTGTCAGTCTCTGCTACTTCGTCATCATCGCAAGGAGTTTTTAGAGGATCTTGTGACGGGGGATGAAAGCTGGATCTTGTATGATAACAGAAAGCGTCTAGGCTATTGGCTTCCAGTCGGAGAAAAACCGCCACAGCATCCGATTGATCCTCACCCACAAAACATTTTGTTGTGCTGTTTCTGGGACGCAAAGGGAATGCTGTTTCACAATTTTCTCCCTGCTGGCACACGATCTCCTCTACACAATACATTGAGAATCTCCAGGAATTAGCAAATGCTATAAGAGAAAAACTGCCAAGACGCGCAACTGTCCACCTTCTCCACGACAACGCGAGACCCCATGTCGCAAAGGCAACCCACAAAACAATCACCGAACTTCACTGGAATTCCGTTTCTCATCCACCATACTCTCCCGACATGGCGCCATCTGACTACCATTTGTTCAAACATTTAAAGGCATATTTGAGAAACAAAACTTTCAAAAACGTCGACGGTCTCAAGAAGGATGTGTTCATATTCTTCGAGTCACAGCCGCCGTAGTTTTGGGCAAAAGGAATAAACGACTTGCCGGCTAGATGGTCCAGTGTCATAGAATTAGATGGCGAATATATTGTTGATTAGAAATTTTGTGTATAAGATATAATATATGAATAAATTAATTCTACTGAAATTATTGCGACAAAACTTTTTTATCAAACTTATATTTGTGACGGCTTGTTGAGGTTTGGCAAGCGTGTGGAGCCGGCTTAGAAAAACATTATGAAATAAAAGATGTTGAATTTTTTTTGTCATCACTTTTGCACCAACCCGATATTTTCTTTGTTTGTATCCTTGCCCCTATTTTTATTAATTACATATTCGAGATAAAAAATATAATCACGATTGCGGGAGGAACGACACAGGTCCGTTACTGACAAAGCCCGCAGGCGATCTGGGCAGGCATAAGAAAGTGACAGAGTCAATTACTTCCACATGCGAAAAAAGTGATCGCAACAATGCGCTGGAACCAAAATAAAACAACGTAAGCGCCAAACCAAATAAAAATTGTTTAAAAATAAATTAAGCTATGTATCAAAAATTTGTTCAGTCAGAGTTTTCAATTACCTATTACGCATATTTTGAATGCAATTTTGCAATGAAATTAATTAGGATTTTAGAATTACAGGAGAAAATATAAAAAAGTAGACGTCTTTTCGGAATTAAATTCTATCGAGGAAATTTGAAGCAATTGCGTTTTCCTTCAGTCAGAGTCTTAATCAAATAGTCAATAAACATATAACTAAAAATCAAATCCAAACATGCTGTAATAGTGAAATAAATGGATTCGAAAAAACACCGAATTTATTTTGATATCGCCTTAATAGACTTTCAGACTGTGCTAAAAACATTGCGATGAACTTTATAGAGATAAATTTCATCGCAATGTTTTTAGCACAATCTGAAAAATCCTTCTTTAAAATGTGCCTTCAAAATCAAAAGACGCATGGAATTTACACGTATGAGAACGGTTTTTTTTAATATAATTTCATTAATACACCGTTTGGTGTATTAGTGAATCAGTCAGCTAGGAAATGCCGGTGCTATCTACTTTTTAAAATATTGACCAATCAAATATTGACGTGTTAAAGTGTGTTTTTTTTAGAAATAGAAATATTTATTGTCCACGTAATACAATAAACAGGTTTTCTGGTTAACAGCAAGCTGGGACTACGTGAGTAGCTTAACCCTTAACCACTGACGTGTATTTACTAGCATTAAGGCTGACGTAGGTCTCATGGACGTTCGCTTTTTTAAACAGGCTTTATTCAGTAATTAGGTATGATACTATGGTTATTTTATTATGTATTATAACTTTGGCATACGTGGGAAATATTTAATAAAATAGACAGCATAGCAACTTTATTTAAGCATTTATTTTACGAAATAGAAAAAAAAAATACTGTAATGTAAACGTCACTGGATCTTAGGAAGGTACAGGAAAGGACAAGTAGGTACGTGCGTGTACGCTGTGAAAAGATATTGTAATTTTTTTTGCGCATCTACGTCTCTCAGACGTACGTCAGTGGTTGAGGGTTAAAGTACACACAGCACACGACATCACACAGCTAGGTTACAGTATATTATTGGCCAGTCTTAAAAGATCTACCCACATAAATAAAAATAAAACATTTCATTTCATAATAATTTTTCAAAACGACCCATTTTTGACGCAGTTGCGTAAAAAGTTAAGTATATTATAAACTTAATACCTATATAATTTAAACTGTATAATTTGATCTAAAAACTTGTCTACTAACTAATCAAATATAGAGTTTACGTAAAGCCGGTTGATTCTGTAAAAATCTCACCGTGAAATCATAAGTGAAGTGAGCTTGAAGTGAGCAGTTTCAATAGTGTTAATCCCTAATGACAGCTCACTCCACGCTCACTTCACTCAAGTTTTCACGGTGAGATGGTTACAGAATCGCACGGCAGTAATAAAAATAAAAATAATAAACATACGGAACCGTCCCCCCTCAGTTGTAACATTTGATCCCGTCGCTCGGGACACATCTAGTGACGTGTGTAATTTATGACCATCTGTCACTCACATATTAGCTGATAGGGTTGCCACCACAAGGAAAACTAAAGGTATATTTTACGTTTTTCCGTGTTTTTTTCCCGAGTTGGGTAGTTTTACTTCATTGAATAGCGTACATTAGTTTTTAAATGTACCATGTATCTCTTTCTACAAAAAATACTGTTAACTACTTCAGTCCTTAAGCCAAGATATATTCCCCGGCTTCCCACGGTTTTTCATCATCTGCCTATCCTTTTCCCAACTATGTTGGGGTCGGCTTCCAGTCTATCTGACCTTCACAACCCAGTTACTGGGTAATACGATATCTCTTGGTAAGACCGGTTGTCAGATTTACAGGCTTCTGACGATCTGTAACGACTGTCGAAGATCCACGAATGACAGCCGGAACCGACGGCTTAACGAGCTTTCCGAGGCACCCAGGGACTCGGTATGTTAAGATGGTCACCCATTCACAGGCCAACCGCGGCAAACGTAGCTTAACCTGATCGATCGACCTGTGATTGGCTGTTATAGTTTAACCACGGGCCCCTTACGCTTCCCACGGTTATTACGACTTGATAGAACATTAACTCAGCCTATCGCAGTCCACTGCTGGGCATAGGCCTCTCCCAGACTGCACCACAACACCCTGTCCTCCGCCTTCCGCATCCAATCTGTCCCAGCCACCATCTCGAGGTCGTCGGTCCATTTCGTCATCAAACATTAAGATTTCTTTATTTTATTTAAGTTAAAGAATAATCTGTTAATACGTATAAACCTTCCGGAATAAAAATTCTAAATGATGATGTAAATCGCATTAAAATCCGGTGCGTAGTTTAGAATAACGACGCGGTCACACAGGGAGGCACA
>OX451411.1:721399-852460 GCA_949629135.1 Eremobia ochroleuca | reverse complement strand
AAAGGTTAAAGGAGGACACTAAGTAACCTGCGAAATTCAAATTTTCTTACGTTTTTTTTTTTAATTTGCAGCAGCGTTAGGCTGTAAGTTGAACAAAATATGATTCACGAGGGTAACAAATATGTATTAACAGAATTATAATCAGTAATACAACGTAAAAATCATAAGCAAATGTGAATTTGTTGCTTCCTTGTAATAGGGACGACTCTCATGCCATAAACCGGGCACAAATCTAGAATAACGTGTTCTACTGAGAAATTTCTGATGAAAAATCCCAATTACACTTTGCCTGAGAAAATCCTGATGGAAACACCCAGTAACATGATATTTTTTGGTGTCTAAATGCTAGCCATTACACACAAATGAATGAAATCCCTTACTCAAAGACTATGTTTTAAAAACAAACCATTTTCTTAGTAGAACGATAGAAATAAGCTAATAAACAAGTGTTACTTACAGAAAATCTTCCCGAAAGTATTTCTTTACTAAACATACCTGTGTTCTGTATACCCAGTGTGATATCTGACGAACTGTATGAAATAAAATGGAGTCTAAAAAATATAGAGATGTATTTCGGTTCTTGGTTTGGTAAAGATCAAACTCGCTACATTGATCATCTGTGCCTAGCCTTTTCCTATGTTGGGGTCGGCTACTAGCCTAATGGGATGCAGCTGAATACCAGTATTTTACATGGAGCCAGTGTCTATCTGATCTCCACAATAATTGGGCTAAGTTACCATATTGCTAAGAGCTGGGTAATTGCCTAACACACTATCAGTAGCAATGCTTTCATTTTGACAGTTCAACAATATTCATTGCGTTATTTACGATGTTGAGCAAACAAATTTTTCGAACATATGAAGCAACTGATTAGCAATATTCAAAATGATTGAGATTCAAATTGATAGTCTGTTACGCAATTAGTGGCTCTCAAATCAAATTCCTAAGTATCTCTAATTTTTTATGCTCTATATGAAAAATTTTATTAATAAAACCACTTTCAGAGAAACTGCAGAATTCTAAAATAACATTTCGCTCAAACATTGAAATTGATTTTATTAATATTTAAAACTGTACTTCAAAATATCTTATTTAACAATTTTGTAAACAAGACTAAACATCAAGGATAGTGTTATGCGTGTTATAAGACTGTGAAAATCGTGCGCGAATCATGTGTGGTGAACTGAACTGAACTGTATTGTGAAGGCGTTAGGGGCGAGAATTGAATGTGCTCTTGTACAATAGCTTAATAAAAATGTCTATTATTGATGTAAGTACCTTCGAAAAAAATACGAATATTTGATACCAAGGTGATTTCATCTGCCGAGCCTTTGACTATGATGGAGTCGGCTTCCAGTCCAACCGGATGCAACTGAAGATCAGTTTTTTTATTTTTATATCAAGTTAAGGAAGTACTAAATCTTATATCAACTTATAAAATGTGATTTGAAAGCAGATTTTACTGATAAAAGACTTGATCAGCCGGTCGATTCTGTAAAAATCTCACTGTGAAATCATAAGTGAAGTGAGCTTGAAGTGAGCAGTGTCAATAGTGTTAATAGCTAATGACAGCTCACTTCCCGCTCACTTCACTTAAGTTCTCACGGTGAGATTTTTACAGAATAGCACTGCTGATTCTCGAAAGTGTTGCGAGTCAATCGTGTTAGAGTGATAGCCGGCTACAAGTAACTAATAATGGCTTCGCTAAGGGCTTTAAAAAGCGTTTTACAACTGTATGTATTACCATCTTAGAACAGAGTAAGTGATTCGGAAAATAATGCACGGTATCCGGTCGTAAATGTAAAGAAAAATTTCGCCTTTGTAGAGCGTCATCTCTGTCACTCATACCTGTGTGGCAGTCTCTTTCTAAAGCTCGATGTGTCATATTATCGCCCGGGTACACACGATGAAATATCAAGGTATACATTTCCAGTTTTAGTTGATCTCGCATTTTATAGGCTTCTCGTACAGTGAGGAGTCAGCTTATACTGGAAATGTATAGCTTGATATGTCGTCGTGCGTACTAGTAACTAACCATATTTGCCTTCATCTCTTTCTATAACTTGGTCGAATTAACTGTGCACCTGAGTTGATGACGTCATTTAGACGCTTTGTTCGCGACATGGCGAGGTTTGCGGGGGAGGCATGGCATTCCAGAGAGTCGTGTAGTTTATTGTATGTACAGGAAATAGAAAAGACCTAACTTAAATTTAATCAGCGCCATTTTGTGAATAATAAACGCTGTTTTCAATAAAGGTGCTTTATCAAAGTGAGTGTTGCTCGCCCCTTTATAGTAAGGTAGTCAGCTGTATTGTATAAAATGAGCTAAATTGTGTATGTATAGGCATTCTGTGTATGTGTATGGGAGCATTCGATGTTGTGATTTTTGGCTGTGGTTGTAGTGAAATTACCATAAGCCTATACGTAATGGACAACACATTTTCCCAATGAGAAAATTCCCAGTTTAACCAGTTAATGGGAATTTCAGTTTGAAAATTTTGACCAGTCTAACCAGATGACGGGAATTTGCAGTCTGACTTTTGATCTCTGCAGAATTCGGAATGTGTGCGTTGTGGTAATTTTACTCAAATCAGTCGCCAAAGTTATTTATGCTGAGATCTTGAGTGATGTAAAGATCTAAATCGGCTTCGAAAATGAGTGTATAGAGGAGGGTATTACTTTACAAGATAGAAAATCATTCCTAGGAATCATTCCCCGTTCGGAATCAATTTCCCATTATCATGGTATTTATTTTTCCCATGTGTTGGAATTTTCCCATACAGAAAATACAAAACATGTTTTTTTACTATAAATTGTTTTCCCAACTGGAATTATGCATGTGCCTTTACACAAATTGTTGAAAATTATTCATTGAAAAACATGAATTGTTTTTCGTTAAAAATTATGAGTTATATTCACGCCTATTTCCAAGCGATAGGCAGGGACATTACTGCTGTTGAGGATGTAAGGTCGCGTGTGCAGTCATTTCGCCTTAAACGGCATAATTCCAATAATGCACTAATTGACAAATATCACGAATTTTGTCGCATTTAGATATTACAAAATTCTGCTCTCAAAACTGTGAAGGGAAACATCGTGTGGAAATTGGCATGTCCTAGAACCAAAAATTCGAAGACATGTGACATCTACCAACCCGCACTGGGCCCGCGTGGTAGCTTGCAGCCTACTCTATCTCGAAGAGAGGAGGGCTGTGTCCCAGCAGTGGGAATATTATAGGCTGATTATGCTATGACAAAATTCATGATATATTAAGTCACTGTGGTATAAAAAAGGCCCCCTGACCGTAACATAGGAGATAATTATGCTTATTAATATCTCTTTATGCTGACCGTGACAGAAGTTTTTAAGTTATACTGTGAAAGGAACTTTGATAAAGAATACAGTAGTGTCCACTTTACTTAAAAACTTTTTGTACCTGCAGAAGTCTTCATTTCATGTTAAAAAAAAAGGCTTCGAAAGTTCGTGGCATACCTACCTGGTCGCCATTTTGATCATCAGTCAGCTATCGAGTTATATAGGTTTCTTGCGTGGCCGACAGTTTGACAAAAATCAAAATTGCACGACAGTAGGTATGGCCAGGCTTCATATGAAAATCTTCAATCCACTTTAATGTTAATTATAAAACCCAGGTTGTTTCTCATTGAACGGAATAATTTTCCCAGTTCGCCCAAAAAAAAAATCCCATTTAGTGTGAATTCTGGCATCTGTAGGCCCAAAATAGAAATACTATAAGGATTTTCAAAGTTAACAAAAAAATGTATAGAAACATATTTTTTTCCGAACAAGTGACAAAATAGTATAACAGTCTGCCTTAATATAGAAAATAATAAGAAATAATATTTAAAAAAATGTTATACAACTAACTGTGTTTAAACCCGCAGCGAACAACGGAGAGAGAAAGATAATTATGGGTAAATCATTGCTAGTTTTTACAATATGGCCGGGGAATCACGGCCGGTTCGAACCTTGCGTTTACGCAATGACATTTTTTAGGAACTAAATGGTGACATGAGGCGAGTGAGAGGACATGCGCGAGAGTTCAGAGAGTCTGTCTTGATTCATCGACCGTTTTGTATGTGGAGAAATGTGGATTCTGATATCACTGTTATGTTCATATTTAGGTATTGTTCTCAACGCCATCTTGGATTTGAGATAATCGCTTTTTATCCAAATGGTATTGCCATGACCATGAGATTAAAAAAAGTGCTTATAGAAAGCACAATATTACCGATCTAGCCCAACAGGCTTTTTAATTTGGGTCTTCTGAAGCTCTGGCCAAAGTGAAGCGAGTCCCGCGCAGGATGATTCGTCTCAGTGTGTCCAGAGCTTAAAAAGCACTAAGGTTAAGTGCGAACGACTAACGATTTTCTATAACGACTATTAACCGCAGCGATTTTTTTTAAAATAAATAAATGATTTGTTAAGCATGTCTTAAGTGTACATACTGAGAATGAAAACCTTTGATATTAGGAGGATAGTGGCATTTGTATAGAGAGAACGATGGATGCTTGGTACAAAAAGACAAATTTCTATTTTTGCATATCGCAAAGTGTGGCATGCCGCTTGCTACGTTTGTACAAATCTTTACGTTATTTTGCTAATGGTAAATGTATTGAATGCCTTTTGTAATAAGGATGATTTTAAATTAATAAAATGACGTGATTATTTGTATAGATACGACAAGTGAAGTGCCATTCAAATTTGAATCTTGTGTCAAGGTGGTGTTAAGTTGAATTTTGTCTTTTGAACTTGGTATAAATGTCGTTTTTTTTTGCTGCGTAAAGACATTTTTTGAGACTGTGAGAGTGTATAAAGGATTTAAGAGCTTGTGTTGTATGTTGTGGACCTATTAAGAAGACGTGCGGCGTTTCGTTACTATTTAGAGCTGCCTTTAACTTCCAAAGTTAGTAAGTCTTTGTTTCTATTTTTTTTTTTTTTTTGTGTGTAAATTTCGTTGATTTATTTGGCGACAAATCACAGGGACAACGGGTCCATTAAATTTTACATATAGTATCATCCCAGACGCGTGACTAGCGATGGCAAGATACGACTTCATATTGCAAGGAAACTGTATTTTTAACGTTAATTTTCTTTTTTAAAAACTCCATTTAATCTTGCAATATCGTGCCAGATCTGGCAACACATTTAAAATCCTATCGTTGCCATTATTTCTCGTCAAATAAACCCACGCAATGAATACGACATAACTCACAAACTATATTAAAAATAAAAAAAAACCATTTCATCGCCTACATTTTGTTTGTCATAACGCTTGTAATATTTTAAGCGGTTAATTTTTGACGGTAGTTTTGCAAAAATGGCTTATTTCCAACAATTTGATATATGTAATTATCTTAATAAGAATATCTTACATTCGTTTAACAATGCTTTAAGCACTATTTTCCTGTAAAAATACTAAAAATGTTATTCAAATTGTAAAAAAAAAAAAAAAAACGATTTGTGTAATAAGTCATTTTTCTTTACTACTCTCAAAGTTTTTTTGTAACAATATATTTATCATTTTGTATACTTTTTTTATGTAATATATGTTACGTATTGTGTGCGTTGGTTTGCGTATTAACAACTGTTTCTATTATTTACTGTTGATATGGACGCCGTAAACCAACGCCTGACGTCAGTGTTTTAAAATTATGTACTGAATCTCATTTTGTATGGAACGCTTTAAATGTTTGTGTGTATTTAATCATGTCCTTTTGATTGAGAATAATAATACTCAATAAGAAACTGTTCTTTATCAGCTAAGTTATAAGGTCGCAATTCCATTGCTGTATAGGATATGCACGGAGAAGTTACAGACGTCAGCTACGCGGTTCATTTGTTTGCCATCCATGCGTACAGCACGTTCACAGTTTTTTTTACCTCTGACAGCAGCAACCTTGTTGTACCGAGAATAAAGATCACAATGATTTTGACAGGCCAGTCAGTGACAGCAACCCAAAAGCAACCTTATTGGAACGAGCATAAAGATCACTGTGATTTTGACAGTGATGCAAAATCAGAGGTAACTTAGAGTGGTCGTGGGTCGCAGTGGACGATCCCACATTCATTTTCATACAAAGCGAAGTTAATTACAGTCCTTTGACAATTATTTTACCTCTGATTTTACATCACTGTCCAAATTACAGTGATCTTTATTCTCGTTACAATAAGCTTGCTGTTAGGATGCTGCTGTCGGGGTAAAATAACTGAGAACGAAGTGCACACGTTTGTATTTTGATCGTAAGAAACAATGGAACTGCGCATTAAAAATAAACCAAAATAAATCTACTTATTTAATTAAAATTTTCAAAAAAAGGCTATTTTTTTCGGTCTTATTCAAAAGGACATTTTTACATTACGCACGCCTGCACACAGCTTTACACTATATGTTTTAAAACACTGAAGTCTGATTGTTGCAAGTTACGTAGTGCATTCTGTATCGTTGTGTCCGATATTATCATTCCCAAGTATTTTACATTAATAAAACTGTATTTTTAACTATTTTTGTGTGTATTTCTTTTTTCATGGTCGTGTTCAAATGGCAAAATAGTTAAATTGATTCAACTACCATTTTTACGAAGTTCCTTTTCGCACGTTAATACTCTTAGCCAATGAGCTATCCGAAAAAAATGTAACATTTTGAACGTCGCGACATTTTTGTTGTTAAAAAACAATTACACTTTTTTCGGTGTAGCTCTCATTCGCCAAGTGTGCAAAAGCGAAAGGAAATTCTTTCAAACCCGGTGTCCCACGACACCTCTCGACTGATTTTTTTTTGTACTGTTTAGAATTTCTAACTGACAGATGTCCCCGATTTCCTTTTTTGTCTAAATGTTTATGTATGGCACAGTGAAATATTCAGGAGGTTTTTTGGTGTTTCTAAATTGAGCAAGTGTAGAAGTAAATAAAGTCTACAGATTTTTCCAGACTGATCTATATTAAAGTTGTTTAAAAATGGGTAATACTTGGGAATCTTTCCAGCAAATGGGAAAAAAAATCGAAAACATTCCTAGAAATTGGAATATCATTCCTTCATTGATCAACTGACCTATGTAATTGTTATTAATTGGAAAAATTAAATCCTTTTATGTTGGAAAAAATGTTTGAAACAACGATGCATAAGACTGTTTACTTAAAAATGATAAAGTTTTTTTAATTAAATCTACTTTTGAGAGAAATTATGATTTAGGATTATTTTTACATTTTTTGTTTTTGTTTATAAATAATAATAGTTTTTTTTCTTAAAGTTGGTAATTTTTCAGTAAATAGTCTTATAATGATGTGCTATGTAACGTATTTATGTATAAGAACTGCATTTAAAATATAATAAATAACGCTTCAGCGCGAGTGACGCAGTGTCAAATACCCGTAATTACTTACTGTATTTAAATTAATAATTATTGATTAATAATGTACGATAGTTATGAATAAAAATGATTTTTAAGCCTTTATGTTTCTGTTTTTTTTTTTTTATAATTTGGTAAGTTGCTCGTGGCAGTGCGTTTGGTGACGTACAGACGGCCGCACGTCAGTGATAACCAGTGATCGGAGTAGGTAGATTGAAATGGGGTTTTTGGGGTAAGCAGGTATGTTGATTCAAGGACGTGTCCGGATGATCTGTGTTTATTTGATAAATTGTCCTATTTATATTTACATACAGGTTGGTACAAGTATTGCTTAGCCTAAGATATTTACATAATATTCAAAACCACCACATTCGTCAGAGGGCGCTCGATGCGCCGCGCATGCGTGGAGCGCGCATAATAGCACAGCCAATCAACGTCGTCCCGCGCGCCGGCGGTAGTAGATGCGGCCGCGCCGCGCGCGTCCTTTCCTCGGGCTGCCGGCGTTGCGTGAAGATCTCTGCTTGTCATCGCGTCGTGTGTCGCCGTGTCGCACCGCGTGGCTTCTACCGCGTCGTGTGTCCACCTCTGCTGCTTCGATGATCTTCACGCATGTCGTCAGCCTTGAGCCCAAACCGTTCTTTTCAGAACGAACTTCTTATTTCTTAACAGAGTCACGTACGTCCTTTTCAAGGCGGTCTTCTCTGTTTCTTTAACTGATTTGTCAAACAACGCTGGGTAGGTATCGGTTATGCAGGTGGTACGGTGTGGGTTGTTTCTGGTACTAGAGGTAAGTGACTGGCTCTGTGTCACTACAGGGTCATTGATCCGAAACGTATACATATATTAATATGGACTTTCCTCCGTAATTTCGGAATTGGTTGATTATTAACAAAAAAAAAACCGGAACTTAGGTAGAATATTATATTCTTTATATTATTTTTTTTTAACGGCACAGTCACGATTTGACACAACCCAGCGACCAATCAGAACAAAGGATCATGGGTGGTGCACTAACCGGTTATCAAAACAATGCGATTTATCATTTATCATTTACGCCCACCGACGACATGCCAGGTAGCTCACTCATTTACTTCGGTTCGTAGAGTGCGCTTCTTTGTTTGTTACTGTGTTGTTAAAACGTTACTCGACCCTCGCCTGTGTACATACTTACTTCTGGAATCTGCTCAAAAATTGTTTTTATTATTCAAATAAATAATAAATGAATTTAGTATTGATACCTACCTTTAAATATTGAATTGAGTAATAATAATATCACTACCAACATTAACAATATTTAATCGGATCCGGAAATACCGGAATTGCTTTCCGGGAAAATAGCTTATCCGTGTTATTCTTTCTGTGGGCATTTATGATACAAGTACCAAAAATCAATCTACCTACTCCGATCACTGGTGATAACACTGACCGGGAGATGGCCTAGCGTAGTACGGGGTTAAAGGGTTATAGTCCAGTCTTAAGGCCAGTTTATACTGGTTTTTGACCCCTGTGTGCGTGTATGTAACCCTCCAGACCGAATTGCGACCAATCTTAGCTAAGGCTAGACTAGCCTTCGGCGCGGCAGATGTGATAGTCCACAAGTGTGTGCGCCGCAGACAGGTAGACTCTCTTCCCTCACTCTTAGTCCGATGGGACGTCAATCCGACACGACCGGAGAGAGATGCAGAGACGCAAGACCAAGGGCTTCACGTGTTTTCCGAGGCACGGGGGTGTCACGCCGCCAACTTCCAAACTCCGGGCTGTTACTAGGAAATCCCTAATAGAAAATTTCAATAACACTAATCGACCTGAGAATCGAACCCAGGACGTCGAGGAGGTCGCTCTTGCAACCACGAGACCAGCGGGGCAGTTACCTCTAACAATCAGTCTACCGTACAGGAATCGACTGAGGTAAAACAAGATTAGAGACGCGATGTGGATTTCAACCAAAGTAATCGGTCGATTTCTGCGCGTCTCAGTAGAAAAGAAACACCACAACACACTGCCCAACCTAGGGATCGAATTCAAGGTGGGTGTTTGGCAGCAGTCGCGCTTACAACTAGGTAGGGAGGACTAGGTTAGGTTGGGTATCGAACCCAGGACCCTTTCTAGCTTTATTCCCGGTCGTCCCCACCACTCTTGCTCAGAGAGTCGTAATTAAAACATTTTAACATTCCGTGAAATCTCTTATTGAAATCCCCATTATTGCATTTTGAGTCTTAGTCTATAGCAGAATGGGTGGGAAATGAAAAGTTCCAATCGTCACCACTGGGGAGGAACGAAGCTTTATTTCCCACTCGTACCCAGTGGGGACGACCAGGAATAAAGTCCCTTTCTACAGCAGCGGCCACGCTTGTAATATCTACACCTATGAGCTACTTAGTACGCTGGGAATCGAACCCAGGGCCCTCTGAACAATAGCGGTCGCACTTGGACTCTTTACCTATGAGCCCTACTAGACTAGGCTGGGAATCGAACCCAAGACGCTCCGAACAGCAGCGGTCGAGTTTGCATTATCTAGAATTACCTTAACCGATTGTTCTCATTACCGACCCGGAATTAAAACTCAGGGCCGTAAGATCCGCATTTATACAAGCTATCCGATTTCGGATCGCATGTACGGAGAAATCGGCAAAGGGAAGTACGAAAACAAAATACGATAACAATTTAAATTTTAACAACATAACGTCTATATTTTCCGAAGCGGTAGGCAGAGGTGTAATGGAATACTCCCGCATTTCGCCAGTTAGGTATAATATGGAGCGAGCGTACTGCCGTCAACCACTCCATTCCCCGACTGCAACAAATTCAATAAGTCTGCACGACCTGGGAATCGAACCCAGCTTAGGACCCCATGTTCAGAAGTTGTGACCATTAGACCAACGCACGAGGCAATAGGTAGTTCCCAGATAGAAATCAACGCCATCTTACGTAGAGCAATTAAACCTGCTACCCCACGGGAAAAGGAATGCAGGAATTTTCTTTCCCTGAAGCGAGAGTTTCACGTTTCCACCGCTAGATGGCACTGAGAGCAAAATCTTTCAAAGTACGGAGTTTCTTTTCCTATTTGTTAAAAGGGATACTTACTGTTAAAATTGAAAAGTAAGTTAGTCTAATGAGATAAATTAGTAATTAAATACAAAGACGTAGGTACTTACTATTTTTTTAACATAAAGATTCCTCGAAAAGATGTCTTTCTGCAATACCTTTGAATCTCTTATCTAAGATATAGAAAAAAGTTACAAAATATTGTTCTAGCAATAATTTAATTGAAAAGAAAAAAATAATCCATTATGGTAATTATTAAAAATTCTTATTTTAGCACTTGTGGTCAGTAAGAAAATTGTCTTGTTTTATAGTAGCCTAAAATGTGAGCGTTTCCCGTTTTCCGCATAGCAGTAATACAGACCCAATGCCGGAGTGACTGGGTTACCAGATTATGAAAATCTGCGTGATTTTGGGGAAACAAAATAAATAATGGGGAAGTTTTTTTGGATTGTATATTCTAATGTGAATTGAGTATAACCATTTGTTTTGTTTTGAAAGCTATTCGAAATATTTTGTCGTAAAATTAATACAGTTTCCGCAATGTACGGATGCGTCCTGAAATATATGTAGGTATAGATAAATAAATAAAACACCAGAAGTCCAAATCTCGTAACTAACGTAATTTGTAAAATGTAGAGGGTATTAGACGTATTTTCGACAGATTGAGACTGAGATCAGAAAGCGAACGTTTTTAAAATTATGAGAATTGCATCGCATTGCATTATATCGAAATAAAGCAGAGGGCTTTATTTTTCTTTCATGGTAGTCCTTATTCTGTCTACTTTATTCGAACAAATGCGAAACATATACAACGTGTAACGTTAAATGCGCAAAACCTGAAAATAGTTTGATCAGAATAACGAGCAGAATTAATTGAACCACTTTTTAATATAGGTCACATTTTTCAAAAAATCTTCATTAAAAACGTTGCCGTGTCTATTTATTACTAGATCAAGCAAGCCAATGTCAGCACTGCGCAGCGGCCCGGTGACGAGTCCTCCCTTGATAAAGCAACGTCGCAGACGCAAGAAACGATCAGAATGGCCAGTAAAACTAAAACAGCACATAAAACCTTTACAATTTTTTTAATGACTTATGTTCTCTGTGAAATAGGTCAATTGAATTAAAAATCAGTTGGGGCGTCTGAGGTTTTGCGCATTTAACGTTACACGTTGTATACAAAAAACTAAATTCTGCTAAGCCAAAGAAGTACCTAGGCTACGCTTGAAATAGCACTAATCTATGCATAGTAATTATAAGGTGAACTGCTTACACCAAACAGCTGGGTAATTGCGTAACTCACTATCAGGAGCAATGGTTTCTATTTGACAGTTTAACAACATTTATTGCGTTATTTACGTTGCTGAGCAGACACTTTTGTCGAACATATGGGGCAATGGATTAGCAATATGCTTCAAAATGATTCAAATTGAGAGTATTAGTGTGTTACGCAATTAGGGTGCTTTTCTAACGACCTACCCCTCTGGGCTGTACTACTATGCATTCATTAATAATTAAATGTCTTTCTAGGACACTAGAAGGTACATATGTAGTTTTACACAACAAAACCTTACTGAAAACCGTACCATACCGAAAACCGTCGCAAAAGACTTAATACTGCTAAGTGATACAAAATACCTCAAAAGGATTATTTTTCGCAAAATTGTGACGTTTTAATTGCTTCAGCATTGTTTTTTCCACCTTGCGTATTGCGTAACTTCGAATATAGGCTGGTAGCCCCGGCAGTGAGTTCGCCGCGCGCTGTCTAGTCGGCGTGTCCCTCGTAAAATGGGCTTAAAATCGCTGCATTCACGCATAACGTTATAAAACATAGAAAAATACAACAAAAAACACATTTAATTATGATTAAACCATATTTATAACACAAGTTAATTAGGTAACAGTGATTAGTGTTTATTTTTTCACGTAAACGGCTATCATAATGTTAATTGGTAGGTAAAAAAATAGCATATATTAAATATTATTTTTTTCGGTAAAGAAATTGTGATAAAAAACCTTTTCTATTTTTTTTTTCTATGTTGACAGTAGGTTTTTATTTTATTGTGGCTGCATAAAAAACGTACATTATTCCAGTAATACAGCAGTTTTTTTAATGTGATAATGTGATTGCATAAAATGAATAAAACCGCAGTGTTTTTGGTAAATAATAATCGTGGAATGTAGCGGTACGTAAAATCAATAATGTCCGCGCATTGTCCCGCGTGCTGTAGTACGATTTTTTCTGTTCCACACACTAATGTCAAAATGATTAAATTGCGACAAAATACACATTTAAGCAATTCATTTGTATAATACTATCAAATAAATTATTTATTATGGAGCCCAATGTACGCAAACTTACGTAAATACATAGATTTTGCGAAATTAAAACTCCGCAGTGCCAATAAATCACGAAAACATGTACAATGGTAATAAATTACGAGAGTTCCCGCCATTTAGTGTCAAAATTCGGAATAATTCCAATGACTGTTGTCATCTGCAATGTCAAAATAAAAAAAATAAAAGAAAGCGCTAGTTGTTTTAAAATGCCATAGATGGCGCTTGAATATTTACCTAATTCTCGTGTCGTACTTTTGTAAAAGTGCCTTTGCTTATTGACATCTTTAGTTTTTTTATTTCTATTTTCTACGTTATTACAACATTTTCAAGTGTTTTTCACTTTTTGATAAATTGAAACATGAATGAAGGAATTATTTACTTGTAGAAATTTATTATTTTCTGCCAGTGTTTATTATCATAATTTAACCGAACCGGCTACTCACTTTAATTAGACTTACGGAGATGTATACCTTTATTAATTATTAAAAAAAATTGTTTCATTGGTTCAAGAAAGCGTAAAACAATATTTATTTTTAGTTTCTTCTTCATCTTTCTTTAAATAACTTCCAAAAGTAATGAAGTAATCTTTTGTTATGAAAATACATTTAGTTTATAAAAACTTACGGTTAAAATAATTATAAATAAGATAAAACTGAAGTGGCAATGAGAAGAAAGTCGAGCTGAAAACAGTTGACAAGCGGAAGGAAGAAATAGAAAAAATGCGCTGGATATTTCCTGTGCCAGGTGAGACTACCTACGTGTTTTTTTAAAATACTTACCTAGGTAAAGTCGTCCCACGAAAGAAGTAGTATAACAACATTTACAACAACCCGCTTATCTCACGCAGCTTTCTATACAGGGTGAAATTTAAAACATGCGACAAATCGAAATGGGAGATTGTACTCATCATTATGAACAACTTTTACTATGGGACCAAACGTGAAATTGCGAAAAAAAAATCAGCTGTTCCCTACATTTTGACGAGTTACGCGAACATAAATGTAGGGAACAGCTGATTTTTTTTCGTGGGATAAACCTAGTACAGTAAAAAGTGCTTGTGCGAATGTGGGTTGGTCTTGAGTCTTGACTAACCCACATTTACTCGAGCGATTTTTTTTTTCGTGACGTTTTGCTACCGCGCACTGGATTTTCAAGGCACCGATCAGCGCCGAGATTTGAAAATTGAACAGCGTATTTTTTTGAAGCGCTGAGATGCACACTGTTGGGTTCTCAATGTTTGGCTCAACACCGAGGGTTGAAAATCAAATGGGCGATAAAAATCATCGCGCCCGTGCAAATCTGGGCTTTAAGTCACTGCGTACTCGGAGAAGTCGAGACTAATAATTGGTAACAGCAGCAGTCGATCGAAGGTTCCGCGGTCGATTTGTGGATGGGTGGCCATCCATAATATATCGAGACCCCTCCGTGCCTCGGAAAGCGCGAGTCCCGGCTGTCATTCGTAGATCCTTGACAGTCGTTATAGGTTATCAGAAGCCCGAAAGTCTCACAACCAGTCTTACCAAGGGATATCATACCCAATAACTGGCTTGAGTAGCTCAGATAGGCAGTCGCTCCATGTATCATACTGGTATTCAGCTGCATTCAATAAGACTGGAAGCCGATCCCAACAAAGTTGGCAAAAGGCTAAATACTGATTTCAATATTTCACGTCCGCACACAGATTTTGACTTCACTAGCTACAAATTATAGTTCGGCCGTCCAGAGAATGCGTTCCTCAGCTGAGACTTGTCAGTGCGAAAATTCTAGTAACTAATAGAGATCACATTCGCAAAACACGTGTTCGTTTGTATAAAACTGACAGCTGTCAAGAACGCATTCTCTCGACGGCCGGACTGTAGTTGTCAAAATCAATGGTTAATAAAGGTGCTGTGTCTGTACCTAGCATAAGGGTGCCTAGTGCCTATGCACTGTGTACTGTGTCCAATTGACATTGATAACGTCTTTGTATCGTAGCAGGAAAGTTGATTTTGGTACAATAACGTACGGTTGCCTTATCCTACTAGGTACTACGATATTACTACAATACATTTCTTTGTATCGGATCGAATGAATGCACTCCGGAACCTTGAAGAGGATCCGTTCGTAGTTTGAGAGAGACAGAGCAACTAGAGATAAATAACTTCATATGGACAGTTATGTTATTACTAAGAGACGCTAAATATTAGTTTTTTTTTTAATACCTACTTTATGCACAAGTAAAAAAATACCATATGAAGGCGGACTTAATGCCTGAAGGAATTTTCTACGTCAAAAAGTTCAAGTTAGGTCGGATGGTTACCATCATCATCAGGAAGGGCATTCCACAGAGAGATAGACTGAACGAAGAAGGAAGAGTGAATGAAGTCTGGGTATATTTACCTACACGGGCCGGTTAGGTTGACTACTGTGTGTAGAAGTACTAAAAGATGGCATCGCATCGCTGTCAACTGCCGATCTCACCGTGAAAACTTACGTGAAGTGAGTTGTCATTACTGTCAAGCCTTAGCAAACTTCATCTAAGTTTTGACGATGAGGTCGAGTGGTCAACAAATCATAATATTCTTGGCCATAATGGCCACAATCCTATCCTACTTCCTACTACGAGTATCACACTAATATTATAAAGGCGAAAGTTTGTGTGTGTGTGTGTGTTTGTATGTTTGTTACTTCTTTACGCTCAAACGGCTGGACCAATTTTGATTAAATTTGGCACACAGATAGTTTATAACCAGGATTAACACATATAATACTTTTTATCCCGATATTTCTACGGGATAGAGATTTATGCGGGTGAAACCGCGGGGCGCAGCTAGTAATAATATAAAAGCGAAAGTTTGTGAGGATGGACGTTTGTTTGTTACTCTTTCACGTAAAAACTACTGGACGGCTTTGGATGTTTGATAAACAGACAGTTTATAACCAAGATAAACATATAGGATACTTTTTATCCCGATATTCCCTCGGAACTGAAACTTATGCAGGTGAAACCGCGGGGCGCTGCTAGTACGTGCAAAAATAGAAATATCATCGTAGATTCGTTGACTCATAATACTTGCCTTCAACATAGTTGGGAATAGGTTAATCATAATTAACGTGATGGACATGCTCTAAAGTAAGGTTTTTAATTTTATTTTCAGCTCTCTCAGCATAGGATTTTAATTTTGATTTTGATTTGATTTTGGATTTAATTTTGATTTTTATTTGATTTTGATTTAAATTTAATTTTTTTATGTAATCATTTATTTTTATTTTTATTTCAATCTTGGTCTTCATTTTAATGTTAATTTTGGTTTTTAATTCTGATTTTTTACATGTAACATAGCTGTTTAAGTCGTACTACCTACTAACTTATAATATTATGGGCAAAATATGTCTGAAATAAAAATATATATATTTTTTTTATAGGTAAATTTATTACTGCAGTAGGTACCTATAGGTAGGTCTTCTATATAAACACAAACGAACTCACCCTGTTCCTTTTAACATAATCCAATGCACAAACAGAATATGAGAGCATAGGTATACCCATCCAAATCTAAGGCCTACGAACTGACAACTTGACCTGACCTAACTCGAGTGCTGACCTCAGCTCAAGTTTCTATGTATATTGTCAACACGGACGAAAATAGACTGTTGTCAGTGAACGAGACGGAAATAGACTCTATATTCACGTCGTTTAGACAATCTTTTAGGGAAATATTTAACTGTTTCGCAAAAAAAAAAAAAAACAAATTGAGCTTCTAATGATGGACATTTTTTTAAATTATTGAACCTCTAAAAAACTTTTTGCGCTTCTAGTGATGCACACTTTTTTTCAGTCAACCTGTGTTGTCCCACTGCTGGGATTTGAACTCGGATAGGAACGATTCCAAATCGTCACGCCAGCGTTTCTTAGGCCTACCTCGATGACGACGCTTGTCTTTAGACACCCACTGGGGTAAATAATTAATGAGCTTCTTTTTCACTTTCTGATGCCTCACCCTTGGTCGCAGTAACTACTCTAAGGGTAGGTACCCCAACCAAACCGGTCAGAGGGGTAATTGCGTAACACACTGTCAGTAGCAATGGGTTTCATTTTGACAGTTCAACAACATTCATTGCGTAATTTACGTTTTTGAGCAGACCATTTTTTCGAACATATTAAGCCATGGATTAGCAATATCCTTCAAAATTATTCGGATTGAGATTGATTGATAGTGTGTTACGCAATTAGGGAGCACTATTACTCTCAATTTGAATCATTTTGAAGCATATTGCTAATCCATTGTTCCATATGTTCGAAAAATGTCTCTTCTCAACAACGTAAATAACGCAATGAATGTTGTTGAACTGTCAAAATGAAACCCATTGCTACTGGCCGTGTGTTACGCAATTACCCTACTGGTTAGGTTGGAACTATGACCAACCACGCGGGAGCCAAATTGGTCGCAGAAACTAAGCTAGGGCACCTCGATCAAATGTTTTAGGTTAATACTGTGTGCACAGTTATTTCGCTATTTAGTAGTTTTAAGACCCCAAAATAGGAATTATTTGAACTTCATAGAATGAGGCGCAATCATTATATCGCCGCCATTATTAGGAATAGATGTGATGACACGTGTTCGCTGCAGCCCCAAACAGCAGTGCTATTCTGTAAAAATCTCACCGTGAGAACTTAGGTGAAGTGAGCCGGAAGTGAACTCTGTCATTCCGTAATGGTAGGTATTGACACTATTAAGTGCTCACTTCACTTATGATTTCACGGTGAGATTTTTACAGAATCGACTAGCAGTACCTACCTACTCGTATTCTCAGTGTGTTCGCAGATCGGTGGGATTCCCCGATCTTGCGGAGGTGGATGCAGCTCCACGCTGAATTATAATTGGACGTAGTTAAACGAAAAGGATCCAATCCACAACATGGTCGAAAATAAGTTAAGTGCACCAAACTGATGCTAAATATCAGTACTATCGGCCAGTAAAAAGATCCAAGCAAAAACAACTGTCTATCACTTTTTATCAACCTCAGAACCGATCCACATGAATGGCACATTAAAATAAAATTACCTTGGACAATCCAACCTTCCTGGTTCATAGCCAATATTACCAACCAATTAAGTAAAACGAATCAAGAGTCTGGATTCTTTTTGCGTAATTACAATTTGTTCATTACTTTCAATGGATTTTAAAATGAATACCACTAAAGAAATATCTTCCAAACTTCAAACGTTAATTATTTCTAAAGTGACTTTGTGTGGACTGGATCCTTTTTGTGTAACTACGTCCAATTGTGTGTCTGTGTCTGTAACCCACTAACACTAGAAGTTATGTAAAATTATTACTAACTCTATGGACTCCTGTCTGAAATAAAAGTTTTCTATCCTATTCTATTAGTGTTGTGTGCAATAATATTTTTAGTAGCTCAAAATGGGAATTATTAGAGACTAGCTGTGCCCCGCGGTCTCACCCGCAAGGTGTCGATCCCGTGGGAATATCGACATATTAAATATCCTGTGTGTTAATCCTGGTTATAAACTATATGTGAACCAAATTTCATTCAAATCCGTTCAGCCGTTTGAGCGTGAAGAAGTAACAAACATACAAACACACACACACTCACAAACTTTCGCCTTTATAATATTAGTGTGAGTAGTGTGATTCGATTGAATAATGCCAATATTTTATGCGGGGCTTGTGGCTAAGTAATAACAGCCGCACGGGTCGAGCGGTCTGCCGCAGTTGGTCCGTGGATGGGTGACCATCTTCAAAAACCAAGATCCCTCCGTGCCTCGGACAGCACGTTAAGCCGTTGATCCCGGTTGTCATTCGTGGATATTTGACAGTCGTTTCGGGTCGTCAGATTCCCAAAAGTCTGACAGCCAGTCTTACCAAGGGGTATCGTATTACCCAGTAACTGGCTTGTGGAGTTCAGGTAGACAGTCGCTCCATGTAAAATACTGGTATTCAGCTGCATCCGGTTAGACTGGCCCAACATAATTATA
Organism: Eremobia ochroleuca; assembly: GCA_949629135.1. NCBI lineage: Eukaryota > Metazoa > Arthropoda > Insecta > Lepidoptera > Noctuidae > Eremobia > Eremobia ochroleuca. The sequence goes on along the minus strand of OX451411.1, from coordinate 833,728 downwards.
CGTAGTTAGGAAAAGGCCAGGCAGATGATGCAGGATGATCTACACGTTGAAGGACAAAGTAGGTACAGTATTTGGCCTTAAAACATGACACGTCGAGTTGTCAAGTGACTGTCACTCACATAAGTTGTCTCTCCTACCGAGACAACACTGTTTATGCATTGAGATGGGAATTTATGGGATGATTTATGCTAGACCGTGCATCGCGCGAGCTGTGTCCGTGTCTGCTTGATTTGTAGGGAACAAGACTCGGACGGGATACATGTGCTTCAGAAAAAATATACGTGAAGTTTTTGATCCTATCTACTACCTATACACGAAGACACTAAACGACACTAAACGACTCATATTAACGAAGTTTTTGTGGCAGCTAAATTAAGACTGGGAGTTTTGACTGCCGCTGTTATGCCTTAAATATTAGCATACGTAGAATTATTCTAATACATATGGGGAAGCTGGAGCTATGCACATCAGGCGTTTCATATTCCGTATCACTAGTTATTCATAGTTGTTTCTTTCGGAGCCCGAACTAATAATTAATGACAACACGATTTGGCAGCTATCTCTACTTCCGATGTATTTTTGCTCGTATGTAAAATATAATCTGACACTTGTTTGGACGGATCATCTACTTCCTGTCGGGCCTTTATCTTCGTTGATGGACTCAGAGAGATTCTCAATTCGAGTTGTATCAATACCCAGTCGGGACACGGACGCCGAACAGTGTAGCATGAACTGCGGGGTAATTGCGTAACACACTATCAGTAGCTATGGCTTCCATTTTGACAGTTCAACAACATTCATTGCGTTATTTACGTCGTTGATCAAACAAGTTTTTCGAACATATGAAGCAATGGATAAGCATTAGCCTTCAAAATGATGATATGATTTATACGCATCTCAATGCTCCTTAAAAAATGTTCTTGAAATTTTGGATACCTGTCTCTTTACATCCATCAACGAAGTTACGGGGCCATCTGAAAGAAGTCGAAACTTCGGAGCGAACCCTACGCCCTATTAATTAAAATTTTTGGAAGGGGCTACAACGTTTCGGGAGTAGGGACAACTGTCAAATCGTTCGTGGCGTTATTCATTCTTAGGTCGGGCCCCGAACTAATCTTATGGCCGTAAGTGTTACGGTTTATGAATTGCCCGTAACTTGCACCCTAAACTTAACACACTGTGAATTACAATCTGAATCATTTTGAAGGATATTGCTAATCCGTTGCTCCATATGTTCGATAAATTTGTCTACTCAACAAAGTAAATAACGCAATGAATGTTGTTGAACTGTCAAAATGAAACTCATTGTTACTGATAGTGTATTACGCAAATACCCCGCAGGTGTTGGGAGGATAGTGTAGGCGTCTCAACAGGTACCAGGTACCTAGATTACTTTTAGATTTCAGAGCCAGTTCGACGGAACGATTGTGAAGGTGTCATCCACACAGTATTGTTTTACGCTGTGTGACGCAAAGAGGCCGTGTCTGATCCCTATTCTGTAAATGACACGTTTTCATGCTTTTTATTCATTTTTTGAAACAATTATGTAAATTATTATGTTGTCAGGCAAACAACAGGAAAAGGTCGTCCGTCTTTCATTAAATCAGTTACATTTTATGCAAAAAAAAAGAAACAATTTACTGCCGTATTTACTACTTAGGTGAAGCTTTGGTTTCCTAGCTAGATAAACCATTTATTTGGCGCATACAAAAGACAAAGACCTAGGAAAGTGGTTCCGTCATATTATAACAATCGTCATGAAAATCTGTCATTTTCGCCAATATTTGATGTAATTATTGTATCAAAAGACGCCATATTTGAGGAGCGTCGGAACAAAAACCGATATGTCTTAATTAAGACATTATTTTTTTTTAATTTTTTACTGTTACAAAATGTTTAATTATAAGTACACCCTTCAGGAAAGAAATCAATTAAAAAACAGTTACATCCATCTTAAAAAAAATATCAAAATACTGTGGTCAAATCAAAACCGGCAAATAAATTTTTAAATTCAAAATGTTCTTGTTGTTGGATTAAAAACCGATAATTCTTATTAAGTTTTACACAATTCAACAATGGTCGGATCAAATTCAATTCAGTTCAATACCGACATATCCATTTTGGTTTCGTCAAAAACCGATATATCCAAATGATCGCGTCAAAAACCGATATATCCATACTTGTCCGCCAAGTAACTCCCTAAATTAAGTACCTACCCTCCGTCAAGTTTCACACATCAATCGATGTCACTTTAACTGCAAATTGACATGCTATAATTTTCCACTTTTGTAACATTCAAAAACTTACAAGCTTTTTTTTAATTTGTGAAAAATATGGTAAATTCGATATATCGGTTTTCGTTCCGACGCTCCTCATTTGTTTTGAGATCTGCCGACGACGTTAGTCATTACCTAACTAGGTACACGTTGCTTGACGTTACTGACGTTAGTGAAAACATATACAGGGTTTGGACATCGACGCGTAACGTGTTACCATGGTTTTTCAGTACATGATTCTGAGCGGAAGCTGAAGAGGAAGCTCAATTTTCGACACTCGCAAGGGAATCAAAACCTACAGGGTACTTCCCGTGAACTCAGAATCTTGAAATTTGGTGCGAAGCAACGTCTTATAGCACAGATAAAGGAAAAATTGCGAAAACCGTAAATTTGTACGGAACTGTCGGTGCGCGAGTCCGACTCGCATCACGTCGTCTAGAATCATATGCTGAATTCATGGTTTCAGTTTGCGCGTCCATGTCTCAGCTAGCCGTATTAGTTGCACAATGGTGCCGAATACTGTTGTTTACAAACTAAACGAAATTTTATGTTCAATGCATCTTTTCTTTCTGTTTCATTAAGAATAGGACAGAATATAAAACATTAGTTTGGTCCTGTCAAATTAAGACACTCCATAGACAAGTACTAAAATGTCAATTTACGTCAGGCGTTGACTAATTTGACAGGACTAAACTAATATTACTCTTCTGTCCTTTTCTTAATGAAATAGAAAGAAACCATGTACAGCAGTGCGATTCTGTAACCATTTCACCGTAAAAACTTGGGTGAAGTGAGCGTGGGGTGAGCTGTCATTAGGGATTAACACTATTGACACTGCTCACTTCAAGCTCACTTCACTTATGATTTCACGGTGAGATTTTTACAGAATCGGCCGGCTGAACTTAAATTTAGTATAGTTTGTGAACAAGGGATTCGGCGCCAATTAGTAATTTCTCAGTAGCAGCCCGGGAGTCTGGATTTGTGCCCGGTTGGTGGCAATAGGCTCCCCTCCCCCCCTATTACATGGGACTTGACAAAGCTGGCGAAATATGGGTGTACTATAGGTACAGCTCTGCCTAACCCTGGGGAAACAAAGCGTGAAGTTATGATGTTATTTAAACCGCAATTAGCGTTCATCATGTATGCTCTCTCGCTCCTTTATATTACTCAACGTTTGGTCCGCTTAATACATTTATTTCATCCGGCTGCAGTGTCATTTGACTTTCAACCTTCTACATGCACTCAGTCACGGCCGGCCTAGTGTCCGTCTAAACAGCATGCTAATTGCGAAACACTATAACTCACAATACAAATCATTTTGAAGAATATTGCTGATCCATTGCTTTATATGTTTGAAAAATTTTTCTGCTCAACAACGTAAATAACGCAATGAATTTTGTTGAACTGTCAAAATGAATGCTATTCCTACTGTTAGTGTGTTACCTAATTCCCCCGCAGGCATTAGAGTCATTAAATCCGGCGGCTTCGCCCTCAGTAGGCGAAAATTGTCCCACGGGGCGGTACTACCGAGATGAAAGTATCCTATGTGTTAATCCAGACTTACTGTGTACCTTTCAAACAAATCCGTTCAACTGTTTTTGTGTGATTGAGTAACAAACATACAAACTTTCTCTCATTATGTCGTCGTGTGTACATACAGATGACTTATCAGATGCAACCATTTGCACTGTATGCGCACCAGTGACCACAAAAATCTTTAATAAAGTTGGTGGGATAGAAGGACACGTCATCGTCTGCCTAACCTTACCCCACCTATGTTGTGGTCGGCTGCCAGTCTAGCCAAAGGCAGCTGAATACCAGTATTTTACATGGAGCGACGGTATTATCTGAGCTCCACAACCCAGTTCCTACTGGAATATGAAGAGGACATGAAATGAAATTGTTTATTCTGTAAATAGGATAACGTAACCACTTTTATACGCCATATATAAAAAAAATAAGCTAGATGAACTCGACATTTCCAAACTGACTGTAGCGGCATCTACACCGCCACATGCGAACTACGCATTATACTGACGTTACGCAAAATCCTACATCGCGCAAGCAGAGTTTACCGTGTAACTAGTATAGGCGCACATATGTGACAATCCGCGGCTAAAGGTACCTTATGGACGTTTATAGTTTCGAAGATATTGAATGTTTTGTAAATTTTGCAAGAAATATAGATTTTTTTTTATTGCTTTTTCGCAAAGCATAAGATCTGAAATTTATTTACCTGTTATTATTTTTTATTTAACTTACAACGGCAACATAGTGTTCGAGGTGACTGAACTTAAAATGTCTGTTTCTCGAAATTGCACAATTTCGAATATAATTTAAAAAAAATTATATCTCCGTAACAAAACATCGTAGGAGGTTGATCTTTTTTGATATCTACAGCGTATTAATCGCAGATTACTAGCGTATGCATAACTCCATATCGACCACAAGGTACCTTTAGCCGCGGATTGTCACATATTACAATGTCCCGACTTCAACCGTCGGGCAATTGCCCATCAGACACGACACGCGTCTGATTGCAGGATCCTACCTTTTCTGTGGAGGATGAGTGAACTTTAAGAAAAAGTCGAAGAACTGGCGAAACAAACACACGTGGGTTTCAAAGTCGTCTCTTTTAAGTCCAGACATAATCTTCTTCAGGCCAATACCATGCATGTTACTGTCTGGTGTGTTGGTCTTTTGAGGAAAAAACCACACATATTTGAATGGACCTGTCCAGTCATTGCAATCATTTGTCAGTAATCGTGTAGCTCAACTTTTAGCGATAAGACTACCCATTGTGTGACGCCTTGTAAAATTTGTACGACTAAATTTATATAGTGTAACATTTATGGTGTAAATAATAAAGAGTATATTCTATCTATCTCAACTCAGAACTTAAAGAGTTTGAAAGAACACTTATTAAAATATTATAATTTAATAATCTGGCAGAGGAGTCACGGTTATTGCGCATACGACTCTATTTATTCGCTTGTGACGTCCGAACTACGATAATTTTACTAAAGGTTTATTTCGGGGACATAAGTGATATATATTTAATGGGAGAACTCGTTCCAGATTCACGAATTGAAACTTCCGTTTGATCTTAGTGGACAATACTTAATTTTTTTGTTGTTATTCGATGACAAAAAAAAACACAAAAACAGCCCACCTATTTATCTGGCGGTATATTTTGTGAAAATTTCATCGTGAAATCATAAGTGAAGTGAGCTGTCAATAGTGTCAATCCCTAGCACGGTCAGCTGTAAAGATCTAACGGTGAAAATGTAGGTGAAGTGAGCTGTCAGAAGTGTCCATGTCATCTGCATCTGGTGAATTAGCAGCTTCACCTAAGTTTCATATGTGTACTTATCTACGAGTTTAGTAAATTAATAACGATTTGCAAAATGAGGAAAAATGGTTTATTGTATAACTCTATTTTATAGTAAACTAGCGGCCCGCCCCGGCTTCGCACGGGTGCAATGCTGATCACTACATAGTGTAAAACACAGCCGCTTTCCGCTGTCTGTCTGTCCCTATGCATGCTTAGATCTTTAAAACTGCGCAACGGATTTTGATGCGCTTTTCTTTAATAGATATAGTGAGTCAAGAGGAAGGTTTATATGTATAATACATGCATAATATAGTAGAGAAACACTGATAATTTTAGAGCCATTATTTCTCGTAAAAAGTTAAGGATGGTTATTGTGGGTTATCCCTAAGAGATAGACATATACCATCGCGGACTTTTTTGTAGGCCTTTTTAAGTTGTACAATACTGCAGTACATTATTTTAATCTATCTCGAAGGGTTCAGCCAGCGTTTACAATGTAAGCGCAAAAAAATGTGTTTATTTACGATATCACTTTAGAAACCTCTAAAATTATCAGTGTTTCTCTACTATATTATGTATGTATTATACATATAAACCTGCCTCTTGAATCACTCTATCTATTAAAAGAAACCGCATCAAAATCAGTTGCGTAGTTTTAAAGATCTAAGCATATATAGGGACAGACAGACAGGGAAGCGACTTTGTTTTATACTATGTAGTGATTCTCCTAGATAACTTAATCCCAATTGACATCTTACGTTTGACGTTTACTGTGGCATCGAGGTTGTGAATTCCAGCCAGTGCTGGTCCGCCGGTCGCGCAGGTCGTATATGCGCTCGATGAATACGATGTCCCACATTTCACGATATTTTTTTTTACATAGGTACCTAATTATTATTACAGATGCATTGTATCGGAAATGTTTGATCAAATGGCTCGTTGCCCTTTTTGTAATCAAACAACATTAAAATAAATAAATTTTCTTTACAGCGTGGTTCAGATTTCTAGTTTTATAATCTGGAAAAATGCTTTTACCAATTTTTTATTCAATTTTCTTGGCCGTTTGCCACCTTATAATATTACTGCGGAAACCCATGAATTCCCATTTACACTGCCATTTTACAAATTACACACATTTATATTTTATTTCGCCTCCCGACTGATTTCGGGCACGGTGGCCAATCTCAACGGAGATTAACCAGGTACGCAGGAGATATTATAGGTAGTGCAAAGTGTGTGCGTAAACACAGGTGCATTCTCTGTTACTCTCATAGTCCGATGGGACGGCAATCCGACATGACAGGAGAGACATCGGCACCCTAATTGCGTAACATACCTACTATCAATCACAATCTGAATAATTTTGAAGGATATTGCTAATTCATTGCTTCACATGTTTGAAAAAATTGTCTGCTCAACAACGTAAATAACGCAATGAATGTTGTCGAACTGTCAAAATAAAAGCCATTCCTACAGTTAGTGTGTTACGCAAGTACCCCGCAGGCGCAGGTACCCAACGACTTCACGTGCTTCCGAGCACGGGGTGTTAAACCGCCAACTTTCAAACTCCAGGCTGTTACTAAGAAATTCCTAATGGAAAACCCAATAACTGTAGTGATATTTATTTTAGAAGTATGTATGTATGTATGTTTGTATTTATGTATGTATGTTTATTTGTATGTATGTATGTAAGTTTATTCTCATAGTATTTGTTTAGTTTTTCAAATAATTATATTTATATAGTTTTTTAGATTACGATTTTATGTATTTTTTTGGTCTCCTTTACTCTTTCGCACGCTGTCTACATCTCTCTATCTAATGTCCTATCGCAGGTATGCTGGAAGATATTTCATAAGAAATAAGCATCACCTTTGTACCTATTTTTCTGTTCTGTTTTTTTTCTTGTCTGTTTATATATGTGTGTACATAAATGGTAAATAAAAACACTTTTGCCCGACCGGAAAACCGAACCCAGGACCCCACACTCAGCAGTCGTGCTTGCAACCACGAAACCAACGGGGCAGTCACATTTATATACAAGGTGTAACTTAAATAACGCACAACCTCTTAAGGGGTCATTGTACTCATCATTATGAACAACTTTTACTATGGGACCAAACCTGAAATCGCGAAAAAAAAATCAGCTGTTCCCTACATTTATGTTCGCATAACTCGTCAAAATGTAGGGAACAGCTGATTTTTTTTTCGCGATTTCCGGTTTGGTCCCATAGTAAAAGTTGTTCATAATGATGAGTACAATGACCCCTTAAGAGGTTGTGCGTTATTTAAGTTACACCTTGTATAGTAGGTTATTACCTACAGTAAAACTGATCCCTTTAAGACTACTGTCTAGATTAAAAGTTTTTAATTGGAAAAACGAGCTTCACACAAAAACACATACGGTCTTACTCATATTACAAAAGAAGGTTATTCTTGACAGGTGATCATCGAGTCAGTTTTTGTAATATGAACATAAATGTTATCAAAATACAGGTCGGTCTAATCTGTAAAAATCTCGCCGTGAAAAGTAAGGTGAAGTGAGCTGTCACTCCACCTGATGCTAGAAATTGACACTATTGACAGCTCATTTCACGAGTTTACACGGTGAGATTTCTACAGAATAAAACGGCTGGTCTTTTATGAGCTTTACCTTAGTCGGAATAAAGTTCCAAATATAAAAGCTAGGTAGTAGGTCGAAGGTTTGAGCTTGGGATGCAGTTAGATATATCGTTTTGTAATAAGACGATATAAGTTTGTTTCTTAACTTATTCTAGGCCTTAAACACTACAGTAGGTATCGAGGTTTAGAAAGAGACTGTCACACAGGAATGAGTGAGAGAGGCGACGTGAAACAAACCACTGACCTATATTATACAATTATGTTCGACTTTAAGAAATAACAGTTGTTTTTGTGCCGATTCAAAGCGCCACGCTCGAGCGTCTCAGGAACTAAAATTGACACATTGCCGCAAATGGCCGTCGTTTTGGTCTCCTGATGATTTAGGCCCGGCGTCCACTTGCGGCACGGCATGGCAAGGTATTTTTAGGCGACGAATAAAAATATAACTTAATAGTGTGGAGATAAATTTGAAATTTCAATGTTAACGGTCGTAAGTACAAAAACAATACCGCGGTGTGCTTAGACATGCCGTGTCGGCAGCCTTCTGAACGCTTCGACGTCCCTCGGAACGCTTTGGCAGTCTTCGGGATACCGCGGCAATACAGCGCCCGCCCGAACCCCCCCGCGCTTAGCTTCATTAGCAAGGACGCCTCGGCATGCTTATGGACGCCTCGGCATGCCTAAGGACCCCTCAGCATGCCTGAGGACGCTTCGGTATGGCTAAGGACCTATACAGGTTCAAATTAAATTAGCTAGCGAAACTCTGCAGACGTGATGGGTGTCGATATCTATAAACGATAAAATAAAAACAAAAAAGAAATTGATGTTTTTTTTTGGTTCAACGACCGCTAATTGTGTTGTTATTTGAAGTAGGAGCTTAGAAAATCTGTTTTCTTTAGTTTTATCGTTATGAGATATAGATGCCCATGACGTCAGTGAAGTTTACACAATAAAAAGACGATATTTTTATCTGATATTTCAAGTGACCACACTAACTGCGGTCGGTGACCCCAAAAAAATTCGCCAAATTAATTTCTGTTTTGTTTTATCTTGTTGAGCTATCGATACCTATCACGAGTATAGTTTCGCGAGCTAATTTAATTTGACCCTGTATTTCCGTACATTTTACTTCCATGTGTTATCGTGATGCCGTCGCCCGTCACGATAGAAATTATAAAAACGCACAATGACAGGAATTCAAAGTAAACTAATTGGTCTAGTTCCCCTCGGATAGGCAAAAGGCTCTAACAGTAAAATAGTAATGAATAATCAATTTACCTTTAATCTTTTTCAGTTTTGCTGATGTCCTGGTTTGGGGTGGACCAAGTTAAATCCAACTCCTGCATACGGACTGGTAATACGCGTTGAAGTACCGAAAAGTGTCAAAATGTCACAATTGTTGTGTACCATAGTGTACCCGTTGTTAGATCTGTGTCGTGTTGACAGCTGCGAACATATCGATAGAATTGTGATTTGGGGGTGTCACATCACTATGGTTTAGGGTTGTCGCGTAACTAAAATGTCAGAATAAAACGAAGTTTATTTTTTTGTCAAACTTAAACGAAAAATTGTTTAACACATTGAACGCCGTGGTGGTCACCAGTGAGCAACAGCAATGATTTTGCTAGTTCTTTGGATAGTAATAATAAATAATTATTTAGACTATTTTGAACCGTATGAGCCAGTAAAATATGTGTAAAATTTGTCGAAATCGCGAATCGGCGTCAGCTCAGATGGAAAGTATGTTGTGGTCACCGGTGACCACCACGGCGTTCTATGTGTTAAATAAAACGTGGTTCAACGTGCAACTGGGCGTTATAGTTTAAAAAATAAATAACATTTACAAATAATGCTGTTTTATGTTTTAATAAAGTTATTACAAAAAATATTTAATTATCACTAAGTACACAAGTAAATGTTATAATGGATAAGCAAAATACCTATTACTAACGAGTAACTTTTTTTTTTGTTTTTAACCAAAAACGTCTAAAAGTCTTTGGGACAAACGATTAGAATTTTTCATTTTCCGATAAAAAAAGCCTTCTCTCTTTCCATCCGGCGGGATAATTGTGTCGCACACTATCAGTAGCGATGGGTTTCATTTAGACAATTCAACAACATTAATTGCGCTATTTACCTTGTTGAGCATTTTTTTTTAGTTCGCAATACATACTTAATCCTTCAAAATGATTCACATTCTGATTGATTCTGTGTTACGCAACTAGGGTGCTGGTCACAAAATTAAATATAATGCATTATTGCCCGTTCTTTCGCACCAGTGGACCGTGCAGCTACAATATTGACCTAATTATACCCAAGATAAGGTACAAATGGCTTGTTCAATGAACACGGCGCGATATAGCTGTAGCAACGACAGAACTGCCTTCTACTTCCGACGCAAAGGTCATTCGATTAAGCTGTAAGACTAAGCTGGGATTAACTTTATTTTACTTCGTTATAATACAAAGAGGTAAATATGTCATATCGGGCTTTAGGAAGAAATTTCAAAGTCATTTATTAAAATTAGGCTGAGAATTAGAACTTTTTGTACGTCAAAATTACATAAGACAGGTCCCAAAACACCCGCCCTTCTCCACTTCCTATTGCTTTAGTTGGGAAGAAAAGGCACAACAAACTCCCCAGCAAAAATTAAAAAAATATCTTAGGTAATAGGTACAGACGCCAGCACATCAAGCTACTACAATCTGTCAGATTTCTTTAATAGATTTTCAACTTTATCGCTAAAGCATAAGGTTCAAAGTTGATTGGGAAAATCTGACAGTTTTGGGTAGCTTGATATGCTGGCGTCTGTACCTAAATAAAATAAAAAACAACACTAAATAAAATTATCATTATAAGTTAAAAAAATAAAATAAAACAACGCGTATATAAAAAAAAAACAATATTTGAATATCATCTCAATGTATAACCTATATTTTTACGTACTTAGTGATGTGACATAACAGTATCGAAGTCCAATGGTGAAGGGAAATTATCGATGTTTTCGCAGCTCGATAAATGTATTGTGTTTGAGTGCCCACAGGAATGCGTGTTTAAATGTTGGAATTGAGGAATGCAATAATTGCATGTCATAATTATTTTAGTCACAATAGACGAACTAAAATTTATAAAAAAAAAACTATAAAACTAAAAAAATACACTCAAACATTTTTCGTCCTGTAAATAACTGATTTTCGTTTTCAGATTGACTATTTCTTTAGAATCACTAAGATTCGGTAAGAAATAAACTGAAAAAATGGTTCCTAATATGTTTTAGTATTAATACATTATTTAGCGATTCTTATTTAGGTTTTTTCCTTTTAACATTCAGCCAACCAGTCTATGCACATGAAAAAAACCATAAACAAAAAGATTTTTTCTTTTTTAATTCGGTTATTTACAGGATATATATCTTTTTAATGTGGAACTTCTTCTATTTAGATAACTGTGTAGTGTTTTCGTTTTTCTTATATGTTTTTTCTTTTTTACTAATTCAAGCATGGATTTTCAGCATTATGGGCACTAAGTCTCAGCCCCCTTGTTCAGGCGGAATGCCAAAGTAAGTACTGTTTTTTCTTTTCTTTTACAAAAACAATAATAACTCATGAGCTTTTAGGCTTTGACAGAAATAAAATAAAAAAGCTAATAAAAGCCATTTTTACACTCGCCAGATGCTTTTACGCTTACATTAATACTTTCACGAGAAAAACTTAGCAAAAAGATTGAAAAATTGTTACTTAAGTATGAATTAAAATGTCGTAGACTGGGTTGGCTAACAAAAATAGGCAGAGATTTTTTTTCACAAAAAGGTCACAATTTCAGCTTTTTTGTTTTATTTGATTTTTTTGTTAAATAACTTTACAAACTGCAAAACGTAACACATTTTCAGCTAACCATTTACTAAAAATATATTTAAATAAGTAAGTAAAATTAGAAAAAGACATTACTTATTCTTTTTCTATTTCTTTCGTAGTTCTAGTGCACGTAACTAGCTTTTCCCGTTCGCTTTTGACGGTTATTCTACATAGAACCCAAGCTTTTATTGATGCGTAAAGCTACGGTTTCCTAGAAAAGGGGTGGCCACCATATAGCGTCCGAAATTTACCGCCGAATTACGTGACTGAAATGTTATTTATGGAACTCAGTTAGTGTGTTCCCTAGAAAGCGTTTTTTAACACCGTAAAGTCAAACCCTGCTGTCATAATTGTCATGACAGCAGTGAGACTGTGGCCATTAGGTGGCGGCCACCGCTCTTTTAGGAAACTGTAGCTTTACTTGTATTTAAAAAAGAAACATGTTCACATGGATTGTAAGTACTTTTCTCCTATATGTAGGCACTAAATTAATCCGTAGAAGCTTGGATACGTATGGATCATTAATTGTTGTCACTTAGCTAATTGCACTTTGCCAGAATCCATTTGGAACTAGCCACAAAACGTAAATTTTATTGAAAGAACACGTTGAACAAACCGTTTTTTCTATTATCTAGAACTCCTTTAATATCCGTTTTCACCACCATTAGTCGACACCTAACAAACGCGCTATTGGATTTTCAACCTTCGCCGCTCGGTTCAAAGCTGAAAGTTGAAAATCCGATAGCGCGATTTTATTTAGGCATTCATTTAGATGTCGCTTAGAGTTATTGAAAACGGGCTGAAGTTTCGAATAGACGCTGGCAGGTGTGATAATGTTTATGCTAGACAGTTTTAAATAAAGCTGTGCTAAACTATCTTCAAAAGCGACTGATTGTGTGTTTGTTTGTTCGTAATATTTCGTGTGTATATCTGTCTATTTAAACAGCCATTGGGGTAAGTATGAATTGGTACATAAAAAGATGTTATACCGACACTTTCACTGATGCACAAAAGCTACCAATACACCGTTTTTCCTACAACAGCAGCTTTTGAGAACGTCCCTAAACACGAAGACATACCGGTCGTGTATTTGATCACCGTACTCAAATACACGAGCGGCACGTGTAGTATGCATGCACACGAGCAACACGCTTTAACGGCAGAGGTAACTGCAGTCGCCGACACGCGTCGATGGGCGCCGCGGCTGCCGTCGACAACGTGCCGCTCGTGTATTAGAGTACGGTGCTCAAATACACGAGTGGCACGTGTTCGACGGCTGCAGTTGATACGTGCCGCTCGTGTGTATGCACACTAAACATGTCGCTTGTGTATTAGAAGTACGGTGCTCAAATACACGAGTGGTACTTGGTCGACGGCTGCATTTGCCTCTGCCGCTGACGCGTGCCGCTAGTGTGCATGCACAGTAATCAAGTGTTCACTTCACCGGGTTTCATTTTGGCTGGGCCAATTTTTTTATATGGCTAGTCTTGATTGAAAATTCGCTAGATTTCTTTCACACACACGCCAAATAAAGTTGCTACATAATAGGTACAGTTAACCACACATCAACACTTGCACGACATAAAGGCGCTGTCTATGTCAATTTTTGACTATATGGTGCCTTTGACTGTCCCTAGCTAGAAGCACGGCGTTGAAAGCCCTGTATCGCTTTCCAGTATCCCTCGCAAAATACAAAATAAATAACATAACCACGCTTAATATTCATAACTAGCTTCAACTCGCGACTCCGCCCGCGTGAAATTTCATAGAATATATACCACGACACTGTAATACTGTAGCTTTCCAGTAGTGAATGAATTTTCGGAATCGGATCAGTAGTTCGGAAGATTACCCCCCACATACAAAGTTACAAATTTTACCTCTTTACAATATTAGTATAAAAGCAGGGCTTGAAATATAGGTATTTTTGGGAACCGGTACCATTGCCTTGGTGTGATACCGGTACCAGGCGTAGTTCCAGTACTGATGGTATTTCTAATCAGTATCGGTACTGTATCGGTACCAAAGTAATAAAAAGGATAGATAAAGGCATTAGGTAAATAACTTCAAGGTACGAGATTTGTGATACGCGGCGGGTACCTGAATTTGGTACCAATACTTGTTAAGTTCCAGTACTCGTCTTGAACCGGTTCCCAGTATTTTGGTACCAAGGTACCGAAATGGCAAGAACCACTAAGTATCGGTACAGAACCTGTACTTTTAGTACCGGTTCCAAGCCCTGTATAGAAATGTAGATAACACCGCGAGCAAATACGCGGGAATAAACTAGTAACATCTCAATCCATATTTATCAACGCCACATTATAGAAATAATAGGTCGAAGTTATGAGAGAATTTACATGAAGACTGCGCATCAAAAATAAACTGCGATCGTCGTGGATCTAAAAACGGCGCCTGCGACGAACGTAGATGCGGAATTACGATCATGACGTTTAAAATTGTTAAATTTAGCTTTAATTAGGTAATGACTGTCTTTGAATGTTGTTTGAACGTGTCAGTGATTTCTTTTTGATGTTTTTGAACTCTGTTTAGGTGTTACTTCTAGAATTGTAATGTAACTTTTAGAAAAGAAACGCAGTAAATAAGCAAAGACAGTGTTTGGTAAACACAGGAATGGTGGATGAGCAATAGTAGCCCAGTGGTAACGTCTTACGAGTCGTAGGTCGTGGGTTCAAACCTTCGAACTCAAGCAGGCACTTTATTTTGTGTAAATAATTTCATCACCACAGCTCTCAAAACAGTGAAGGAAAACAGTGTGGGGAAACCGCCATGTCCTAAAACCGAAAATTCGAAATCCCGCACAAGGCCCGTGTGGTGGATTACGGCCCACTCCCTCTCACAGAGAGGAGGCCTGTGTCCCAGCAGTGGGAACATTATAGGCTGATTATGCTACCACAAATATTAGCTATCGGCCAATGCAAGTGATACACACGGTCACACATACGATGATAAAATGGCGTTAAATTGTACAAAACTAGACAAAATTAGAGAAAATTAAATGATAATTGGTTAGTTCTCTCTCTCTTGGTAAAATAGTATTTACTGCCTTACTTCCATCCAATGCAATAGTATATTTCTTTTAAATAAGATAACCGAGCTAGTAAAACAATCGATAAAACTAATTGGTTTATGATATTTGCGGCGCAACCCTACATGTGTCATTAGCAAGATTAGTGATGTAACCATCTCAAATTGGTTCATTGTCGATAAATACTGATTAAGTATCAGATGGATGTTTTAATCGACTAGGTATTCCTGAATAAAGTCTGACCTTAAAAGCAATTAAAAATAAAAAAAATCTACATAAAGTCAGATCATTTATTTCAAGTAAGTACTTAGGCCATTAAAATATATAAATAAAGGACTAGCCTCCACGCTAGGATTCCTTTTGTCGTGGAGACTAGTATCCTTCGTCTTACAAGATTATTAGGTACATAGTAAGTGGGCTCATACATTGCATCGGTCGATTGCTGAGGCGACAATAATCGAGTGTTCTTCCAAATAAATAAATTCATGTAAACATATGTAAAAGGAACTTTTAACCCTTAAATGCATGATTTATTGTATCGTATTGCAAAAAATGCTATTGTATAGGTATTAATCTATAGAATTTAGAAAAAATATATATAATAAATATTAATATTCATAGAGTATATAATTATATTGTTTTGACATAAAGAGTTGCGTTCAGACACTCACAGCTATCACATTCTTAAAAAATTAAATAACGTACTTTGTTGCCATATGGCAACATTATGCATTTAAGGGTTAAACAACAAAATTTACAAGAAAGTAGAACTGATTCTAGTCGCCCCTTCCAAAAGGTTTGTTTTGTTTGTTTATTATTTTTTTTAAACGTGTCCCCACTCTAGGAATTTCTCCTGTATTGTGGGTGCGTTTACAAACATTTAAACTCACATACAGAAACAGCCGGTAGCCAGGGAGACGGGACAGGGGGGGGGGGGGGGGATAGTTTTGTATGGAGAAGAATGGGCAAGAAACTCCACCTAGTTACTCTTTTAAAATGTGTTACAATATTTTATTTACTACCTTGGTAAGTATATCCATACTTTAATCTCGTTTAAGGGGAAATCTAAATTAAAGGCAGTTTAATTATATTCTCAAAGAGACGAGAGGTGTAATGAATGACAAGGAAGAACGGGTCTCGTGAAGGTTATCTACGGGGTATTGCAGTGATAATTCACTGAGGAAACTGGCATGAAAGGAAGCACTGGCGAAATAAGAAAGGAAGAATGAGAACTTTAACACCCTCATTTTGAATTAAACAACAGTGCAAATGTAAAATAAAACAGAACATGTTCATTTGAGTTTTTATAGTTGTAACTTTTTTTAACCCTAGAAAGACAATCTACGTCCGCAAGACGTATCGTGCAATTAAATTTCGTTGTAGTTTTTTTATTATTAGTTTTTTTATTATTATTTTTATTTAAACAATTATTTCAACCTATAAGGCATGATAATACTTCCTTAGGCTTACTAAAACATCTTAATTAACGAAGGTACATCTGACAGACGTATGATTATCTTTTACGCTAGTTGCTATATGATTATCTTTCTAGGGTTAACGTAGGTATACAAATCCTCATACATTTTCTTGGCCCTATACTGGCGATGTGGTCTTTCAAATCCTTACTGACAAACCACACGGTACATTCAACTGCCTTTTGCCCAGGGCCCCGTCACTCATTTACGTAACAAACCTATGTCTGCCGCACGCAAGTTGGTTTTAATCCGCGAGTTGACTAATTTTTTTTTATTATTTACATTGAAGCTTTTTTACCTCACTAATAGCTTGGTATAAACAGTTTTTTAATATTTTTAAAAATTGAAAAGATATGAGCGTTCAAAACTCTCAATTAGACAGAGAGGGAAATACTGAATTGTGACGTCATAGTTCAGTATCGCCATATAAATTACATGCAAAACTTCGTTTTGCGAGAAAGAGATAGACAAAAAGTTTCTATAAGTTATAAGTTTTTTATTTTTCGACCGATTTCAAATTTGATTTCGAATTCTATTATTGTTATACATGTGTGGATATATTATCTACTAGAATATATAGTATTCAATATCATGCAACTACCCAATTGTGACTGTAGACCATTGAACGCCCTGTGACACCGAGTGCATTTACTTTGATTTAACTCGCTCTCATAGAGAGGAGGACTGTGTCCCAGGAGTGGGAATATCACAAGCTGATTATGAAGGAAAGTGTGGCTTCTCTGCCCTTCACCAGCCCCCACCCCCTTGACTTCCATCAAATTCTCTCATCCTTCCAAAACTTAAGTGCTAGCACTAGTTTTTATTCAATGGTAATTGGTTTTACTGCCTATAAGCCCTAGCGTTGCCTTTTCCTTCTTTCATAAGGCAACAAAACTCCTCTAGACCCTGAAAAGAACCACCAACCCACACTGGACCCTCTTCCTCTCACAGACTCAAAATCAAGAGTGATTTATTCAAACTAGGCTGAGAATCAGCACTTTTTGAACGTCACCCTTCACCACTTCCTAATGCTTAGCTGGGAAGAAGAAGTGGCGCAACAAACTCCCCAATAGCACAGCTGTCTGTTCAGTTAGAAGAACTTGATTCTATGCAATAGTAAGACACAAAACATTAAATTAAATTATTTTCCAATAGCTTCTGCCCGCAACTTAGTTCGCGTGGAATTTCTTGTATGTACAGACGCCAGCACATCAAACTACTACAATCCGTCAGATTTCTTTAATAGATTTTCAACTTTATCGCTATCGCATAAGGTTCAAAGTTGTTTGGGAAAATCTGACAGTTTCGGGTAGCTTGATGTGCTGGCGTCTGTACATTCGCATCGCACGCCTGCCCGCACTATTACTTCGTGTTCACTTAACGTTCTGTTTTTTTCTTTTTTGCCCGGCTCCTAAATGGGACGTGAGGTTAAATAGCCATATCCTTCCTCAAGAATTGGTTTATCAAATACAAAAATAATTTTTCAAATCCGACTATGCCAGAGATTAGCCCGTTCAAACAAACTTTTCAGCTTTATTATTAGTATATAGGGTGACTGGTAATTAGTGACCGCTACTTGAACACATGATGAGTAGAACTCATCATTACAAACAACTTTTACTATCGGACCAAATCCGAAATCGCGAAAAAAAAATCAGCTGTTCCCTACATTTATGTTCGTACGAGTCGTCAAAATGTAGGGAACAGCTGATTTTTTTTTCGTCATTTCACTTTTTGTCCCATTATAAAACTTGTTTGTTGTCATGAGTAGGATCATGTGTTTAAGTATCGGTCACTAATTACCAGTCACCCTATAGATATGTCAGCTAGCACACGCCAATATACCAACAGTTTGAGGCCTGAATCCTAACAGTAAGAACATTATAGCCTGGTTCTGAGTCCACGACACGGAGCGAAGGCCTCGCGACCCTGCTACTAGTGCTCTAGTTTCCACCGCTTGAAAGTCAAACCAACCCAGACATTCAGGCGACAGCCTCACTGGCGCCTAATGGGCTATTCAGCCGCATTTTTTCAATTCTACCTATTGGAATATATTACAAGGACTGGCAGCAGTTTCCTTGACATGCATCGCGTGTTTGAGTAGCCTTGCCACGATTTAGCACTGTTATAAATAACCTAGGACATGGTATAGATTTTTATCGTGCGGTTGGCAGGTGGGTCTTGCAACAGGTCGAGTTAGGGTCCTCAGTTGTCGTCGTCAGTAGTAGGTCGATCGATTGTGGAACGTTTGTCGTTGTTAAGCCTGAACGGGT
The DNA here is from genome assembly GCA_949629135.1 of Eremobia ochroleuca. Lineage (NCBI taxonomy): Eukaryota > Metazoa > Arthropoda > Insecta > Lepidoptera > Noctuidae > Eremobia > Eremobia ochroleuca. Next base: position 814,848 of record OX451411.1, on the reverse strand, counting down.
CAGCATTTATTCAGCTTGTATAGAGTTTCTAGTGCTGATAATGGGTTTCCTCATATCGCTAAGGTACAGTACCCGGGCATTGTTAAGACACACGCTGCCCAAACATAGGACACCGTAAAACGCTCAGATTTTTGTCGCACAGTTAGGAGCCAGAACAAAATTGAGTGTATTTTCAAAATCGGTCTGGCTGTTTCGGAGATTTGCCGGAACAAACAGACAGACAGAAAGACAATTTTGTTATTGTACCGTATGTATATTCAGTTTAAATCTGTTATTTTGACATTATAATCACACTCTTCAATTTCATTTATTTGTAAACAGAGATAACACCTTGGAAGTACTTTTCAATGACGTGAAAAAGCTAAACAAATGAATCATCCATCTCATTATCTTTCTATACCTACGACACTAATAAAGAGTTCACAAGTCATTCTTATCAACTACACTAGCTTACAATAACATCATGAAGATTCCATCGTTATATCACAAAGTCTTTATCGCTCCTTCCTTTACACACATTAACACTAGCTTGTGCATCAGTCATATTAATAGCAACACCAGAGTGGTAATTCTCGTAATTTTAAGAACGTTCACAGATCTCAGTCTCAATCTGTCAAAAATACCTCTAATTTCCCTACATTTTTGACAATGATTGTCGCTGAGATGACTTTGCGACTAGATTTTGAACGTTTTTAATTACGTTAATTGGTCTTCAGCTAACTACTAGGCGACCAAGACAATTATACGATTGGGTGAAATTCCGGCCTAAGCTTAAGTTTCTAAAGACAGCTATGCCGCCACAAAGCGCCCGCAATTTAGCGTCGAATATTGTCATGCAAACGTCTACAATAACAACTGTAACGATGGCCTGACTCTTGGGGAACCCAACGTGTACTCCTGCACATTTGAGGACGTAAAGAACGCTGCTGAAGCCGCGAACAACATGGGCATCTACTTGGCCAAAGTAATCTATTCAACTAGAATAACTCATCATCGATTCGAATCAGTTTCTAGAAAGCTACATCGTCTTGTTAGATGCTGTAGCTACCCGGAAACCGTATTTTAATATCGTAACATCAAAACATCTTTGAACATCCACCGTATTATGTTTACAGCGGCACAGCTGTCTTAGAAAACCGTTTTTTAACGCCTCAGTGCGTTCAGCTTAGTTTCGTCAAATAATTGCAGATGGCGTAATGACAGTCACTTGTCTTGGTCAGCTAGAACAACATTCGCAATAAACCTCAGAAACAACACACTGTACAATATCCCTAATCGTTTCTTCAACCTGTTCCCAGCACGAACGATATATTGCTACGAGTGTGATAGCTGGACGGATCCCCGCTGCAAAGACCCCTTCAACTACACGGCGCTGCCACGCGACCAGCCGCCGCTGCAGACCTGCAACGGCTGCTGCGTCAAAATGGTCCGATATTCTAAGAGTCGTGAGTATCATGATCATTCACCTAGCCTTTTCCTGACTATACTTACATTACCGAAGGAGCTACATTACAGAATCCAACCTTTTCCCAACTGTGTTGGGGTCGACTTCCACTCTAACCGAATGCAGCTGAATACCAGTATTTTACGTGGAGCGACTGCCTATCTGACCTCCACAACCCACTTACTGGGTAATACGATACCCCTTGGTAAGACTGGTTGTCAGACTTTCGGGCTACTGACGACCAGTAAGAACTGTCAAAGATCCACGAATGACAGCCGGGACCAACGGCTTAACGTGATTTCCGAGGCACGGAGGGGTCTTGGTATGTGAAGGTCGACAGGCCTGTTGGTCTAGTGGTCAGTGGCCCTGACTGCTATGCGCAAGGTCGTGGGTTCGATTCCCACCCAGGACAAATGTTTGTGTGATGAGCACGATCATTTGTTCTTTGTCTGGGTGTAATTTATCTGTAATATGTAATGTGTTTAGAAATATAAAGGGTTATTTTTCAAAGACCAGCCAAATCTAAGGGTATGTACGGACAATCAAACTGAACAATTTTGTCCATGGGACCAACATCGTATTCGCGAATAAAAATTCAGCCGTCCCATACGTTTAGGTCGAATAGGTATTGAAGTCTTCGATGGGACAGTTGATAAATTTTTCGCGAATACGATGTTGGTCCCATGGAAAAAGTTGTTCAGTTTGATGGTCTGTACCACATCCTTAGATTTGGCTGGTCTTTGAAAAATAACCCTGTATAGGTATGTATGTTTATCAGCTGTCTAGTACTCATAGCACAAGCTCTTCTTAGTTTGGGACTAGATGGCGTTGTGTGAAAGTTGTGGAATATTATTATTATTACCTAGATGGTCACCCATCCACGGACCAACCGCGGCAACCGTAGCTTAACCTGATCGTTCGACCCTTGCAGCTATTATTACTTAGCCACAAGCCCCTCCGTCACAATCTGAATCATTTTGAAGGATACTGCTAATCCATTGCTTCATATGTTCATAGTGTGTTACGCAATTACCCTGCCCGTTCATGAAGGGTGAGTTGCCTATAGCACTGAAACGCAAGTTCATGGACATGTGTGTTCTTCCCATAACCTATGGCACACAGACTTGGTCTTTATGACTCAAGGTCTGCCAACAAACAATGCTGCGAGCGGTTGATACTATAGTATTAAATTAGCTGCGGTTGCATTCAGTTAGGCTGGAAGCTGACCCAACTACATAATATTGGGGTCGGCTTCCAGTCTAACCGGATGCAGCAAAATTTTATATGGAGCGACTGCCTAAGGTAATTTATGTAAAAGTACAATTTACCGGAATCGCTTCAGCGTGGCAATAGCGGTCATCGCTCTTTCCAAAATATCTCTCCGTAGAAACCCAAACAATACAATAAGTAAGGTTTTTCGTCATTGGAACTTGTTGAAGATCACGATAGATATTGATTCAGGACGTTAAAGGACTTTGATTCAGTTTTAGAAATAAAGAATGAAAAAAAAAATGTAGGTAGGTTAATGACCGCAATTGCCACGCTAAAGCGACTCGGGTTTAGTTATTTTCCCATTTAAAATAGCAGTTTTCTCAAGTAATCGTTCATTATAACGTTTCTTTTAACTCCATTCAAATTGGGCTTGGTGCCAATCTTCAGAATGTAGTTTGTTAATTTTTTGGCAATCGAAAACGCAGGCGGCGTTTGTCATCTCTTGACAATTTTAATGGGAGAAGACGGGCCTGGTATTATTGTTTAGGTATAGGTACTCCATTTATATTTTTTTACGACTGACTGTTTATTTTTCGTTGTAGAGCAAGTGGCACGGTCTTTGAACCGAATATACTTAATATGACATCAGTGTAAAATTAGTTATTTCGCGTATCGTCAAACTAAGATTTAAATCATTCGAAGACACACTATTTGCATTCAAGAGTGCACCTGTGTCTGTGAGTGCACACAATATCTTATATATTCTCTTGTGCACTACAATATCTCCCGCGCCGAGAGCTGCAGGGTAATTGCGTAACACACTATCAGTAGCAATGGGTTTCATTTTGACAGTTGAACAACATTCATTGCGTTATTTACGTTGTTGAGCAGACACATTTTTCGAACATATGGAGCAATGGATTAGCAATATGCTTCAAAAAGATTCAAATTGAGAGTAATAGTTCGTTCTGGAGGACTTTATTTATTTACTTGCATACAAGAGACACAGTTCGAACATGACAAATGTCAAAGTACTCTGTGAGGATCATCAAATAAACTTCTTCATCGTTTTCTCAATGCTGAGGATCACCACCACATACGACGCGTCTCCAAGTTATATGTCTAAGATATACTTAGGAAGTATTTAAATAAATAATCATTAAAATTTAAAGGTTACACGACATTACTAAACCAATTAATATAATATTTTCTCTGATTCCAGCGTACGAGGTGGTCCGGCGCACCTGTACGTCACAACTACAAATAAATCTCTTCATGGTTGATCACGTGTGTATGATGGAAAGTACTGGCACGGGCCACATGTGCTTCTGTGAGGAAGATATGTGCAATGCCGCGCGCACGCCGGTCGCAGCACTGGCCTTGGTCGCAACATTAGTCGCATGCGCATGCCTGAGGTGAAGTAGGCGTAGAGACTGCCCCGAGCGGTCGATTGTCGAGTATCGATGTCGATGAACGACAAATATTGTCCGTTTTTCACTTTCATATGACGTTGCTGTCTACGCGACGTGGTGTTAATGTCGCCGGTCCGACAATACGAGGAATTCATCGATATCGATCCAAGTGTCAACTGTCAAATGTCAACCCCTACCTCGGAGCTCAGTAGTGATGCGCGAGTTTAATAACGATGAATCGACAATCGATCGACTGTACCTTTGGGCCCTACCCTAGCTGAGATTTAATTACATTTTTCGTCCAAACGTAGATGTAGTTTAGTCTTGTGGTGCTTAGTTTTTACAGCACGGCGTTAAACTATTCCTGTTAAAAGCCGCATCAGAAAATGCTTAGCTTGAACTTTTTGAGGTCATAGTGAGTAAAGACTTTGTGAGGGCTCCTTAATTTGGAAGTTACTTTTCTAATGTCGAAGTAAAATAGGCATAATTATTACAATTTAAAATCGAACAACAACCAAGATGAAAGAAAGAAAAATATATGGGTATCTAATTCTTAAAGAGTCTTTAAATAGGAAAGAATATACGTAAAAATCCGTCTAGATTTTTTTAAGAGTTATTAAAAATGCAGTTTTAATACACTTAGAAAAACCTAGACGATTTTTTCGTTACAATTTTTTGATCGCTAACAGATGTGGCATTGTTGTTTATTTATTTTAATCGATAAAGGTACCAAACTTGAAATTCATACCTAGATCACACAATAATAAAGTTTTCGATTTGTCATAGGTATGCAAAAAGACTAAGCCTGTCGATATTGTGTTTAAATATCACAGTCAAAACTTAGGCGTATATACTTGAAGTGAGCTGTCAAAAGTTTCAATCCCTTGGAATGACAGCTCAATTCGCTTAAGCTTTCACAGTGAGATTTGTACAGAATCGAACCGGTGGTATAGTTTTCCCTGAAAATCGAGAAGCCCCACAAAGAAAAATCAAAGTTTAACATAAAAAGTAAATAGCTTCAAGCTTCCAGTTTGTGGTGTTAAAACTAAGCACGTTTTTCTTCTAAGGCTAATCTCATGTTCAGCAATTTTTGCTCTAAAATTATTAATAAAGTTTTCCTGGATTTAGCATGTACATACAGCTCAGTATAGACGCGTTAGTAATAATGGGAATCATAGAGACGTGAGTTTGCTGAAACTAAATGGCAGTGGCGACACGATTTTACCGTTACAATTCAAAATGTGAACCCCCACTGCCATCTAGTAGGATGTTCGGGTTACTAATTTCTCCTGCGAACGCTTCTGATTGGTCCAATTATCGACCAATAAAATTTGCTCATAGTTGCACCTAATCTTAGAAGTGGGCACCTGTAGATAGAAGAAGCCGAAATTGGGAAGAAACTAGCGTGTACTGCCGAAATGTAGCCGAATAGTTACGAGTAAGTGCATCAGATTGGTGATATCAGTTTCTGAGATTAGTGTTAAAAAACGGTTGTGTTTTTATGGTCTCCTGAAGAGACGTAGGTAGTTAAATTGTCAATTCAGTTCTACTTTTAATTAATTTAGCGTGTATCAAAATGTTAATTTTAACGAAAACCCATTTTTTACGATAGAGAATATTAAGTTCGCAATTTACTTGCTAAACTTATTATCGATAGAAAAAAATAGTGTCACATCTCTAATTTAAAAGATGCGTAAAGAAATAGTGATGTGAAATGTGGTAATCGATATTTTTGAAATAAGTTTTAAAAGTTTGATGTAATATAATTTAAATCAGACGCTAGAATATATTTTAAAGCCTTCAAATTTCAAAATAAGGTTCCTACATTATAATTTTGACATTTATTTTTCTTAATCTGCGGGTGACATAGATTATAAAAACCAAATAGTGAAAAAGTATGCTAGAATTTAGTCGCAATGTGAGGTTTTATAATTATAACGTAAAGAATAAATAATTTTATGAAATTAAACACCAAATACATTTTAATCATTAATATTAAGTTATAAGTAATAATATATCGTAGGGTTATAAAAATGTGCTTGTAGGTGGCAAGTGATACTTGCCACTTATGCACTATGTGATCTTTGAACTCAAATCGTTGAAAGCGGTAACTTTAAGCGGTATACCTTTATGAGCGTTTGCCCTTCTCCATAGGAACCTACTACGCTTTGGACTTCTTTCTGACTAACCGACCCCTTGACAGTTCAAAAGTGTCCGTAATTGGTTTAATTGAATTGAAGAAATGCTTTCAAGTTGAGTTAAATTTTATAACTTAGATGATTCATTAAAGAAATTGTAGTGTTTACTTTTTATTTCGGGGTACTTACACAATTTTTAGATTGTTTTTTTTTTTTTTTTAAACCGGGTTGATTTATTGAAAATATTTTAAAATTTAAAATAATCACTAACAATTGGTCCTTCTATCAGTATTTTTTTTACACTAGGCCTCATACATCTTCTGAACGACCTTTAAATTATGGTAATGGTAATACAGGCTGGTGTCCGCAACTCTACGTCAATGCGCGTATTTTGCGTACAAATTATTAACTTTATTGTAAAACTTCACTTGTACCATCTACTACAACGCAACGGTATCTTATGGCGCGTGGTCAAAATCGGAACCAACGCCGCCATCTTGTTTTGTCAATACAATTTCTGTGACAATTTCACAAAAGCTTATTAGCAACGCCCCCTGTCAATGTCATTTAGACGCCAAAAGGTATTTTTAGCACTGTAGCATCCATGTGAAGTCTCGGGTCGGTGATACAGTGGCTTCATTGTTGATACCTGTGGCTCACTGCATTTTTGTTACGCTTCAGTAACCACAGCACTCATAGATTTGTTGCAGGATATTCATTTTTTTTTTTTTTTTTTTATTTAATGGTCGAACCAAGTCCAGTAGTAGTTTATAAATACTTTTTCTTTGCTTCTTTCTTTAATTTTTCCTGTTTGGGTCTCATGGATATGTAGCGATTCGTTCCTATTAAAAAGGAACTTAGACTAAAAAAATAAATTCAATATCAACACAATACAATAGCTTTCACTATGGAGATGAAATCGTATCAAGATCGGGGTGAAGTCGGAACGACATCGTAGGTATCGAATACGAATACATTAAGTACCTCAATGTAATTTGACAGTTATATCGCTTAAAGAACCGTTAAATCCGTAAATGTGGGATTATAAATAATATCGTAGACGCGAAATATGGTTAGTACAAAAATATATTTTTCAGCATAATTTTGCTAGAGATAGGATAAATGAAAACCCAAGGTCATAGCCAGACGTCGAAATGTATAGTAAAATGGTGTTTGTCGCATTAGGGTTTGTCTAGCACTCCTTTGACTGGTTATCCAGTCGCATATGGCCTTAGCTTGTGTACTAGAGAGGTTTTATAATTATTCGAGAAAAGCCACCCAAAATATTAGTCCAGCTAGGCTGGCTAATTTTCTAGTGAGATATTAAAGATAGTCAGAGTATAGCAATAGACAAGTCACTAAATAATAATAATAATGAGAGCAAGACACTCTTATTAGAACGTAGTAAGAGTAAATGAGCAATATCGCGAGCGTTCGCGTGCAATATTTTTGTTTGGTCCCAGTTGTTAAACGGCTGTCATGGTTGGATTTTTTCGGAAAGTATTACCCAACTATATTAGATAATTCATAAGGTATGCGCTGACAGCTAATCAATACAATACCTACTTTATCTACGATGACTGTAAAATTGTACAAAATGTTTACCAATAGCGCCCCTTGTGAACGTCATTCGAGCGTCAGAAAATCCTTGTCGCAGCTTGGGTGATTTTGTTTTCTCCATCAAGAAAATTAGACAACTGTCATTCAAAAAATATAATTTGCAGTGATTATGGTGTTGAAGTTTTTAGGTAGTTATTAAATAATATTTGCATTTTATTTCGTGTAGGGTAGGTTAGAAAAAATGATACAATGACATAATAAGGTGCTAGACAGCGTTAACCTGTAGTTAGTTCAAGAAAATGCTAGAAAAACGATAATGCGATAAAAATCATGATTTATAAATAAAAATAAAATTTTATAAAAATCACAAAAATATACATTTTTATTAACCCACGCTAGCCAACGCTGAGAATGCAATTTATACATAATTATACATTTAAAAATGAATTATACATTTTGACGTCATTTCGACACGTTGACGTGTAATACAAAGTTGATATCCGTCACTATACCAGCTGAGTATAGCAACAAATTAGAGAGATATAGAACTCTTCATTTGATGAAATATTCGTTAAAAACTTGACAAATATGTAGATATCGAGCGAGGCAAATTGAGCAAAAAAAATTGCAACCGAATGTTAGCTGTGCATTGACGTAGAATGCAGCGTTTAAATTGCGTACGAGTTGCGAACTTTATTTATTTAGCAGCTCATATTTCATCATATTCGATTGATCTTGAAAGATATCGCGCACAGTCACTGGTAGATTTCGATAAGTAGGTAGCTCAAAATTGGCCGAAATTTTTTGCCTGAAAACCTTAAATTGAAGTTAAATTTGTCATTCTTTAATTGAGAGAAGGGTAAGGTGCTATTCGTTCTGTATAGCCCCATTTCTTTCTTGCACTAGAACAATGACGGATTGACCCGTCACGGTATTTAATGTGAAGTTTTTTTATGAAGAGTTCTGTAACTATCTATCTTGTAAACCTAAATTAATTAAATAGGTAGATACGGGTGCAATACTTAAAGAGCAAAGATTAGTGATAACAATTCGTTACTAGTAATTTTAATAGGTCTTAGTTGTGATTTTTACGGTGATTTAGTTAAGTAGCACGCTTAGGTCAAGTTTCACAGATTACAGTACGAAAAACAAACAAATAAAGTTCACATTCGTATGAGGCGCTTACTTTACTGGAAGTCAAAAGTCATTTGTGAATCTTGCCCTCAGTGATAAAACACTAAAAATCTTCCCCTAAAACTATTTAAGATTTAGTGAAAACGGTGTTCAAATCCATCGAGTAGTTTTTTTATATAAAACCCCGAACGTTAATTGAGAGGGCCGTTAAATCTTATAAACTTTTCATGTCAACTGTTGCTTGCTTTTGTTCACATTGTTTCGAAATAACCCAAAAGGCCGTCCGTTATTTTAAGAATCCGAGCTCTTTTGTTCTGATTTTTCCAACGTCATATATCTTTTAACCGTGGAATTTAGTTGACGTTTGACAATGTTGGCATGGAAAAACTGACAATGACTCAAAATTATTCCTCGTATAAAGATATCCGGCGTTTCGAGAATCGGACCTAAATCACTGAAAAAGTAACATAACACCCTTCGTGCAACATGCCTATAAAACCCTTCGTGGTTTTCAAGCGTGGAAAACCACGAAGGGTTTTATAGGCAGAAGTGTACCTATAATACTCCCACATCTCGCCAGTAATGTTTAAGTCCCATGTAATAGGGGGCGATCCTATTGCCATCCACCGGGCACAAATCCAAACTGCGTTCTGCCAATGACAAATTCCTGATAGAATAACCCAATAACACTTCGCCCGACCTGGGAATCGAAACGCATTTACTATCGAAGTAGCATTTGCGACCACTAGACCAATGTGAATGAGGCAATGAATAAAGACTAGGTAGTTCCCATATCACCAGAAGACTTAAACTGAGGCGTGCGTCAAGCCTGTTTATATCAAGGACAAGCCTTTCTGTAGTCTCTCTCTGTAAATGCCATTTAATCAAGAGATATTCCTGTCTAAAATATAGGGTCAAATTAAATCAACTAGCGAAACTACAGACGTAATGGGTTTCGATCATCATCATCATCTGCCAAGCCTTTTCCCAAATATGTTGGGGTCGATTTTCAGTCTAACCGGATGCAGTTGAATACCATATAATGAGTTTCGATATCTAAACATAACAAAACAAAAAAAAAAAAGGATTTAATGATTATTTTTGAGAGAAAATGACCGCTGATAGTGTAGTTTAATTGAAGTATGAGTTGAGAAAATCAGTTTATTTTTTGTTTAATTTAAGATATCGAACACGTCTGCGGAGTTTCGCTAGCTAATTTCATTTGACCTTGGATATGCGGCTCACCCATGAGTAATAAATGTTATATATTTTTAGTAAAAGGGCCTCAAGACTCTTTCACACCGTAAAAATCACAATCATGAAAACATAGGCTGTATCTAAAGAGGAGTGCAAAGCATATAATAGGTATTATAAATATGTAAAATAATAAATTAATAAAAAAAAAAACAAATATATAAATAATAATAAAGACCGTCATGATTATGTACTTCCTAAAATTGTTATTAATTATTTAGTAAATTAAAATTAAAGTAATTCCTTTTTATATTTCTTGCATAGGTGTATTCGCGAGCGGATATTGTTTGGGTTATAAATTATAATGCTAAGAGAATGATAAATTATAAATATCATAGATGATAATTTATATTAAGAAATATAAATCATCCCGCTGGTGACAGATCTGATTGGTTTATACAATTTGAATATATTATAAATTATACAACATAAAACGAGAATGTATACATTTTAAAACCGAAATCTTTTAATGATTTAAAAAAAAATCTTGACAATATTTTACAGTTTAAAAATGTATTTGACATCAACGTCAAATTGTATAAAGCACAGAGCACGAAAAAATACACAGATAATACAAAAAAAAAAAAATCCTAAACAATGTTTGCTTGTCGCGTTCAGGAGAATGACGCTCTCATCAAAACATTGCGATCATTGCATGTTAATTTATATTTAAAAAAAAACTGCGATCCCTAGAATTGTATTGGGATCAGCATGGCACTGTAGACAGGCTTACCACGACTCACTGGAATGCTGTTAATAAAAACATGAATTGTTCATTTTGAGTTAGCTGTTATAAAAACAACTAAATATCGGGTGTCTGAAATGTTTGACTTTAGCTGACAGATTGGCAAATTCATGTTGTGTGACGGATTGACAAACTGCTGTAATTGGCTGGCTGAAATAACACAAGCCAATCAAATCGTTTCACATGACAGTTTGACAAATGTCAGCTAAATGTGTCAAAAGGTATCATTGTTACGTTGTGAAAAAGAGATGTTGTTATTCGTCCTGTATAGCTTCATCTCACTCTTGCAGTGAAACAATGAAGGCTCGAATACTCAGTAGGACCGCTAAAGGGAAATGGTGACTATTCTTTTTAAATTTTTGACTATATGAGGGTATTTGCGAATCATTTGTCAAGCGTAACTGTCATTTTGAACACAAAATTGTTGCGAATGCTAAATGAATGCCAATTCGAGTCTCATATTAAAACACCAGGTTTAGGTAATTTATCCTTCTGATGAAGAATCCAATCACTATTTCCCTTTTGAGGCATAACTTTAAAAACAATTGATATAATGTACCCTGACGACATATTGGTAGTTCTTATTGAATTCATTTTGGTTTTAGTCCAACTGCAATAATAATATGTATAGTCAAAATATTTTTTTTTTTTAGATTATATAAAATACGATCCATGGATGTCAGCTTCAGGAGTTTTAAAAGAGCCCTAACAGCCAGTCAACTGCAAGCTAGTGTGTCCACTTAGTTTAAGTTCTTAGTTTAATTTCAGGACAGGGAATTAGGGCTCATATTTAGGCCTCCAGATAAGCAACTTAGGTTATAATTTTAATGGCAATAAGTATTATTAAATTGCGTTTATTTGCAGTCGGATTAATATTGAAATTTATAAATTATTAAATAAATAACAGCTGACTCAATGTTAAGTATGGATTAGTTTTTTTTTATTAAAAAAAAACTGTTAATATTAACTTTAAAGTTTAAAGAATTATCGCTTTAATTTAAACTAACTAGAATGTTAAGAATGCATTGTAGTGGTGGGTTATATTTTTAAGTAAATTATTTATTAAAAAAAAATACGAAAATTGTAAAATTGAATGAAGAAAAATTGGTACATTATAAGCAAGTTTCGAAATACTTAGAATCATTACGCTTAATATATCTTAAGTAGTTTAAGGAACGATAGCATATATTTCGAAGACAACGGTTGAATGATAAAATATCATTTAAATTATAAGGCTAGATAGCCACATGTCGTGGCAATGTCCTTTCCCAAGAGAGTATATATGTAATTACTACATCGGTTACCCCACTTGGCAATATCTGCTGTAAAGGTATTTATTACCACACCCTTCTGACAAACGTCAATCGACATCGATCAATGTTATTAGTCGACATTGACCCATGGAATGTTCCAGAAAAATCTGTCAATCAGCGTCAGCTGATATCCTTTTCTTTATATTGTTCGATGTCGGTCGGGTTGGTGTGATATCACCTTAACTTGATGAAAAGTGTTGCAACAAAGCTACTAGGTATATTGAATATCTTTTCCATCCGAGCCTTTTTAAAAGTATGTTTGAGTCGTCTTCCCTTCAAATCACAGGCAAACCTTCACTGTATTATAGCCTTCACTCAAAAATATTGTAGTTAGGCCGCGTTCTAATAAAAAGCGGTCGTTTAACAGAGACCGTTTTCCGGTTTTCCGAAAAAAAGTGACATGAACTCGACGATCGCTTGCTATTAAGACGTGGGGTAGGGCTTTTCTTTTTCAAACCAATTTTCTAAAAAGTGGGGATAACAGAAAATGGAGATACAAAACGAATAATATAAAAGAATTTAAAAATATAACCCACCACGTATAGTAATAATATTCTTCTTTCTTCACAATTTTTCTAAATTTTATGCATATCACGCATTTGTTAGAACTGTTTAGCCATCAACTATTAATACTGTCAATTAGATCGTCTACATATCCGCGTACAATTCGCTTGAATTGTCTCCCCGAGAAGAAAACGCATAGATTTGAAAAGCATGTACTAAAACGAGGGTAGGACGATGTTTTACGAACATTTCTTTGACATTCGACAATAATTTTGTGAAATATAAGTTTTAAAATAAGTTATTTCAATAATTCTACTATAACTAAGCTATTTATTATGGAAAAAATACATTATTGCTAATTTTAATTCCTTTTATAGTTCGCTAGTTTGTAAACCATGTAATGACCGCTAGCGCCATCTATTGAACATAGCAAGTACTATTAGTTACAACAGTTGATACTAGATGGCGGTAGTAATCCCGCATCGCGCAAGCGAAATTCCGTGGACATCGTTTTACCCAAAATGGAGAATTTATTGCACTTTATTTTTAATTAATACACTAACAAGCTAAATGCTTAAAAATGGCCAATGTTGAGAATCTGCCGTTCAATAATATGAACTGTGAAATTAGCGACTATGTAGCCAAGAATTTTAAATATTTTAGAAACTGGAGATTTATCCTAAAAAAAGCCCCAAATCCAATTAAAAAAACCGTGTGCCTGATTTGACCAGTCAAAAAATTTGACTATAAAGCTCTATAATACGCAATTGAAGTTTCTTGTCTGTGGTATACAATTATGGTGTTTAAACAATTATGGTGGCAACTATAACATCACATGCGAACACACCGACGTCACGCAAAATCTAGAATCGCGTAAGCAGTTTGACGCGAAAAAAGTTCCAATGACCTGCATAGTCCAAACGATGCTTTGACGATGCAAGTATTATTGTTGCTTCAACCTATGGTATGCCATACGCAATTAAATCTAACCACGTAAATCAGGCTTTAGACAGTATTTTTTTTTTTCATTTAGGTATTTACGTTTCTGAAAGTAAGCGTAAATATTTTTTTTTTTACTAATACGGGATATCTTATCAGCTACATAGGAGTCGTTAATTTCCCAGTTCTACGGACAATTGTGGCCCGTTTGACAGATTTTTTCACATTTCACACGATGATTATACCTGTAAATCGATTACAGGCTCAAATGTAAATATCAACTTTACATTTAAGTCTGTAAACGGTGATGTAAACTAACGTCATTGTAAACTTACGGTTTGAATCTACTCTGTATTATATAATTCAAAATGATTTTGAAAATGGAGGTTTGAAATTCCATAATGGCATATTAAAATGAACAGTTTTTAAAATGGAATATTGATATGGACCATTCTGAATATGGAATCTATTACTCTTTTGCTTGTGGCTGATTAAAAACATGAGCAGAATTACTCCTTCAATATTTTCGTTGTTATAGCTTCAAACCTATGGTATATAATATTATTTATTGTCAAATATTAAAGTGCCATAATTATAGAGATTGTTATAAAGTATGTATTTTATTTGAAAACCCTTAAACCTGATACATTTATTTGATCATTTATCACAACTGCTCTCAAAACGGTGAAGGAAAACGTGAGGAAACCGGCATGTTCTAGAACCAAAAATTCGAACACATTTGACATCTACCAATCCGCAGTGGGCCCGTGTGGTAGATTACGGCCCACTTCCTCTCACAGAGAGGAGGCCTGTGTCCCAGCAGTGGGAACTTTATAGGCTGATTTGACGTATGCTTTTCCCAAATACACACATCAAATGTGTCGAGGGATCAAGTACAGAAGCCAGCACATCAAGCTACTACAATCTGTCAGATTTCTTTAATAGATTTTCAACTTTATCGCTAAAGCATAAGGTTCAAAGTTAATCGGGAAAATCTGACAGTTTCGGGTAGCTTGATGTGCTGGCGTCTGTACATTTTAACTATAAAATATTTACAAAATCTAGTCTTCCAGACTGGCTCCTTACTTTAATTCCTATGTTTAAGTTGATAACTTATCCCTATATTTTGTAAAAATTAAGTAAAAAAATGCATATTTTGCAAATTGTGGAAAATTAACCTTAGTTAATGTCATCAATAAAATGGCAAAAATGAGGATTTTTTAATTTAATATAATAGAAAAAAGAAATAATCTGTGTTTCCACCATTGATACGAATCACACAATCACAGCGATTTGGCATGCTTAAAATCAGTTTGAGAAATGACCGCCCACGTTCACGTTAAACAAGTCAATAAGTTGTTGTACCCCACAACAACTTTTGTACGGCATCCATACTCGGCAGAGCTCTTTGGAGCATATCCCATGCGTGCTCAATTAGGTTGAGATCTGACGATTGAGCAGGCCACGGCAGAACGTTTATGCGAGCATCGGCAAGAGTGCGTGTTACGACTCTAGCCGTGTGTGGACATGCATTGTCGTGCATTAGTCGAAACGAATCACCCAACCGGCTTCGCAAAGGAATGATCACGTCTGAAACAATCCTCTCCGCATAAATCTGAGCATTGAGGTTGCCCGTGATCCAAATGAGATCGGTTCTTCCATAGATCCAAATAGCGGCCCAAACCATTATTATTCATAACTTCCTGACCAAATTTCAAACGTTCTTGACGTCCAGAGGTCCTCCAAACTCGAGTACGTCTTGTATCTGGCCTCATACCGAAACGAGATTCTTCGGAAAAGCAAACACAACGCCAGTCTTCTTCCTCCCAATTGCTGTGTTTGCGAGCCTATTGTAAACGGGCCCTACGATTGCGGGGTGCTATAGGTGGAATTCTCAGCGGCAACGCAGACCCACTGTACGTAAAAGATTTCGGATGGTTTGGTCACTTATCAGCAAGCCTGAAGAGCTGTGGAGCCTCGTAGTCATGGCGGTCATCGTACGATTCCATCGAGCAGTATTTTGGAGGTACCGGTCCTGTCTGCGAGTGGTGGCGCAAGATCGTCCTCCATGTCGCTCGGCCACGCTACCCGTGATACGATAGCGTGTCCAGAGGCGGCTTATGACTCTCTGTATAGTGCCAAGAGTGACAGCTATAGTAAATCAAATCAAATCAAATCGTTTATTGCAATCCATAATGTACAATTACAGGTGGTAAATAAGTACATTGCCTGGAACCAGCTTGCAACATTCCAACAGCTCTCATCATCTCTTCTCGTGTCAAATAATGTCGTCGCTCCATATCGATGCAATTTTTTCCAGTTCCGATGCAGAAATTATTTTATTGATTGATTTTCTATTTTTAATCAAAATTTAAAGAAAATTCTTTTTTCAAATAGTGAAATTAACTAAAAAGAATATCGATCCAAAAAAGTTAAAATTATAATCTTCAATTGCGGCGATACTCTGAAACGTGCTTGATCACTAGACACTTTTGATGTGTGTACATATGTTGGGATCGGCTTACAGTTTAACCGGATGCAGTTGAATATCAAGTATTTTACTTGGAGCGACTGAACCCTGATTCTTTTATCATAAACATCAGAGGGTCAATTCTCATATTTTATAAGAACATTCTAGCCTTAGGCTCAATCTGTCAAAAATACCTCTCTATCAGTGACCACGGCGATAAGATTGATTTTTGCTTGTTAAAATTAATGCATTAAAACTACGTGTGGACGGTTACACGGTTTATTTTTGACTAACTAAGTTAAAGTAATGTGGACTGTAAATACATGCATAGGTTCATATGAATAGCTACATATAGACAGCTAAACATCGTATGTTATGAGTTTGGACAATCAGTGTTCATATTCTCAGATAATTTACACTCCATCGCCACTTAATCAGTACTTTAGTTAAATGTAATCGAAGTTAATGTGTTGTTGTGTATCGAATAAGTTTTTGGTTGCAATAAAACTTTGTCGAGGATGACATTCAGTTTGCTGTTCCATAACTGGAAAATTATCTCAAATTCTTAGCACTTTCACAGCGGGGCGTTTTATTGCGTCGCTACCCCTAGTGCGCGGGCGTTTTTCGACATACTTATTTGTATCGACTGTAAAAAAAATAATCTAAATTACTATTCAAATAATTATTGTTGTATCTATTTGACCAATGTTTGTGTATTATGAAAAATAAATAAAAACGTAACTATATTGTATTTAGTATATTAAAAAATCGTTTAATTTGAGCATTCGAGTATTCTTCGATTGTCTCGTTCACCGCCGAATAAACGCGGCGCCCACACGCGTCATTGTAATTCCTTCCCTCCGCTCCCCCTTTGTACTTACATCAACGAATTGTATGTGTATGCGTAGCTAAAACACTAAACTACAAGCACAATAACTCCGACTCACGCCCTGAGTGCATGATTTTTAAATAAACAGTATGAAAGTTGGTCACGGCCTCATGATCGAGGTCAAGAACGGGTCCATTCAGCAATAATAAAAATTAAAAAACAAACCACACAGATTTCAGAGGACCAGTCCAGTTAGTAGAGAAAAGAGAATGTTAAAAATCATCACTTAAAAAATGTAAAACCATTTATTCTTCATAATTACATTTTTTGATAAATAACATTAATTCATTATTGAATAAATAAATAATTTGAGTCATTTATTAACAATACTGGAATGAAAAATAAATACTATCCAATTAATGATCGCATCTAAATATTCTATTTAGGGGCCATTCAAGTATTACGTAAGCACTACGGAAGGGGGGGGGGGGGCGGGGGGTGGTGTCATTGCTTTGCTTATATTTGATGACATGGGGGATGGGGGGTCCGGAAGGTGATTACGTCAGCAGTATTTATTTCTTCACTTTTTCGGATTTTCAAAAAAATTTGGTCAATTTTGGTTCGAACACATATTATTATGGCAACCCTACTTGTCTGTGCTTGAAAACGAAACCCATTTTCAGGGATTCCCGGAAATAATTAAATAAATAGTTATAAGCGCAGCAGGCTCATGAATCAATAAAGAAACCAGAACACATTGGAAAATGCATGTGCCTACCAATGTTTACGTAAGCATGGGGGGGGGGGGTTATTACTTTGCTTACTTTTGCTGACGAGGGGGAGGGGGGGCGTTTATAATTGCAAAAATCTGCTTACGTAATACTTGAATGGCCCCTTATAAGAAAAAAAAAAATTACGGCACACTTCATTGAAAGTGGTTATCCCTGCCTGTACAATGTCACAGTATAATAAAGTAAGCAGAATCTTCATACAAACGGCCGAATCGACGCGCTATTTTCAAAACGTTCGTGTTCTAATCTCAGTCTAAATATGTCAAAAAACAATTCCCTATATTTTTAACCAATTTTTGACATTTATTGTCGCTGAGATAAGATCGTGACTTGAATTTGAACGTTTTTTTAAGTACACACGGCGACACATCAAGCTATACATTTCCAATGTTAGCTGACCAGACTGTATACGTTTTTCGTACAATCAGAAGTCAGCTTATACTAGTTACTTATAGCTTTGATGTGTAGCCGTGCGTACGAGAATTGGCCGTCTGACCAATCGATCGAAGTCGATCGACGACATCGATCAACCGTACGGTTCATCATCAATCGGTCACTTCATCGGTCGTCGGACTTTCAGTTAATCGTTCTATTTTAACTTCTACTTTAAGCCACGGAGGGTCGGCCGTATGCTATAGCGTCGTTCCAGTGCTCTTTAACCTTTCCAATATGTTTTCTGAAACAAAAATGTTTTTATTAGCAATTTGGGTAGGCTGTATAGTTTTTGGTACACAAAATGGAACTTTATTGTTCTCTGGGAGCGATTTCAGAGATTCCAAAAGTCTTATTTTGCAGTTAAGGTGTCTACTCGAGCAAATCTGTAAGAAGCTGACAGATATTATTGATCGTCAGACTCAAACTCAAAGCATATTTTATTCAATTAAACCAGTTACAGAACTTTCTTTTCAACTGTTAAGGGGTCGTACAGTCAGAAAGATGAAGCTAGTTGCCCATCCCAAAACGTAGTAGGTGCCTATTTAGTAGAACTGGCAAGAAACTCCACGGACACTCTTTTAAATCAAAATATTGGTTACATCATTCATGTTGATATTATACATGTGGGAGGGAACATAGAAACACGACTTCAAAACACAGCATACTGAGGGGCAGTAACGACCGCCAAAACTCGAGCAAATCTGCAGGCATTTTGATAAAAGTATCTTAGATAATTTACATTCAACAGCCACTTATTCGAATATCTACTTTTGCGTAAAGTATTTAGCGTTGGTTTTTGACTGAACATTTGGAATGAAAAGGTCTCAAATAAAATCGGTGGTAATCACTGATGTATTAACAAAGCATATCGAATACAAAATACAAAAAGGGGGAAAATCGAGTACTTACATCTGCAGGCATTTATTCGAATATCTATTTTAGCTTTACGTATTTTGCGTTCATTTTTGACTGAACATTTGGAATGAAAAGGTTTAAAAAAAATCGCTGGCAATGGAATTTGGACTCAGTCATATAAGACATAAGAGTATTTTTTTAAACTCAGCAATTCTATCTATATTTTAATTAAGAATTTCAAATAAATTTTAAGTTATGAAACTACAGACTCAATGTATATATCATACTCAACAAAGCTCAAATTCCATTGCAACCAAAAACTTATTAGGGTCCTTGTTAGAAATGGTCACTCAAAAATCAACTTAGAATACATTTCGCTAAAGTAGATAATTGACTAAGTGGCGACGGAATATAAATTATCTGAGATTTTGAAAACTGCTATAAGATTTTGAATTAAAGTCTAGTTTAGGATAAATGTACTTACTCAAGTCTACAGCATCAGGACACTTCTTAAGATGTTCAGTGATAACAGTTCTGAGTACCGCCCTCTCTGACAGCAGCTTATCATTTAACTCTTGAAGTTTCTTATTCTCTTGAGCCTGTTGTATCGACGTCTCTTTTAATCTTGCCCTGGGGAAAACAAAATGCTGGTTTTAGTTAATAAAAACCTATAAGTATGTTTTGGCGCCTGAATGAAATTGACAGAGAGGCGTTGTTAGTAAACATTTGTGAAAAGGAGCTTTAAGCTCCGTGGGGTACCTTTTTGACATCTTGTTGCATAGATGTTTTAAATAATTACTCTGAATGTTTAAAGTTTCAAACGTCTATGCAACAAGACGTACGAAAGTTCAAAAAAAAATGGATGTCACGTGATCAAAACGCTGTGAATGTGGGCGTGAAGACGAGCAGCGTCAGCACATAACACACACACGTATACATACACTTCCGACTTTGCCATTGCCTCGGGCGGTACCGAGAGCTCTTGCGCTTACACACATTCACAGCTTATTTGTACTCTTGGTAACCACAAGTAAAGCGCGCGTTGCTTCGTGAGATAAAAATACTATATTATAGAAAACAAATACAAACAGAAATATATACAACGTGTAACATTAAATGCGCAAAACCTGAAAATAGTTTGATCAATATAACGAGCAGAATTAATTGAACCACTTTTTAATATAGGTCACATTTTTCAAAAAATCTTCATTAAGAGGGTTCATCCGTTAGAGCCATGTTGGAGATTCAAAATTGATGATTTCCGACGGACAATAAAACCATAATGTGTTTAATTTATAGATGAGATATTGACGTCATATTATTGGGAATTTTATAATCTAGTGCATGGCTGAAAAACATTTTCAATTTTTCGTATAGTTTTCTCATCAGAACCGTTTTTATGCAAGCCTTTTTTTATATAATCGGCGCGGATTCACGCCACCGCTCAGCGCGCCACTCTAGCAATACTAAATAATTCATAGTAAAATAAACATATAAGTTATTAAAAAAATATTTGAACCATGTTTTAGAACATAAATGTCTTAATTTACTAGGTCTAAAAGAAAATATAAGTATTTCAGATTTCATCCTAAACTAACACGTTTAATATCTCGAAAAGTTGCTACAATTGACACTTTTGAATATACTTTTCTTGAATGAAAACTTACAGTAATCGTGTTTTTTTTTCAGCCATGCACTAATAAATGTTATTATTTTTTATAAAGTAATAAAGTTGTTATAAGTTTGTCGTATATGGTTTTACTAATATCTCGCATCTGCTTAGACCGTCGATCGCTAGTTTAAAAAAAGGCTTGCATAAAAACGGTTCTGATGAGAAAACTATACGAAAAATTGAAAATGTTTTTCAGCCATGCACTAGATTATAAAATTCCCAATAATATGACGTCAATATCTCATCTATAAATTAAACACATTATGGTTTTATTGTCCGTCGGAAATCATCAATTTTGAATCTCCAACATGGCTCTAACGGATAAACCCTCTTAAAACGTTGCCGTGTCTATTTATTAATAGGTCAAGCAAGCCAATGTCAGCGCGGCGCAGCTGCCCGGTGACGACTCCTCCCTCGATAAAGCGTCGTCGCAGACGCAAGAAACGATCAGAATGGCCAGTAAAACTAAAACAGCACATAAAACATTTACAATTTTTTTAATGACTTATTTTCTCTCTGAAATAGGTTAATTGAATTAAAAATCAGTTGGGGCGTCTGAGGTTTTGCGCATTTAACGTTACACGTTGTATATCTACCTATATCGATTGTCATGGTATGGACATGTGATACGGAGGAATAAGGAAAATTTCGTGAGGGGGGAAGTTTTGAGTATGAATGTCAATGGCTATAAAAGTAGGGGAAGACCAAAGAAACGATGGATGGCCTGTGTGAATGGTGATATGGTTAAGTAATAGGTAATACGGGCTAGTGACCGCAACTCCACGTCAATGCGCGTATTTTGCGTTCGGATATGGTTAGAAAGGGTGACTACCAAGATGACGACTAATAGAGAAGTATGGAAGAAACAGACATGTTGCGCCGAGCGCTTATAATTTGGGTTGAGGGCAGGAGAGTGATGATATATCTACCTATATCTCCGTGAAGCAGCAGATCTGCTATCCAAGTCCTCTCTCGGCACACAATTCCTTTTGCCCTTATTTCTAACACTAGTACAGGGTCCCTCGCTGTCACATTTTTCACTTTTTACTTTTCTTTTAACTGGCTTTTTATCAAATTCACATATATTGTTCAAAGGTATAATAGGCACTTTGTGGTTCATACCGTTAACGTGAGGTACAAACGTTACAGGTATTAAGGTCCCAGGCACTATAGGTACATTATTAACAGGTATTAATTTAACAGTGTTAGGTTTTTGTGTAGTTTTCTTCGACTCAACTTTTTCCGTTAAGGCTTTTTTTAACACTTCCTTCGCAGACTTTTCTTGTGTCTCTTCTACAGCTCGCATTTTAACTTGCTTTCCGTTTGGCAGTTTGATAATTACTTCATAATCATCACTTTCGTTTTTGGGTTTTTTTTTGGCTGTGTCTTCAAAATCTGTATTTAGACTATCGACTATGAAGTCTAAGGACTTTTGACTCATAATTGGGGGTACTTCCTTTACCTTTTCTGTACTATCCCGTATCACAGTATCTTCGTATATTAATGTTTGTACTGGATTCTTTTCGACACTATCTTTTCGAACCATGTTGCTGATTTTAATAACGTTATTTGTGTAAGAGACTGAATCTTTTCTAATGTCTTTGTTTTTTTCGTCTAATTTTTCTTCAGTCTTGCCGACGATGCGACTTATGGTTGTTACTTCGTTTGTTAGTTTAGAAATTGTTGTTCGTTCAAACTCTTTGACTGCGCCTGATTCGTCGCTCGATGATCTGTAAAGTAAAATATAAAAGTGTGATGGGATTAAGCTATAAACGGGTTTATGTACAGACGCCAGCACATCAAGCTACCCGAAACTGTCAGATTCTCCCAATCAACTTTGAACCGTATGCTTTAGCGATAAAGTTAAAAATCTATTAAAGAAATCTGACAGATTGTAGTAGCTTGATGCGCTGGCGTCTGTACTACAATGTTTTATGATGAATCATCTGCCCAGCCTTTTCGCAACTATGTTTGGGTCAGCTTCCAGTCTAACCGGATGCAGCTGAATACCAGTATTAGACATGGAGCGACTGCCTATCTGACCTCCACAACCCAGTTACTGGGTAATACGGTACCCCTTGGTAAGACTGGTTGTCAGACTTTATGATATGATGAATAAACAATTTATTTATTCATGTTATGTTATCTGTTGTCAGTAGCCGATTGCGCATAAATTCAGATTCCGAGCGCCTACTGAGTCTTTTAACACACTTTTATCAGCTTCACTTGTAAGTAACTAACTAACAATGTAACAAGATCTTGGAAGTCAATTTTAACCAACTTCTAATTGTCGTATTAAAATGAAACTTTGCATGTATATGTACTTCGGAAGACAAAACTATAATTTAGTATCTGCATACCATACCAGGAGGTGGATAGTGGAACTCTTCAGTCGCTACTAGTAAGTCCCTCGAGTTTGGGCTCATATAATTAGTTTTATTGAGTCCAATATTCAAAAAGCGTGGAGCGCACTTACAATCTAATTATTTTATACTTTTTTGTGCGTGATGGCGTTTTTAGGGTTCCGTACCAAAATGCTAAAAAGGAACCCTCATGGTGCGACTCAGTCTGTCTGTCTATCTGTCACAGCTGGATATTTCAAGAACTCCTAACGCTATCAAGTTTAAATTTGGGATAGTTTTAGATGACGTTTGCTCAACTATGTAGGTATTTTGTAATTAAGAAAGAATTTTTTTTTTTTTTTTTTCAACAGGGACTGAAAGGAGGGATCTTAAAAATTCGAAGTTAAAGGAGGGATATTAAGAATCCGTACTAGGGCACGTGGGGTATCATTTATGAAAGAGTGCTGTTTGCACATTCTCAAACATTTTTTTTTCTTTTTTTGACACTATTTTCGAATATACTTCTATTACGAAATACTTCAAAATTATTCAAATTGAGAGTAATAGTGTGTTACGCAATTAGGCTGCTGGCTGATAAAACGAAATAAAGGATTACCTGCTAATAGTAATATTTCTTTGGTTGTTGGTGGCGCTGTAGTGAGCCGAGTCCCCATCTATGTGCGGGAACACCATCTGAGGAGTGTGCAGCTCGTCTGATGATGATGCTAATGCGTTTTCCAGGGATAGGAGGCCGTGTCTGTGGATACAAGAGACATTATTAAAATATTGAGTAGGTTATACTGAGGGGCCCGTGGCTAAATAACAACAGCCGCACAGGTCGATCGATCAGGTTGCCTACGCTTGCCGCAGTTGGTCTGTGTCTTCAGAAATGCATCCTGCTTGCAGTATCCGGCAAACAGGATGCTTGTGTGAATATGTATACAACGTGTCCCAGAAATCAACGTCAAGCCGAAAACGGGCAATAGGCCAAGTCGTGACAGCTATTAGAAAAATATAAAAAAAAATCTTGGTCATGTACTTTTCGAATTATAAGCATTCAAAAATAAATCTCAAAAAGTGACACCCTGTGATGATTTTTCAAGTCCTGTGACTACATTATTAACATTTCGGTAGTTTTTTTCTCTGTGATCTAACCATGAATAACCCTTCTGTAAATTACAGTTAAAAGTTAAAACGTAACTGCCTCAGTTTTAAATTAAATGTTAGATTTTTGCCCAATATTGAATTCAAAATAATGACATCACCCAACTTTAACCGACTGTACTGAAAAAAAAATCTACTACACTATTTTGGCAAGTAACTTTAAAAGATGGCGCGTTTAGTCAGGATTCCAAAATGGTATAACACATACTAATTGCTACTTCTTAATTGAGGAAAAAAAGTACATTGTTGGTTTTAGGTGCATTTGAAATAAAATTCAGTCGTTGGATTTCTTTTATTATAATTTTTATTAAATCAGATTTACGAAGTTTTATAACAAATGTTCAAACTGTTTTCCTTCAGCTGCAATGCAAGTTCTACATCTCTTTAAAAATGATCGCGTAATAAGACGGGCGTATCTTCTTGAGTTGATGTATTCAGCGGCTTCTGCAATTCTTTGGCGCAGCTCGTCTAAATCTTGAATTGGTTTAGAGTACACTTTATCCTTTATCGTACCCCAGTAAAAAAATCTATGGGGTTTAAATCGGGTGAACGGGCAGGCCACGAAATTGTACCACCCCGCCCAATCCACCTGTCGGGGTATTCTCGATTGAGAAACTCTCGTACAGTGAGAGCATAATGCGCTGGGCAGCCATCTTGTTGATACCACATGCTGCCGTAAATGTTCAGTGGCACTTCTTCCAATAATTCTGGTAATTGGTTCTGTAAGAAGTTCAAATAACCCTGGGCATTTAAATTCTCCGGCAGCTCGATTGGACCAATAACTTTACCATTCAAAATTCCCGTCCACATATTTACTTTAAACTGGTACTGAGATCTATCTTCCCGCATCAAATTTGGATTTTCCACGTGCCATTCGTGCAAATTGTGGAGGTTCATGTAACCGTCCTTTTTAAATGTTGATTCATCGGACCATAGAATTTTTTCAAAGAATCGCGGGTCCTCTCGGTGCCTCTGCAACATCGTTCGACAAAATCGTACTCTCTCTGGGTAGTCTCGGGGTAGCAGACTTTGTACTCGTCGTACATGGTATGGGTGAAACTCGTTCTTTTTTAAAATACGATGTGCAGTACTTTTGGGGACTCCAATGCTCTGTTCAATTCCACGTACTGAGATACTTCTGTCTTCTTCAACTGCTTGCAAGACTTCGGCTTCGTAGGGCATAACGGGTCTTCCCTCGCTAACCATTTGGCTAGGAAATCGACCCTCTGATAATGACCGATGCACATTAATAAATACTCGATGATCGGGATGACGCTCAGCATTCGGGTATCTCTCACGATACACTCTTGCTGCGGCATTGGCGTTGCATAAGCATTCTCCATAAATGAGATGCATGTTGGCGTATTCCTGTGCGGTGTATCGAGATGGCATGATAAAACACTACACAAACACGGGGTTGCGATTAAAACAAGTCCGGGGTTGTCAGAAACGGTGCAGATAAATCCAAATTACAATGCAAATCAAGTCCAATAAACAAAGCCACAGTTGTAAGTACGAAGTCAATACGAATACAAAAAGATGTGCAGTCAACGAAAGAGCGTAACGTACTGCAGTATTGCACAATTTGCCGACGCATCCCTGTTTAGCCAGAGTAGCGTCTCTATCTGTTTCACTCACACATATGAAATGATGTGTCAATCCGTCTCCCTCTTAGTTAGATAAAAGTAGCGTCACTATCTATCTCGCTCCCACTTGTCAAAGTAGCGTCACCTCACATTAGCTAAAATGAATCTTTCTCGCTCACACTAGTCAAAATAACGTCACTCTTCGTCTCAATCGAACTTTTATGAAATACGGCTTCATAAAAAAAAAATGTTTTTTCTCAATTAAGAAGTAGCAATTAGTATGTGTTATACCATTTTGGAATCCTGACTAAACGCGCCATCTTTTAAAGTTACTTGCCAAAATAGTGTAGTAGATTTTTTTTTCAGTACAGTCGGTTAAAGTTGGGTGATGTCATTATTTTGAATTCAATATTGGGCAAAAATCTAACATTTAATTTAGAACTGAGGCAGTTACGTTTTACTTTTAACTGTAATTTACAGAAGGGTTATTCATGGTTGCATCACAGAGAAAAAAACTACCGAAATGTTAATAATGTAGTCACAGGACTTGAAAAACCATCACAGGGTGTCACTTTTTGAGATTTATTTTTGAATGCTTATAATTCGAAAAGTACATGACCAAGATTTTTTTTTATATTTTTCTAATAGCTGTCACGACTTGGCCTATTGCCCGTTTTCGGCTTGACGTTGATTTCTGGGACACGTTGTATATAAACACGTACACCACTAAACGGGATCCTGCAAAAAACCGTACCTGCAAAAAACGGGGTTCTGTCGTGAGAAAGGGCCCTAAGTCTCGCCAACTTTTTTTGGGCAAGTCCTGGCTATGCCGTCCATCTCCAGATTTCAGATCTGACTATGGTATGTAATCTCAACTTACTTAGCCTCCATAGCTCTCTTGAACCCCTCATCGAAAGGATTGACACTCTGCAGGTCTTGGAACAGGCCAACCTCCTCACAGTTCCTGATGAAGCGAGTTGGTGTCGGTGTTTGGTCAGCTGGAAAATTATATAGAGGTTTTATTACTTACATGATAAAGACTGGTTTTAACAGCTTCAGATAGAAAGAAATGGAAGGAAAGTATTAAAGAATCCCATTGTACTTAAAGGGGATGCGCTCGGTAGCCCACGAAATTCAAATTTTCATAATTTTTTTGGTCAGTTGATACTGGCCTGCAAAATGCTATAAGTAAGTGATTGTATTAACCTTTCATATTTTTATTGAATAAACTAGCTTTTGCCTGCGGCTTTGCTCGCGTTAATTTAGAATTTGACAATTTTAAAAACCAGTCTACCGACTCACAAAATAAACTTAAGACTTAAATTAAAATTCGTTAAGCAAGTGTATCCTACTATCCAACTAATATTATAAACTCGAAAGTTTGCGAGGATGCATGATGATTGATGAATGGAAGTATGTTTGTTACTCTTTCACGCAAATACTATTGAAAGGATTTGAATGAAATTTGGCAAACAGATAGTTTATAACCAGGATTAACATATAGGATACTTATCCTTATGACTTCGGGATCGATACTTATGCGGGTAAAACCGCGAGTCGCTGCTAGTCACTACATAGTATAAAACAAAGTCGCTTCCCTGTCTGTCTGTCCCTATATATGCTTAGATCTTTAAAACTACGGAACGGATTTTGATGCGGTTTGTTTTAATAGATAGAGTGATTCAAGAGGAAGGTTTATATGTATAATACATGCATAATATAGTAGACAAACACTGATAATTTTAGAGGTTTCTAATGTGATGTCGTAAATAAACACATTTTTTTGAGCTTACATTGTAAACGCTGGCTGAACCCGTCGAGATAGATCAAAATAATGTACTACAGTATTGTACACCTTAAAAAGGTCTACAAAAAAGTCTGCGATGGTATATGTCTATCTCTTAGGGATAACCCACAATAACCATTTTTGTCCTATACTTTTTACGAAAAAAATTATCAGTTTTTCTGCATTGCACCCGTGCGAAGCCGGGGCGGGTCGCTAGTCTATTATAAATTAGCTGACCCGGCGAACTTCGTACCGCCTCATAAACAATAAACGTTGTTATTAACTTACTAGCTAAATTAAAAAAAAGTTATCGAAATCAGTTAATCCATTCTCGAGATATCATTAAAAAAGCCGTGCTATACATAATGTATCTTAAGAGGGTTCATCCGTTAGAGCCATGTTGGAGATTCAAAATTGATGATTTCCGACGGACAATAAAACCATAATGTGTTTAATTTATAGATGAGATATTGACGTCTTATTATTGGGAATTTTATAATCTAGTGCATGGCTAAAAAACATTTTCAATTTTTCGTATAGTTTTAACATCAGAACCGTTTTTATGCAAGCCTTTTTTTAAACTAGCGATCGACGGTCTAAGCAGATGCGAGATCCATCGAGATCTGTGTAAAACCATATACGACAAACTTATAACAACATTACTTTATAAAAAATAATAACATTTATTAGTGCATGGCTGAAAAAAAACACGATTACTGTAAGTTTTCATTCTAGAAAAGTATATTCAAAAGTGTCAATTGTAGCCACTTTTCGAGATATTAAACGTGTTAGTTTAGGATGAAATCTGAAATATTTATATTTTCTTTTAGACCTAGTAAATTAAGACATTTTTGTTCTAAAACATGGTTCAAATATTTTTTTAATAACTTATATGTTTATTTTACTATGAATTATTTAGTATTGCTATATAATCGGCGCGGATTCACGCCACCGCTCAGCGCGCCGCTCTGGAGTAACGCTCTTAACATAAAAATTTCCCATGTTTTAATAGTTATTCTGCTATTCGGGGCAGACAAATCCAACAAATCAATGATCATAAAAATCGGTCCAGCCGTTTTTGAGTTATAAATGGATATGTATGTTTCACATGTATGTTACATTGCAAATATGCTAGACGCGCGGTCAATTCTGCTTGCGCGATGTAGGATTTTGCGTGACGTCAATGTGATGGGTAGTTCGCATGTGGCGATGTAGATGTCGCCACACATCTCCGACAGTTCTCAGGACCCTGAGGAACCATATAGAAGACGTGTGAAAGGCCGAAAGCCAAGTCGTAGACGCCTGGTGTTATATCACTCTACATATTTCAGCATACAGTTAACAACTAAATAGGTTAGTTACTATAACAATCTAATCTGATTAGATAACAAACACTTCAATATCAAATGAATCACTACCAGGAGGATTCCAACATAACATCAGGCGTTTATTCCCTCAAAGGGGTAAGCAGATTTGTACAGACGTCAGCACATCAAGCTACTACAAACTCGCATTTCTTTCATAGATTTTCAACTTTATTATTCAAACATAAGGTTCAAAGTTGATTGGGAACAATTTACAAGTTCGGGTAGCTTGATGTCACAGTAAATAAATATACAGTAGGTTATCTAAGGCCGCCCGCCGAGTTTTTAGCCTACTCTTGCGTTGATACCCAGGGTTGTCACTTTTACTTTTAGTTAATATTTTCGAACAAGCTCAAGTATAAACGGGATACACTATGCTCAAGTATAAACGGGATAGAATTATTTTTGACGAAAGGGGGTAGCGGGTTAAGGGGGGTCTGGCGGCCCCCACCGAATCGTTCCAAAAATATTGAAGAGGGTCGAAAAACAAGCAGTATAAGCTTTTTACCGACATTACAACCCCAAACGAAAACACAGTAATGGCGAAAAATATGATTTTTTGTGATTTTTATTTTTTTCAACCAGTTTAATTTCTTTTTAAATGGTTTAAACGCAATTAAAAATTTGTTTTGGATGTGTAGAAATCCCCTGATTTTTTTTTTCTTTTTATCATTTTCCCGAGGGGTGCTGTATAGTATAGATAGCGGCAATTGTCCTCTTTCGAATGCAGGCAATTGGACTCAATTTGGTCAATTCTGGTGAGCGGGGCGATTTTTTGAAAAAAAACTCGAAATTTCAACTTTCGGTAAATTACGGCGCGTACTTGGTATAATGCGTCTTTGCTATAAAAAATACATCTCTATAGGGGTTTTTGAGGTCGCTGATCACGAATTTGATGTCAAAAAAAATTTTTGACAACAAATTCACCCATACATATTTATTAACACAGGTTTGATAATGTAAAAAATATCATTGAATCACAGCATTTATACAATTTTAATATCGTGTTCAACTAATATAATCAATGAAACTAAATTTTCTGGTATAAATCATATTTTATTCAAGCTTACGTAATAGTCACACAGTAATATAAAATAGCATAATACTTTTTTACAGAGCTAAGTTAACAATTTTACAGTTTTAATCCTCGTAATGTACAAGAAATAACAATTCATTACCTTTTATCAAATTCGAGATCAGCAATCTCAAAAACCCCTATAGAGATGTATTTTTTATAGCAAATACGCATTATACCAAGTACCTACGCGCCGTAATTTACTGTGAAATAAACAATACAATACCACATTTTCTAATAATATTTAAGTATAAGTAGGTACTTACATTTCTGGCTGAGTAGGAAGTATGAAGAATGATAAGTCCGGGTTTGCGAAATCATTATTGAGGCACCCGAAAACACTACAATATTTTTTTCCCCTTTTTGAAGTCATGATACTCGTAATTTACGAGTAAGTGGCCGCCGCCGGCGAGAGTTGACGAACGCAAGCGGTCATGTAGCGTACGCGCGTGCTCACAGTCGCGCTGCACAGCCCGCACTGCCGCCACCTTATTCCCCCATATATTATGTTAGCGTGTGCGTGAAATCGCGTGCCGACATGGCGCGCGGCGCGCACGCACACATTCAAACCGAGAGCGGCACGTTTGTATGAAGATGTTTTACTGTATATTTACTGTGTTGATGTGCTAGCGTTTGTACCTATAGCACACTAGCTTCTGCCCGCGCTTCATCCGTGTGGATGTCCCAAATTATCCTATGGTAAGAAATAAAATGCAGCACATCAAACCTAATACTTACTAGAATGTCACAAATTCACAATGCGCTTGAATGGGTAACTGTTTAGTACGCGGGTGCGGGGCGGGTGTACACGACTTAAACACTCACTAGCTAGCAACGCACTGATTTATTATAGCATTGGACTCGCCGTACAATAGATGGCGCGCGGGAGGCGCGCGCCTGGTACACACATACATAACAATTCCTCCCTCTAGTCCAAAAACACCAAAGAATACAAATCAACATCCTTAGTGGGTATCCATAAACATAATATACTATATCTGGTATTAAATAACCTCTTACGCTAGAAATATTTTTTAAAACAAATAACGGGGCGATTACGTAACGATCTCTTTGATGGTACAATCCTCGACTCATCGCGTTGTGTGGTCTGCATTTCGAGTTCAGTCCCTGCTTGGTGACCAACATCCTCGGAGGTCGAATGTCTCTCCGATCTTTCACCATCTACGTCGTTCGTGCCGGCTTGATGTTCATCATCATGAGCCTGTTGTGGGTCCTTCTCAGATTCGTCCTCTCTTGGCGACGAAGAAGCACTTCGTGCGCACAATTCCGCTGTCCTCCCTCTGGCCGAACTACCCGGCGAGGGATCTGGTAAGTAAGTTTCCGGCTGGAGTATGTGCGTTTCAGGAGTAGCTGGCGACGGGGGAGGCGAAGGTGATGACGGAGGCGACGACGACGGCGAATGTGGCAGTGATGATTGCGGTGCAGGAGGACAAGATGACCCAAGTATCTTCTCTTCCGAATTTTGTACATTATCCCCATGATCGTTACTCGTTCCTTTATACAGCATCAGCTGATTTATGTGTCTTTTGTAACTTTCTGAACTATGACTATCTTTTACTAAATACAATACTTTTCCTATTCTTTTAAGTATGGTGCCCTTACACCATGTATAACTTGCTTTATTAACAAACTTTTTGTATAACACAATATCGTTTTTATCTAAGTATTTTGTTTTATTTTTTACTTGTTGCTTAGTTTGTGTACACTGTTGATTTTTTACAAGATTAGGTACAGACGGGGACAAGGGTGCCGATAACTTGGGATCCATCAGATCCAATCGTGATCTTAACTTGTGCCCAAACACCAATTGCGCAGGGGACAACCCAGTAGCAGAGTGAACCGAATTGCGATAATCCATAAGATATTTTAGTAATTTCACCTTTGTTTCTTTCGCGCTATCAGACGACATAATACAAGACTTTATCCCCTTTTTAATTACCTTAACGAAACTTTCGGCCTGGCCGTTACTAGGCGGGTGATAGACCGGTGACGTCATATGCGTAATCCCGTTTGCCGCGCAAAATTGTTCAAATTCCCGCGAACAGAAAGCTGTCCATTATCACTTACTAACGTTTTCGGAACCCCGAACCTTGACATAAAATCACATAGCTTCTCTATCACCGCGGCCGAAGAAGTAGCCGTGTTCATGTTGTAAACTTCTACCCATTTGGTATGTGCATCTACCGCTACCAAATACACGCAACCTTTAATCGGACCTAGGAAGTCCATGTGTATTCTGTAAAAAGGACAAGGTGGAAATTCCCAGTGAGACGGCGGCGCGCGCGGCGGTGAGGGACGCAACTGAATACAAATATCGCATGAACCTATAGTTGTTTCTATAGCCTGGTCAATTCCCGGGAACCAAAATCTTGATCGCGCTTCGGCCTTAGTTTTTACTATGCCTAAATGGGAAGAATGTAATTCTTTAAGAACGACTTTGTATAAGCTCGAAGGAATAACCACTTTATGGCCTCTCATGACACACCCGTTCTCATAGGATAATTGTGATCTACATAAGTAGTATGGTTTTACCCTTATATCGCTTATCTTCGGTGGCCAACCCCTTAAAATAAAGTCTTTTACTAGCCTTAAAACTACGTCACTACTTGTCTCCTCGCGCAATTTATCTAATGTAACGGGCATACTTCCGTCTACTACAAAACAAACATAAGTCGCTCGGTCATATGATACTTCGCAGTCACAACACTTACACTGTTCGGTGCACGCGCACTCGTGAACCGCGCGCGGCAAGCTTGCGCGGGAAAAATAATCTGCGCTGTTGTCAGCGCTGCGGACATACTCTATTTTATAGTTATAGCTGTTTAAGAACAAGGCGTACCGCTGTAGCCTATTTGCTGATATTTCTGGTATGCCTTTATGAGGCCCAAAAATTGCCAATAGGGGCTTGTGATCCGTACGAAGAATAAACGGTTCCGATCTGCCATACAAATATTGATGAAACCGACGCACGCCGTAAATAATGGCGGTTGCTTCCTTTTGGATCTGAGCATATCGCTTTTCAGCTGAGTTTAAGGTACGCGAAACAAATGAAATAGGTCTTTCCACACCGTCTGAACCTACTTGTGAGAGGACTGCTCCCAACCCACTTGGGGAAGCGTCTACTGTTAATATTATCGTCGCGTTCGGGTCAAAATGTGCGAGAACCTGTTCCGATGTCATGGACTCTTTTATTGACCTAAAAGCCGAGTCATGAATATCCGTCCATGTCCACTCACAACCCTTTTTTAGCAGATCGTACAACGGACTGAGGATTGTGGATGCGTTAGGTACGAAATTCCTATAATAGTTAATTAACCCTAAAAACGATTGAAGCTGATTAACATTCGTGGGCACCGGTGCTTCCAACATTGCTTTAATTTTTTCCGGCGCTTTTTTTAGGCCATCCTTAGTGATAATATAACCTAAATAACTGATTTCGTCTTGAAAAAAACTACATTTTCCTTTTTGTAAAGTTAACCCTGCTTCTTCTAAGCGCTTCAAAACCAAATTTAGTTTTTGCAAATGCTCCTGCCTATCCTTTCCTGTTATTAAAATATCGTCTAGCAGACACAACACTCCGTCAATACCGGATAACAAGCCCTCGATAGCACGCTGGAAAATTGACGGCGCGCTGGCTAACCCAAACACTAAACGTGTAAATCGATAAAGCCCGCGGTTTGTGTTTATGCAGGTTAGGTTTTTTGACTCTTCGTCCAAAACTAACTGGTTATAGGCCATAGATAAATCGAGTTTGCTAAACTGTTGACCCCCATGGATCTTTGAAAACAGTTCATTAGTCGTGGGAAGCGGATACTGTTCTACTAGTAACTGTTTGTTTATACTAACTGAATAGTCGGCACACAATCTGACTGTCCCGTTTCGCTTTAGAACAGGAACTATCGGTGAAGCGTATTCCGAATACTCTACGGATTCAAGAATACCTAAACCGACCAATCTATCGATTTCTTTATCGACCATTGCACGCAACGCAAACGCTACTGGGCGCGCTTTACAAAAAACCGGTTTTGCTCCTTCCTTCAACGATAGTTTTATTTTGTACTTATTAAATTTTCCTAGTTCATCCGAAAATAACTTCGGGTATTGCAGTTGCATTTCAGATTCAGAAATTTCGCAAAAGTTGACCGGTATTAACTGTAAGCGAAACAATGATAAGAAATCTCGACCAAGAATGGGCGGGCCGCCGTCGCGGACCACATACAAGTACATAAAATTCGTTCGATCTGCGTAGCGTATCGCTAGACGCAACGTACCTAGACACACAATTTTCCCGCCGTTATACGTTATGAGCTGTTTACATGTACTCGATAATGGCACCTTTATGAAATTACTTTTGTAAAACTCCTCCGAAACAACGGTTACCGCTGACCCGCTATCAATTTCGAATTTGAATGGTACGTTATCAATCCAAACAGTTTCTACCATGGGTTCTCCCCTATATGAACGGATATAATACAGCTTACCGTCATCGTTATCGTCACCCTTGTCACCGCCATCCACCTGTACGTAATTCACTTTTGGACACATTTTACGCAAGTGGCCTTTTACGTGACACTTTTTACAGACATAATTTGCGAATTTACAGTCAGCCGATTTATGATTCGTATAACCACATACACTACATTTCACCTTCACTACACTACTACCACTTTTCCCTTTATCCGCTATCTTGAAAAGCTGCTGGTCAGCCACAGACACCTGTGCCAGCGCTCCAGCACTGGCCGCGGCGGCAGCGCGCGAACATCGGAGGTTTTCTGCCATCTCCACGACCTTGGCCAGTGTGAGGTCGGCCAGGTCCTTCGAATACAGCTTCTCCTTCTCTCGTCCTGGCTGCATCCCCATAATGAACTTGTCGCGGAGGGCCTCCTCCACGTTGAGAAAAGCGCATTTTTCAGTCAGCCCTCGCAATCTCGCTGCCCATTGTGAATGCGTTTCCCCGGCATGTTGAGACGCCGCGTAGAAATTGTGACGCTCACCAAACCCGACACATTTGGGGGTAAAATGGTTATCCAGTAGTGATAAAAGATCTTCGTAGGGCACGTCTTCTACGGCTTTAGGTAAAACTAAATCCGTTGTTAGTTTGTAGGTACCCTCGGTGAGTGCGCTGAGCAAGATGGCCTTTCGTTTTTCACCCGCGGAATCGGTCTTCTCGTTGACGCCATTTGCCACGAAATATTGCGCTATACGCCCTTTATACGTTTTCCATGTCTGTGTGTTATGGTCAAACGTATGTAGAATTCCAAATTGCACAGAACTAGACATTTTCAACACGTGGTAGGTAAAATCCTCGTCGCCACTGTTTAGTACGCGGGTGCGGGGCGGGTGTACACGACTTAAACACTCACTAGCTAGCAACGCACTGATTTATTATAGCATTGGACTCGCCGTACAATAGATGGCGCGCGGGAGGCGCGCGCCTGGTACACACATACATAACAGTAACCGTATTGACCATACAATACAGTGACACTACAATGAATAAAAGGACACAGTGGATCGCTAGAAAACGACGCAGCTGACGAGCTGGACAGTACATCAGTTTGTGGACCGGAACCTGGTAATACGGGCTGGTGTCCGCAACTCCATGTCAATGCGCGTATTTTGCGTACGGGTGGGAAAATCGATCATTCGATCTACCCCAGTACGTAGGGTACCTGGGTTACCGAAGTATTTTGCCCTGTAAGTGGCGACCACCGGGCAGCTTAGAAGCACATGTGCCGCTGTCTCGTCATCCTCCATGCAGGCCCTGCACAGCGGACTGTCTGTTACTCCTATGACAAAGAGGTGTTTATTAAATGACCCGTGGCCAGTCAAAGCTGCAGTAACCGTACGCAGCTTTTGTTTATTTAGACGGAGAACCTGTCTTGTGAGGCGGCCATTCATTGCGGGAAGTGCTTCCTTAGCCTGCCTGCACTCGCCTTGTTCCGTCCAAAGTTTGTCATGTTGATCTCTGGTGCATTTCCTTACCAGAGTGCGTAGATACCTGAAGGGGAGCGGCACGATGGGCTCAGGCCCCACCGGTGCCATGCTCGACCCCCTTCTGGCAAGCTCGTCGGCTGCATCGTTGCCTAGCGAACCGCTGTGTCCTTTTATCCATTGAATGGTTATTTTATTGAGGTTACCCACCTGGTTGAGGCGCTGGTGGCACTCGTATATTAGCCCAGAGTCGACTGTATTACTATTCAGCGCTTGCAGTACAGCCATGCTGTCTGAGAGTATGCGAATTGAGTGATCCTTCACTTCCCTGGCCATGATGGCTGAAGCGGCCAGAGAGATGACCGGAACCTGTCGTGCCAATCCCCTTCAACCAACTATGCAGGTGGCTACAGGAGCACACCCACACACAAGCAGAGAGCTGATGGACGTCGTCACTGGGCTGTAGGCAGTCCAAGGAAGCCATGCCATCATTA
Source organism: Eremobia ochroleuca (assembly GCA_949629135.1). Lineage (NCBI taxonomy): Eukaryota > Metazoa > Arthropoda > Insecta > Lepidoptera > Noctuidae > Eremobia > Eremobia ochroleuca. The sequence goes on along the minus strand of OX451411.1, from coordinate 778,375 downwards.
TATGGCAAACTAACCAGATGTTTGCTACGCCTGGACAGGAAAGGCCTGCGCCTGGTGATGGGTACCATCACAGGACACTGCTCACTAAACAAACACTTCCACAAAATAAGCATAACGGACAATCCCCTGTGCAACGCTTGCATGCAAGCTGATGAAACCATTGTGCATATGCTCTTTGAATGCACAGGCATCACCCAGGTTCAGTCAGAAACCCTCGGGACACCCAGGTCTTACACAGATGTTCTCAACAGACCAGGAGACAATCAGCTTCTGGAGGGAGAAAGGTTTGTTGGAATAAGCACTGACAGCCGCCATGGCCCAAGCACAATGGTCCATTCGAAGGACTAAGTGCGGAAACCAAACCCATAATATAGAACATATCCTACGGGAACATGCTACTGGGACAAAAAGTAGCCTATCTCCCTGCCCAGCAGGGTAATTGTGTAACACACTATCAGTGGTAATGGCTTTCATTTTGACAGTTCAACAACATTCATTGCGTTATTTACATTGTTGTGCAAACAAATTTTTGAATATATACAGCAATGGATTAGCAATATCTTTCAAAAAGATTCAAATTGAGATTATATTTCATTGCCAAATTTTATAAAAATCCATTCAGTAGTTAACTCAACAAACTAACATTGTTAGATTGATTAAAACTTCAAAATAAGTTTTTGCAGTTTTCCTACAGATTATTGTTAACCATTTGACCCTCCCCTTCCTAGGCTACCATCATCATCTGCCTAGCCTTTCCCCAAGTATGTTGGATTGGTTTCCAGTCTAACCAGATGCAGCTGAATACCAGAATTTTAGATGGAGCGACTGTGTAAGACCGTAGAGGTTTAATTAAATATTTTTAGTACAAAAATCCTTACCAACAAATGCTGCTTTCTGCTCCAAACCTAACGATAACACCATGTCATGTTTTTTAGTGTGCACATTCAAATGATCCTCATTAGTAAACGTCATTCCACAGTCGGGCATAGTACAAGCAAACGGTTTTGCCGGCTCCACCATTTTTCCTTTATTTTAATGATAAAACCAAGATAGCTTTTACGAGTCCTTTTTTCCTGTTTACATTCTAAGCTGCAATAAAAATTTTATACACTTTCTGTAACTTTCGTCGGTCGTGTTTTGAAAATAGTATGTTATCAATTTAGTTTTTGTCAATTGTTTGGTTGTTAACGAATTTTGAACATCATTTATTTATTTTATTTCACCAATTCACACTTAAATATTCCAATAAACATAACTAGTTGCGTTCCAGTACTGTGTTTCATTTTACAAAAAAATGCAATGGTTCGAATGAGGAGAGGAGCGATACTTCACCCTGAGGGTAAAAGAGACAGCATGTAATAATTTGCTAGAAATCAGATTTTGTAAATGAAAGAAAGAAGAACCAAAATCTGCTTGACAGGGCATTTTGACGTTACGTTTAGTTTTATATTTTGTTCATATTTTGTTGATGATCTAAAATAATAACATTAAGGGTTCTGTACATTTAAAAATTAATGACATCTAATATTTACTAAACATTTAATAATGATGTTTCAACAAAATCCAGTCGTTAACAAATTGCATAATAACAAAAACAGAACAACGATTATAACATTTCACATCAACTTTCACCAATATTCATAATAAGTATTAACAAAACTAAACAAAGTGAAATACAGGGTGGTAGTGGTCTTTAAAATGATAGTGAAAAAGTGCCATTACTACAAAAGTAACAAAGAGATTAAGATTTAATTTAGGATTTGATTAGCTTTTAGGATTCGTTTTGGAAAAGTAAGAAGTATATCTTTCAGGGGAGTATCCGTGTATTTTGACTTGGTGTCGCTGGTAAGAGCCAATTTCACGTCCATGGGTCCTATCAAATAGGGGGTAGACGGTCGATCTCTTCTTTCTTGGTGACTCTTGCATTTGTTGGTTCGGGTATGGATCTACGTAGCGCCTTCCGTTAATATCGTTGCCATCCGCTGTCGGGAATATCGGGGGCTAAATTAATAAAATATTGACGTTTAACTATTCGCAAAATTACAACTTACTTCTAATAGAAATAAAACTTAAGAAAAGGATAGAAAATACTTTATTTTGTTATAATTTAAGTAAGACCAAAAATTGTACTGTTCATTTTAAACTATTCCAATCAACAATAGAACAAAAAATTACATAATTGCGTTACATGCAAAGCCATTTTAAGAATTACTAGGATACTACATAAGCACATATTTCACATTGCCTTGGTAGTAAGAATATTCAAAGTGCATTAATAAGTTCTAAGACAGTGACATGCTTTCTAAAATTGCATCATTTTACTAACTAAATTACCCAATACAATTAGTTGGTACTGTGAATTAAAATTTTAGCAAATGAATTTTAATTTTTGAGCTAGAGAAGTGGCCTAATCAAGAGCTAATAACAACTTCTCCTTGCCTGCTCCTCTGCTGTTGAAGATGCCTGGTGCGGGTTGTCCCTGGGCCTCACCTACGGCAGTGTTCTGCTGGATACCACTCATCCCCACCACTGCCGGGTTAGGCTCGTTCTGCTGGCCCTTCCATGGCCTGTAGAATGATGTGACAATGTAAGTTAAGTAAAAGTGATAAAATGCAGTTTGGTGTTGATGTTGGTTTGATTTTTGACGGATTATAGGCTCCATCTTAAAACCATCTACGAGAAATGTCCACTAAGTGATAAGCTGCAGGTTAAAAAAATTAGCTTGGGAAATCCCTAAGATAAATTTTGCCTTAGGGAAGTCCCTAAGGTAAATAGTGCTTAAGAATTAAAATCAATCTTACTTGTCGGGGAACAATTCACCGGGCTGTCCTCGCGTTTGTACTATTCTTTCGCCATTGACTTCAACGACGCACCTCAGACGTGCGCAGCAAGTTGGAAACTCTGGATAAATAATGGTAATCCAAATGAATTACGACCAATATCGAAGCATTAAATATCAATAGGTCTGATTTATTTTTTTATTTATTTTTTTAAATAACATGGGAGACTTACAGCTAAAACAAACAGATCAAGGACAGTACATTAGTCTGAAAGCCAATTACAGGTCTCCACTTATAAAATACAGAACAAAAAAAAAGTTAATTCTAAGGACATCCACACCTAGTTACTATAGTATAATTAGAAGTTTTTAAGACATTTCTTAATATCTAGCTTCAATTAGAATGATTAAACTACCTATATACAAACTATAAGTAGTAATAAAAATAAATGTATAATATGTCCCAGCGAAGTTTCAATACATACCAACATTTTCATCCTCAATGTATTCGTGACATTCCAATGCATTTTCAGGAATTTTCGGTTTTCTACATCTGAAGGATCAGTAAAATTAAAAATTAGCTTTAAGAAGAAAATATAATCACAGATTTAGTAGAGTAGTCATACAAACGAGTAAGGGTATATTGTTGCAATTTACCCTTGTAAGTATAGCAAAATAGTACAATAAGTACGTCTTCTTCGGTAAGGTGCATATGGTGCGTCAGCCGAAGACATGATTGTTGATGGTGTCTAGGTCACGACGACCCCCTGACCAACTTATTGCATATTAAGGGATCACACTGATGAGTTCTTCGATAACTAGTGTATTGAAATGTTAGAATTGTGTAGTTATCCCACAACCTTTGCCGTCTCATAACAAATCGAGTTCAAACTTTGGTCCAAGCCCAAACATCGGACGTTGTAATTAGACGGTTGGTGTTACAACACAAGGCTTTAGAAGTTTGGTGTTATAGTCCCTGTAGCTCTCCAATGCTCGCAATCAAATGTATATTTACCCAACAGCAGCGATGAAGTACTTCCCGTCCCGAATCTCACATCGATACCGATGACACGTGTAATGGTCGGACCATTCCTGCCACGGTTGATAGCCTTTCCTTGAGTATTTATCCACGCAGGCTTGATCTGAAAGGTTTAGCCGTTACAGTGAAAGTTTTTGCAAAGAAGCTGATAAAGACGCGGTGTTTTCTGATGAGTGAAAAGATTTTAATGTATGAAAGTTTGGTGGTTAAGATATGTCATCATTATCATAAAATCAGCCCGTACTTTAAATTATACGTCTACCCCTATTTGCAGCATATGTCGGCCCCCGAACAGAACTCTCAGATAAACTCGTAAGAGAACATCACGATGAGTGAAGTTCACGGCCGGCGCTAAGTCACAGCTGGTGTTCAAGTAAATTTACGAGGCCACCAGAACCAGTGAAAATCACCCTACTGGTAATGTTTATACTTAGTTACACAACATTAAGAAGTTGTTACGTTTAAAAATAAATGAACACTTTGCCTGTAATTTCGTGTTTTACAATTTGACTCAGTAGAAATTATGATTTGCATTTTGAAAAAAATGTAAGGTGCTTACTTATTTAAGGTAAAAACTAACACAGATTATGAATCCTTGGAAAATACTGTCTCCACTGAGTAAATCTGAATTTCAGAATGATAGATCATTAAACCAATGCAAAAAGAAAGGTGCATGTAATTTGTATAAAAAATAAAACTTACAGCTCACATCCTCAGCAAACATGATAGGAAATATAAGATGCAATAAGAAAATTAGCGTTCCCAACTGCATTTTCACCGTGTTAACTTCAGCTGTAATTACACACAACACTACTTTGGCCACCTTGTTTGCTTGAACTGTGGTAACTAACTAAATTAAATTGGAGCAACGCGGTCTAGAAATACACTTCTTGTGGCGAAATATTTATAAAACAATCACTGAGAAGACACCGTCTAAAAGGCGAAAAGAAGTAAAATATTTTGCCAATTCTTGCGGGTTTCCGCGAAAAATCTCAACAAACATAATAATGCATGGGATCCGGGTTGAATGTTTGGCTTATTAATCTTCATAACACTCTTCTTCTTACTCAAAACATGCCAAGCGAATTAAGAAAAATTAACATTACCATCTAATCATTTCCCTAAGAGTGCAACAGCTGTTACGAAAAAAAAGAACAGTTGTTTAATCATTAATAATAACTATTTATACCTAGTGTAGTTTTATTCTTAACAGTCGCTTTCAAATAAAGCCTTTGCATTCAATATTAACATTTCTTATTTAGGTACTGCAGATGTCCAGTCAACATTTCTTAAAAATAAAAATAATATTTTTTATTACTGAACAAAAACTTACCCATTTTAAAAAGTATAGCTACAGGTGATTTTTCCAACAAAGCAAGGAACAATAGTCAAACATAAAGCTTGTCGATGAATGAAAGAAAAACAGATTGTGGTAGAGTTCGCGATCGATTTCACGATGTGTTTTCAGTTGCATGGGTTACATTCTAAGAACTTGACCATTGTCTTTCCCATTCATTGTTGTGTGTTTAATCAAGTTTACATGTGAGTATTTTTTGGTTTTATTTATTTATGCGTTTCTTGAAGATATGGCTGATCATTGATTGACCTATCAACTTAACATAAAATGTATGTATGTACCTATAGTACCTACGTAAATAAAAATAAAGACCTAAACGATTTGCCATAAAAAGGAAAAACAAGAAGTTTATCGAACGAACGCTGTAATTGCGTCATAAGGCGCTTATTAACATGCTTTTATTAGGTTCACCTGTATATTTGTTTGTATGTAACTGACTCGTTTAGGCTCGGTTTTGCCCCAATTTAAGCGATCAGATTTACTTACTCAAGATAACCTATTCAATAATGCTGGTAAACCTACCATTTTTGAGTATGAAAGTGGCCCATTAATATATTCACCCAATTCTTACTTAGAGCTGATGATTTTAATGATTATTATATCGGTAAATAAATATTTGTTGCTGTTGCGTCTATTTTTTTATTATTATTAACTTGATACTGCGCTGCAAATTACAAAAAAACGTAATAAAATTTGAATTTCACGGCCTACTTTTACGTAGTCTCCTTGCGAATTAGAGAAATAATAAAAAATACGTTTTTAGAAACATCTTAATTATAACCATTTCTATTTATTTTAAAAGGCTATCAAATGTAACCGTTTTTTAGTTCACATACTGATCACCAAAACCATTTCTTCATCTAAACTTGAACGCGTCAATAACATAAACAACGAACGCTTGCGTAAAATCGTAAAACGAAACGTCAACTGTCAAAAGCTATGCGAAACCCGATGACACCAGCCCGTTATAAAATTATTTTTTTATAATATTCTGATGTATTTTTCATAATAAACTAATACAGAATTTCAAAGTTGAAGAAGTTACAAATGAGGTGAGTGCACTATTTTACATGATTTCGTTAGATAATAATGAGAATTTTGTCATTGAAAATTGAGGTGTCGATTATTCGATATTTTGATTAAATTCTCCTTGAATTCGTTGCATTTTGTGCATATTTTTTTCTTCTTTTACATAAATAATGAGTTCGTCAATTTGTAGGTCGAAAAAGGTGATTCTAGAACAGGTTTTATATACATTCGGAATGGTACTTGCTACCCACATTTTGTATTTATTATTTTATTTTATCTTGAGGAAAAGTGGCGAAAGAATTTATAAATTTCGCATTATAAATCGCAATTATTGTTTTCTATGTTAGACTAGTACACACATACAAATGAATTAACAATTTATGGTTTTTTTTTTAATAGGGCTACAAATAGACATGGAATAGGAAAATTACATTTTATTTGTGTCTGGCAGAGTGATAGTATTTTTCCCTCATTTTCTTTGTTGTTGGAGGGGTCCGTGGATAAATAATAACAGTCGCACAGGTCGATCGATCAAGTTAAGCTACGCTTGCCGCGGTTGGTCTGTGGATGGGGGACCATCTTTACATACCGAGATGCCTCCATGCTTCGAAAAGCATGTTAAGCCGTTGGTCCGGGCTGTCATTCGTAGATCTTTGACAGTCATTACAAGTAGAGGCAGAAGCCTGAAAGTCTGACAACCAGTCTTACCTAGGGGTATTGTACTACCCAGGGTGAAGAGTTACTTTAGTTTTTTGTTTATTTGTTTGTTTGAACGGGCTAATCTCTGAAAATACCTGTCGGATTTGAAAAAATCTTTCGGCATTTGATAGCCCAACTATTGCGGAAGGCTATAGGCTACTGAACATCACGCTAGGACACTTAGGAGCCGAGCACAAAGATAAAACGTCAGTAAGGACTCTACGCGAAAACGAAGTAATAGCGCGGACAGGCATTGCGATGCGACGCGGTGATGAAGCTAGTGTCTTATAAAAGGCTTTTGAGATACAAGTATCCTTTTACTTAGTTCAGGAGCCAGCTGTTCAAAATGCCTCTGCCCACTGCTTGTACAGTCATGTTAGGGTATGTCTAATCTTATGTGCTTTTCACTGTACAGATGCCAGCACATCAGGCTCCCTGAAACTGTCAAAATTTCCCAATCTACCTTGAACCTAATGGTAATAGCAATAGAGTTGAAAATGTATCAAAGAAATTTTACAGATTGTAGTAGCTTGATGTGCTAGCGTCTGTGTATTATTAAAAAAAAAAAGTTATAAAATCCGTTTCTCCCTGTCATTTCACCTTTAAACACGTAACTAATTTTATAAGCCAATGTATTAATAGCTGGCAATGATGTAATATTCTAATGCACAAAAAACTAATGAATGCATTGATTATGTATATCTAATATGCATTTTTAGATTGTCATGCTTGTACAGACGCCAGCACATCAAGCTACCCGAAACTGTCAAATATTCCCAATCAAGTTTAAACCTTATGCTTTAGCGGTAAAGTTGAAAATGTAGTAAAGAAATTTGACAGATTGTAGTAGCTTGACGTGCTGCCGTCTGTACAATGTATAAAAGGTAATTATATAATTATAAAGTTACTAGCATCTAGCTTCTTCCGCGTGAAATTTCTTGTTCCTCTGACCCACCCCGTCGCATCGCATGCCCGCGCTATTACCTCGTTTTCACTTAGCGTTCTTTCTGACTTTTTTTTTATTTTTGCACGACACCTAAGAGTCCTAGCGTGATGTTAAGTAGCCTACAGCCTTCCTCGAGGATTGGGCTATCAAATGCAATAATAATTTTTCAAATCGGACCGGCAGTTCCAGAGATTATCGCGTTCAAACAAACAAACAAACTCTTCAGCTTTATCTACACTAATATTATAAAGAGGAAAGATTTGATTGTTTCTTTGTATTGAATAGCCTCCGAAACTACTGGACCGATTTGAAAAATTGTTTTACCATTACAAGCCGACATTATCCCTGATGAACATAGACTACTTTTTACCGCGGGGAAATGCTTCATTCCTACGGGAAAACGGGTAATAGGATTTAAACGGCGGGAATTCCAAATTCTACGCAAACGAAGTTGCGGGCGGATGCTAATTATTAGTATAGATAAAAGGAAATTATACAGGATGATTTTTTTACCGTCTTCTTCTGTAATTTTTACAGGATGTTCTTCCCATGAATACAACAACTTTCACTATGGAACCTACTCGGTGGTCACGAAAAAAAATCAGCTGTTTTCATATATTTTGTCAAGTAGGTATTGAACTTTTGTATTAAACAGCAGATTTTGTTTTCGTGATTTCAGAGTTGGTCCCATAGTGAAAGTTGTTCATATTCATGAGTAGAACATCCTGTACAAATTTGGAGCCTGTTAAAAAAATCAGTATAATAATTATAAAGTTATTTGCAAAACGGATGTATATGGAATCGTTGGGAGGGGATGCCCCAGAGTGACATGAGAATGACATACGCCGACCTTATTGGTGAAGTCCTTCAATAAGGTCAGGGTCGTACTCGCAACTATTGACCAGATATAATAGCCTCCCGCCCGACCGATTTCGGTCACTGTGACTAATCTCAAAGAGAGATATTATAGTGCAAAGTGTGTGCGTAAACACGGGTGCACTCTCTGTTCCTTTACTCTCATAGTCCGATGGGACGGCAATCCGATACGACCGGGGAGAGATCGGGCGCAGGACCAACGGCTTTGCGTGCTTTCCAAGGCACGGAGTGGTCTTGATATGTAATGGATGGTCACCCATCCACGAACCGACCGTGGTAAGCGTAGCTTAGATCGACCCGTGCGGCTGTTATCATTTAGCCACGAGCCCAAACAGTAACTGTAGAAAGTAGTTATTGGGAACAAAAAACATGGTAACATACCACCATTGTCTTTGGCACTTTCACTCTATGTATGGAATGCCATGCTATTATAGCTCTGTGGTTAATTGTCACTTATAATCATAACTGGTGTGAGTTCATGGCTGCGTAAACAATGTATGCATAGTATAATGAATACTATTTTAAGTTAAGGGGGATCTGCAGTATTTCTTGTTTTTTGCAATTTGAAGGTCAGTGGCGCTGATACTGTTGTTCACGAACTGAACTAAATTTAAGTTCAGTGCATCTTTTTCTTTCTATTTCATTAAGAAAAGGACAGAAGATAAATATTAGTTTAGTCCTGTCAAATTAAGATACTCCATAGACAAGTTTAGACGGGATTAAAAAATTGGCTACTAAAAATACATCGTCAATTTACGTCAGGCGCTGTCTGATTTGACAGGACTAAACTAATATTTATCTTCTGTCCTTTTCTTAATTAAATAACATTAAAATCTTCAATACAACCCAACCAATTGTCAAATTTTAATTTATATATAATATAAATATAGTATTGCTTGCTTCCCAACTATGTTGGTGTCGTCTTCCAGTCTAACCGGACGCAGCTGAATACTACTGGTATTCAGCTGCGTCCGGTTACATGGAGCGACTGCTATCTGACCTCCACAATAACAATCCTCCAAACCGTGTTTCGGCCAAGACCAGCCTTCGGCGCGGAATAGTACCTATAGAACTTTCTCTTCCCACACTCTCATAGTCCGATGGGACGGCACGCAATCCGATACTACCGGAGAGAGATCTGGCGATTTCGGAGGCACACACCGCCATCTTCCAAACTCCGGGCCGATACTAAGAAATTCCTAATGGATAAACCCATAAAAATTTTGCTTGATTTGGGAATCGAACCCAAAACTCCATGCTCATGCTCAGCAGTCGCGCTTGCGACCACGAGACCAACTGGACAGTTCCTCAACAACACAGTTACTGGGTAACACGATCACCCTTGGTAAGACTGGATTTTGATAGTCTGTATTATACACATAAAATTCCGGATGGGTCTAAAACATAAGTGGTGAAATATACCTCTGCCCGTCCCTAGCTCATGTTATATATGTTGTGTAATTCCGGAATAAATACTTTAAATGACGGTGAAACCCCAACAAAATCCATTTTCAGACTTTTAATTTTTTTTTAAAATTAATATAGGGACCCTGCACATCAAGCTACCAGTAACTGTTAAATTTTCCCAATCAACTTTGAACCTTATGCTTTAGCGATAAAGTAGAAAATCTATTAAAGAAATTGCAAGACGGAGAAGCTTGACGTGCTGGCGTCTGTACATAACTTAACGCACACACAAACAGACATGGAAGACGACGGTGTTTTATCCTATATATGAACATAGATCATCATCTGCCTGCCTTTTCCCAATTATGTTGGGGTCGGCTTCCAGTCTCATCGGATGCAGCTGAATACCAGTATTTTACATGAAGCGACTGCCTATCTGACCTCCACAACCCAGATACTGCGTAATACGATACCCGTTGGTACGACTGGTTGTAAGACTTTCGGGCTTTTACGACCCGTAACGACTGCGAAAGATCCACGAATGACAGCCGGGACCAACAGCTTAACGTGATTTCCGAGGCACGGAGGGGTCTTGATATGTAAAGATAGTCATCCATCCACGGACCAACCGCGCCAAGCGTAGCTCAACCTGATCGATCGACCCGTGCGGCTGTTACAACTTAGCTACGAGCCCCTCTATATAGGGTGACTGGTAATTAGTGACCGATACTTAAACACATTATTGTACTCATCATTACAAACAACTTTTACTATCGGACCAAACCGAAATCGCGAAAAAAAAATCAGCTGTTCCCTACATTTATGTTCGTACGAGTCAAAGACTATTATAACCACTTGACTGCGTATACAGTGCCCCGACGCACGAAAACTATTAGTATTTTGTCGCCTATGTATAGGCTACGGTACTAGTAGCAATTTTAGTTGTGTCCAAGTGTTAGACCTGCGTGCACGGTAAATTAATATAATTTTTTTATAACGTTTATGCAATTATAACGCATCAAAATGCCTTCATGCGCGGTGAAGTGGTGTGGGAAACATTCTTAGACATCTAGTTACAAAAAGGATGACATAACTTTTCATCGGTACATAAACATTACGAAAAATTATTTTTGATTTAATCAGATTATAAGCCACTGCAGGGGTCTATTTAAAATGGTGGCTGGGTAAACGAGCACACTTTTTGAGTCGCGCGTTGATGTCTTTTGGAAAAGTCTCGTTCTTGTATTAGACAATTCTAATGCTTCTATCCCTTTCTTTCCTTTTGTATGTTTATCGTAAAAAATAGTGCTGTTATCTTTAATAGCTGAAAGTTGATATCGAGAAAAATAAAATGAATACATTTTTTATTCAATTCACATACTTTAATAAAATAACTATCTACTATTAACCGACTTCAAAAAAGAAATACCGACGAACTGAGAACCTCCTCGGTTTTCAGTTCGTCGGTTTTTTTTTTTTTGTATTTTCCGGGATTTTTTAGTTCTTTCTGTCCCCGACCGGGGCCGATCAGTCCATTTCCGGGATTTTTTTTTGTAATTGATTGATTTTGATTAAATATTATTTCTATGATTTTGATTTAGTATTTATTATAATGTTAAAATCCATTTTATCGATATCGACTATTTTCTCTTAATGAAGTAAAGCAGCCCTAACGATGCAACTTGACCTTGAACTGACCAATTGCAGCCGCGCGTTCTTCCTCATCCCCCGGCCCGCAGTAGTGAGTCGTGTGCTTCGAAGAAATCGGCCCATACGCTCTCTAGTGGTTATATTCTCTATGGTACGAGTCGTCAAAATGTAGGGGACAGCTGATTTTTTTTCGTCATTTCACTTTTTGTCCCATTATAAAACTTGTTTGTTGTCATGAGTAGAATCATGTGTTTAAGTATCGGTCACTAATTACCAGTCACCCTATATAATAGAACATACATAATATCTGTAATAAGTTAATAATAGAATACTGTTCTATTCGAATTTCATTTGTTTTTATTATCATCGGGCGAAGTGACACATGCTTTTCAACTTTAAACTCATGCCATCGCGTCGCACGTGTAGTTTTAGCGGTGACACATCTATTGGTCACACAACGTGAGACTTGCTGTTTTGCTTGCTGATTGTACCATTTTATCAATATCTGTGAATGTAGAATGGAATTAAATAACCTCAAAAGTTAGGTATGGTCGCCTAGCCAAAATTTCTTGTTTATTTATTTATTTATTGCAGAACAAATTCTTGTTATCTTAACAATTTTGTTCAAAACTAAGCCTCCTTGTGTACCTACTGCAACTTGTATACTTTAGAAAACATTTTTTCCGTGTATGGTAGCCTAGGGGTAAAAAAAAAAATTCAAGTAAACCATTCACTTTTCAATTGTCAAGGGGTCGGTCAGTCAGAAAGATGAAGCTAGTTGCCTGGGTCGCCTTCCAGTCTAACCGGATGCAGCTGAATACCGAGCGTTTGCCTATTTGACTTCCACAGCCCAGTAACCGGGTAACACGATACTTCTTGGCAAGACAGGTTGTCAGTCTTTCGGTTTTCTGACGACCCGTAACGACTGTCAAAAATCTACGAATGACGGCCGGGACTAACGGCTTAATGTGCTTTCCGTAGCACTGAGAGGTCTAAGTATGGAATGAGTAATCACACATCCAGAGACCAAACGCGGCTAACGTAGCTCAACCTTGATCGATCGAATCGAACCTTGAGGCTGTTATGTATGCTTGAGGCTGTTCTTTATGCCACGAATCACTCAAACTACTTCCTGGCCTTTTCAATAAATAAACAACTTAATTCTCTCTTTTTGTTCCAGTAACTTCAAAACACATCGCTCAAATGACGAAGAATTAACATCACCATCCTCAGATGAGAAGATGGACACGGGCTCAGAGTCCTTTCGGTCCCAGGACACCCCCAACTCGGTCCTATCCTCCGACTTCGAAGGCGACCACCCGGAACCGGTCCTAAGACTCCAAAATCCGGAAATACTCCGGCTTTCAGAACCAGAACGGTTTGACGACAGCCTGATTACGAAAATGTCGAATTTGCACCTAGACTCTCCTCGTCCCAAAAACCTTGGTATCAGCCCTCCGAAATTCAGTTCCACATTAACTTTAACAACTAACCATCCCCTCATGAGTCCTGATGAGAATTATCCTGATTTAATCCCGAAAAAAGTTCATAAAATCGATGACGAGAAAGACCTTAGCCTCTCCAGCATTGAAGATGAGAGACCGAACGAGAATAATGGCTTTTACAGTCCTCAGAGGAATACCTCAAAAAACAACCTGTATTTCACGGAAAGTTTTGCGACAGCTGAAAGCCATGATTTGACAGGATTCAGGAGTCACGATTTGGACCTGACAGTTCCTCCTGATGTGGCGAGGGTAGATAAGGTGGAGCGAAGGAAGATAGTGCCGAAGCTAAGGGATGGGACGCCCCAAAGACCGGATGGAATCCTGATGTTTATTGAGGAGAAGCATATGCAACAGAGTACTCCAAAAACGCAGCCTGTCAATATAAGTGTTAATGAGGAGTTTCATTCGGTAAGTTTTTTTTTACATATTCGAGGACATGTCATGAGGAAAGTTTGGAGCATGAAGGTATGTGTGTAGGGCTATAAGAGTAGCGGAAGACCAAAGAAACGATGGATGGACTGTGTGACAGATGATATGGCTACAAAAGGGATCACTAGCGAGATCACTACTAATAGAGAAACAAGGAAGAAGAAGACGTTGCGCTGATCCCAAATAAATTAGACCATGAGACTCATCTCGGTCCATCGGACTATGAGAGTGAAGGAACAGTGGGTGCACCTGTCTGCGCGCACACTTGTGCACTATAATATCTCCCGCGCCGAAAGTTGGTCTCCCTTGATACTGGCTGCCATGGCCGAAATTCGCTGTGGAGGACTCACAGATTCACAGAAGCTCGCCGGTTGCGACGTTTTGCCAACTAATTTGATTTGACCCTGTAAAATCTGTCTGTATCCTGCAGGTGGCTGAATGGTGCGAGTCTCCATCTCACCTCCGGTCGATGCCTAACTTCGAGTTACCGATTGAGATGTCGAGCAGTATAGGAATGCATAACGTAAGTCAGCATCTGCCTAGTCTTTTCCCAACTATGTTGGTGTCGGGGTCCAGTCTTACCGAACGCAGCTGAATTCCAGTATTTTACACAGAGCGACTGCCTATCTGACGTCCACAACCCAGGGCTCCCTCCACCCCCTAAGCACAAAACAGTCCGGGCCGAAGATACGGGCGATTCCTACTCCTTATAGCCTACAGATATATGATTACTTCGAGGCCCGACCTCAGAATGAATGAATTTGAGAGTTGTCCCTACCACCGATGTGTTTTACCCACCTGAAAAATTAATTAATCAAGTGTAGTTTTCACTCCGTAGTTTGCCACTACTTTTGGGCGAGCCCGTATCTTTGTTGACGGAGACTAGATCCCCAGTTACTGGGCCACATACATATACCCCTCCCTGTATACCCCTTGGACTAAGACTGGTGGACTTTTTTGTGTATTTCTTTATTGGTTTACAAACTAAATACATAAACAGCATTCACAGTCAAATATTGGAAGCACCAAATATGCTATGTTTTTACGGATGACGTTATTGTATGACGCTGAGTCATATCGGGGGAATTGACGATATTGCTTCCGGACTTAAATATTTTACTTGTGGAAAAATACTCAGTTTTGCCATTGAACTCTTAAGAAACTCAACATAATCTGCTGTTTCATATGAAAATGCACTATACTAACTACCCGATAAAAATGTATGGAACAGCTTTTTCGCTATTTTTTTTAATATTTTTTAACAAAGTACAGGTACTTTTGAATTGTCAAGGGGTCGGTCAGTCAGAAAGATGAAGCTAGTTGCCCATTCCAAATCGTAGTAGATCTGTACTTATGGAGAAGAACCTACCCCGCAAGAAACTCCACGGACACTCTTTTAAATTATTTCAGAATTGGTACCCTTGTTAAAGTTTATTATGTTTCCCAGGACCTGGATTCGCCAGACGTAATATCAGCATCGACGCAAGAAGACAGGTCCGCATACCAGGCGCTCCTGGACCCTTATACCGGCAGCGTGGCGCTGCGCCACACACCGGCACAGCACAGGAGCCCGGGAACGCAACGGAGGAAGATACAGCTGGTCAGTGAAAGTGAAACACGTAAACTATAAATACAAAAAAAAAAAAAAAAAAATTATTGGCAAAAAGAAAAAGTGATGACAGACACTAATTTTACATAAACACAGTTAGGTTTGCACATCACAATTTTTTGGTTTGACTTTTGAATACCCCCAATCTAAGCAGGGCTTGTACAGACGCCAGCACATCAAGCTACCCGAAACTGTCAGATTTTCCCAATCAACTTTGAGCCTTATATTTTAGAGATAAAGTTGGAAATCTATTAAAGAAATCTGACAGATTGTAGTAGCTTGATGTGCTGGCGTCTGTACCTTGGGGGTCGGAGTGCGAATCAAAAGTCATTTATTCAAACTAGGCTGAGAATCAGCACTTATCGAACATCAAAATTACAAAAGACAGTCCCCCAAAACGCCCGCTCTTCACCGCTTCCTAGTGCTTTCGCTGGGGAGAAGAATTGTCGCAACAAACTCCCCAACAGTACAGCTGTCTGTTCAGTTAAAAAAAAACTTGCTTCTATACAGTACCTATTAGTATGCAAAATAATTGAAATTACAAGACACAGAACAAATCCATAAAACTCGTAAGTCGCGGCCGTTCGTGCATCATAATTCAGTTCAACACATAAAAGTTATTGTGTAATATCGCACGATGTCGCCGCGGTTGTTGGCAGTTCGCACGGGCTGGGTTTACTAACAATGTTGTGTGTCGTAGGAACTGAGTTATGACGGTTTTTGTAACGGTTTTTAGGCCTAATATAATTACGGTGTTACATTTACTGGTTGATTTCCATGTTACTGGCTTACAGCTATTACCCAGGTGAAGGGGGGGCGTTTTGGGGGACTGTCTTATGTAATTTTGACTTTCGAAAAGTGCTGATTCTCAGGCTAATTAGATTAAATGACTTATTATTTATTTATTTATTTAATAGTTAACACATAAATGTACAGAAAAGTGCCTGTAATTGGTTTATTTGAAATAAATGCTTTCAGTTTTGAGTTTTTAAGTAGGCTCGCTCCCTATTACTAGGCATTTAACATAATACTGGTGAAATGTAGGTGTACTATACACCCCTGCGTAGCTCCTCGAGGGATACAGTCGTGATAATTATTATGTATGCTTTTGTGAACAAAATGTTCAGTTAATTGCTTTTTCTTTTGCCTTTTTGCTCGGCTCTTAACCCTTTTTGGGACTCTGTCCATATACAGGGTTATTTGTAAAACACCAACAACCTCTTAAGAGGTAAACCTGGAAAATCGCGAAAAAAATCAGCTGTTTCCTACATTTTGACGACTCGTACGAACATAAATGTAGGGAACAGGTGATTTTTTTTCGCGATTTCAGGTTTGGTCCCATAGTAAAAGTTGTTCATAATGATGAGTACAATGACCTCTTAAGAGGTTGTTGGTGTTTTACAAATAACCTTGTATTGGACACCATACACTTTGAATTTTCGCGGCTAAACTAAACTTTAGACAAATGCAGCAGTAAAACTTGTACTTTGCATTTGACATACTCTATTTTACTCTTTTGGTAATTGTGCATAACATGTGCACAATTTCATACTTGAGAAGGGACAGTGTCCAAAATACACCATATTTTTTTTTATTATTTTTTTTTGTAAAAATAAAGTATCTCGAAAGTTTTCAATAAACATTAGTTTTAATATCCCAGAGTTTTATTTTTAACATACCAGCCAGGGTCTTCTAACCTATAAAGGCTTAAGAGTCGTAGCGTGATGGTAAATAGGCTTGCTGAAGAATTGGGCTCAAACGCAAAACAAATTTTTCAAATTCGAGATTCAGAGATTAGCGCGTTCAAATCATCTGCCTAGCCTTTTCGCAACTATGTTGGGGTCGGCTTCCAGTCTAACCGGATGCACCTGAGTACCAGTATTTTACATGGACCGACTGCCTATCTAACCTCCACAATCCAGTTACTTTGCAATACTAAACCCCTTGGTAAGACTCGTCAGACTTTCAGGCTTCTGACGACCCGTAACAACTGCCAAAAATCCACGAACGACAGCCGCGACCCACGGCTTAACGTGCATTCCAAGGCATGGAGGGTCTTGGAATGTCAAGATGAACACTCATCCAGGGACCAACCGTGGCAAGCGTAGCTTAACCTGATCGATCGATCCGTGCGACTGTTATTACTTAGCCACAAGCCCCTCAACAAACTCTTCAGCATTATTATTAGTATAGATAGTTGGATAACACAACATATTCCCAGAAGGGGTAGGATAACACAACATATTCCCAGAAGGGGTAGGATAACACAACATATTTCCAGAAGGGGTAGGATAAGAACATATTCCCAGAAGGGGTAGGATAACACAACATATTCCCAGAAGGGGTAGGATAACACAACATATTCCCAGAAGGGGTAGGATAACACAACATAATCCCGGAAGGGGTAGGATAACACAACATATTCCCAGAAGGGGTAGGATAAGAACATATTCCCAGAAGGGGTAGGATAACACTACATATTCCCAGAAGAGGTAGGATAACACAACACATTCCCAGAAGAGGTAGGATAACACAACATATTCCCAGAAGGGGTAGGATAACACAACACATTCCCAGAAGAGGTAGGATAACACAACACATTCCCAGAAGAGGTAGGATAACACAACATATTCCCAGAAGGGGTAGGCAGATAAATATAATACACTCACGTTTCTCCAGCTATGTTCAAGCCCCATGTAATAGGGGGCAAACTAATTGCAATGGTTGTTGGCTAATATTGAATGTGGATATTTCTTTCAGCCCCCAGAAGAAGACAGATGTAGCCTGGACAGCGTCAGTGTGTGTTCCATGGAGTCGGAAGACGAACCGCCTGAGCCTCAGGAGTTGGAGACAGAACCTGTCAACCAGCATCTGGTGTTGAGTGATGATGAGGGGAGCAAAATGTAAGTACAACACCCAGGCGTGTGGCGGCATCTACATCGCCACATGCAAACTACGCATCACACTGACGTGATGCAAAATCTTACATCGAGCAAGCAGAGTTTACCGCGCGACTAGCATATACAACGTGTAACGTTAAATGCGCAAAACCTGAAAATAGTTTGCTCAGAATAACGAGCAGAATCAATTGAACCACTTTTTAATATAGGTCACGTTTTCAAAACGTCTTCATTAAAAACGTTGCCGTGTCTATTTATTAATAGGTCAAGCAAGCCAATGTCAGCGCGGCGCAGCGGCCCGGTGACGACTCCTCCCTCGATAAAGCGTCGTCGCAGACGCAAGAAACGATCAGAATGGCCATTAAAACTAAAACAGCACATAAAACCTTTACAATTTTTTTAATGACTTATTTTCTCTGTGAAATAGGTCAATTGAATTAAAAATCAGTTGGGGTGTCTGGGGTTTTGCGCATTTAACGTTACACGTTGTATACAACATCCCGACATCAATCGTCGGGCAGTTGCCTACCAGACACGACACCCGTCTGGTCGGAGGATCCTGCCTTTTCTATAGAGGATGATTGAACTTTACACCCTGTTCCTCTAAAGGCGTTTATGTGACACGTAGAGATCCACACACCTTGGAACGGGCAACTAGCTTCAGCCCAGGAGAAGATGGCGGGACGAGCTTGACGCCTACAGACAGAACTGGTGAAGGGACACCTTTGCACTGTATTGGGACAACATAAAAAATACGTGTGGTACTCGGGGACTGCCGCGGTAAAGCTATTGCACAGCATTTTTTATCAACTTATGCAATTATAATTATCAACTAGTCGCGTGCTGTGCCGGTCGGAGTGTTAGGTTTTTTTTGGCTTATGTTTAACTTACCACCAGATATAGTAACAAATAGCAGACAAAAATAGTAAATGATCACCAAAATGAAACTCGCATTTTAATGTAAAATTATAACCAAAGTTTTAACACTTTGCTATCCTATTTAAGTAAAATGACTCCAAGTAAATCATGAGTAACCCAAAAATAGTAAATGATCACCAAAATTAAACCAACATTTTAAAGTAAAATTATAACCAAAGTTTTTAAATTCTGCTATCCTATTTAAGCAAAATGAGTCCAAATAAATCATTGTTATCCCAAAAGTAGTAAATGATCACCAAAATTATACCAGCGTTTTAATATTTGGTGATCATTTACTAAATTTGGTGGTCGAATACAATTTAAAGTGGAGTCGTGACTAAAATAGCTGGTACTATTGTATTTTTAGACTTTATTTTTCTGGTGTTAAGTAGATATTTTTGGTTACAAAACTAAGGGTATCAAAGCATTTTATGGTGGTCATTATATTTATCCCCGTTTTTTTTCGTTACGGAATTTCTTGATTCGGTCGCTGCGCTCAAAGCCCGAGATAAAAGTTATACAATAGCTTAAAAATAACTAACGTAAAAAAAGCTGACTTTCTGACTAACTGACCGACTCCATGACATTTCAAATGTGCCTGACACATTGAGCTTTAGAAAGAGACTGTCACACAGGTATGAGTGAGAGAGGCGACGTGCATGAAACATAGACGATTTTCTTTCTACAACTTGATTTACGCCATGTTAACGTTTAAACTAACACAGATAACTAAAAAACATGTAATATGTGTTTGACAGCTGGCAGTCGCGATGTCATTCGCAAAATTACGAAATTGTTTGTAGGCATACAAACAAAAAAAAAAAGAACCGGTAAAGTGCGAGTCGGACTCGCGCACCGAGGGTTCCGTACAAATATGTAAATAGTTTATCACGGGAATCGTGTCTCAAAAAAATTTCCCGTTTATTCGTTTGACTAATCTGTGTACTTATATAATAATAAGTACGTATAACAGTGTAAGCAGTTCGGTGATGTACAGCTACATTCACCAAAATAATTAGGTAACATTACTGAAGTTCATAAACTATGAAAGCGTTGAATATTGCTCTAACGAAAAGATAAACTGGATTGAGGTACAAAGTTAAGTTAGCAGTGAGTAAACTATTGTCCAAATAATATCGACATAGGTCGCGGTTAGTTTACTAACTGCAAATAAGTTTATATCACAAAAAAAAAAAAATGTAATACAACTACAATTTTACGGTTTTCGTATTTTTCCTTTACTTGTGCTACATTACATGACATTGCTTCTTGCCAAATTTCATGATTCTAGGTCAACGGGAAGTGCCCTATAGGTTTTGATTCCCTTGGCAGTGCCGGCATAAACGCCCGTGTCTTTTGATTGCGTTGAATTAGAAGTTTGGATTTTTCACTGCTTCAAGGGATTGCACCTTTGAGTATTTGATATTAATTTCAACTTGATAACTCCACGCGTTCCTGAGAAAAAAGGGTCTTGACCGACGGACAACGAAGTGAGCTCATAAGGGTTCCGTTTTACCTTTTGATGTACGAAGTTAATTTATTAAAAAACCGTAGACATCAAAGGATAACGTAAGTACGGTCAAAGACCGAAAATGTCAAGCAAGTTTCAAACAAGTTCCTTTACCACTTTACGGTTGCAAGTCACCTTTTCGAACTGCCATTATCATTCAAAATGTTGGCAATACGTAGTCGGAAAAATAATAAGGTGCAAGCAAAAATAAACCTTAAGATGCATAACATAATACATCGCACCTACGGTGCAATAACGTCACTTATGCAATTTGGGAGGGTTGTAAATTTTAAACGTTTATATTATTTTATTACAAAATTGTGAGATGTTCGCTTTAACTTTAATATGAAGTTCAAATTTGTAGTTTATCACCAGTTAATTTCTTTAGTCAAGAAGAGGAAGAAGAACATTATAATAGGATGGCGAATTTTTAAACGCTTCTCCTGAAATATTACATCATTTGCATAAGTGACGTTATTGCATCGTAGGTGCGACATTTCTTGAGTTTAAAGGGTGTTTATATGTAAAACCATAATAAATGAATAATTACAGGTCAAAATCAACGAACACACTATCGGAAGGTAGCGACCCCATCCCCGAATACTCCGCTGCTGAGGAGTTAAGCAACGAAAGAGGTTGGATCACTGTGCCCAGAGCAGGGGGACATGCCACTTGTGATATGAAGGTAATCCTACTCACCATTTGCCTAGCCTGTCTCCAGCTGAATACCAGTGTTTTACATAGAGCGACTGCCAAGCTGATCTCCAGAACACTTACTGGGTAACACTAAACCCTTTGGTATTGTGTTGCCCCTACATTTTTAGGTAATCCTACAAAAATACTAGCTACGCTTCGCAATTTCTACGCATGGAAATTCTCACAGCACGCATGCTTGCGGAATAAAAATTTAGCAAATGTAAGTACAGTGACTGTCTCGTTGGTCCAGTGGTTGCAAGCGTGGTCCTGAGTTCTATTCCCAGGTCGGGCAAAGTGTTATTGGGTTTTTCCGTCACGGATTTCTCAGTAGCAGCCCGGAGTACGGATTTATGCCCGGTTGGTGGCGATAGGCTCGTCCCCTATTACATGGGACTTAAATATAACTGACGTTCGAGAGAACTATAGGTACAGACGCCAGCAGTATCAAGCTACTACAATCTGTCAAATTTACCCAATCAACTTTGAACCTTATACTTTAGCGATAAAGTTGAAAATCGATTAAAGAAATTTGACAGATTGTAGTAGCTTGATGTGCTGGCGTCTGTACGTCTCTGCCTTCGGGGCAAACAGGCGTGGAGTTTTTATTTATAAAAACATTTCCAATTCGCAGGTAATCGAGCCCTACAAACGCGTGATATCCCACGGTGGCTACGACGGCGGCGGTGCGGCGCTCATCGTGTTCAGTGCGTGCCACTTGCCCGACTGCGCACGACCGGACTATACATACTGCATGGATAACTTGTTCCTGTGAGTATGGAGCTAGTTGGGATGGTTTTAGAGTAAGTGGGATTAGTTTTGGAGCCAATGGGAATGGTCTTAGAGCCAGTGGGTATCGTTTTAGAGCCATTAGGAATTATTTTAGAGCCAATGGGAATAGTTTTAGAGCCAGTGGGAATAGTTTAAGAATCAACTGTAACTTTTTCAGATTTATTTGTGACATTTAAAAGTCAGCTGCAATGTTTTTTATTTTTAAAGAAAAAAAATCACATAAACCTACATGGAACTTATGAAACGTCAGAAGGTGCACTGTTTCAATTGATGGTTTTCTGTGGAGGGAACCGGCAAGAAACTTCACGGTTACTATTTTTACAAATAAAGTCAGTCGTAACTGTTTTAGTGTCAGTGGCCACAGTTTTAGATTGACATGTTAAAAACACTTTAAAACTTGTTTTTATAGGTTTAGTGTAGGCTGTTACAGTTTAAAGCATTGATTCCCAAAGTGGACCCCCAGGGGTCCACGAGAGACTTGATGGGGGTCTACGTTAGATCTAATCTTCACATTTTTTTGTTGAGTTTTGGGAATATGGTAGAAATGTAGCTGCGGGGCGTCCACCAGAACCAGAAAAATGTTTAAAGTGGTCTATGGGAAAAAAAAATTTTGGGAACCTCTGGTTTATAGAGTCGGTTATTACACTCTAGAGTAAATAGTTCTATGCATTTTAGACACAGTTTTAATATTTTAGTGATTTATCTCTATTTGAGTGCGTTTTAATATGTTCAAGTCAGTTATAAATACTGTCGACTCAGTTTTAATATTAAAAGCGCTGTAATATTTTAGAGGTATGTGACCGGGTCTAACAATTTTAGAGTATTTTATTATATTTTAGAGTAATTTATCACATATTTAGAGTTGTTAAAGTATTTGAGCCAGCTGGTACGATTTAAAGTCAATTTTATGTAATTTAAGGTCACGTGTAAATGTTTTAAATTAATTTGCAATATTTCAGTCATTTGGTATCACCAGTGTGACGAACCCGACGTTTAGAGTAATTTTTAACACTTTTAGAGACATTTGTAACACTTAAACATCAGTTTTCATACTTTTAGAGTAACATGGGCGTTGCCAATGCGTTGCGTCGTTGCGGTGCAGTGAATTTGACGCACTGGGTGCTACACGGACGCTGCGATGACGTCACCGTTCAGGTGTTGCAGCGCCGACGCACCGCATCGTCAACGCCCGTGTGGCATAGCTCTATTTAAAAAAAAAATGTATTTTACCATTTATGTACAAACATATTATATAAACAGACAAGAAAAAACAGAACAGAAAAATAGGTACAAAGGTGATGCCTATTTCTTATGAAATCTCTTCCAGCATACCTGCGATAGGACATTAGATAGAGAGATGTCGACAGCGTGTGAAAGAGTAAAGGAGACAAAAAAAAAAACATAAAATTGTAATCAATTATTCACTTAATAAAACTATATACTTACATACATACTTCAAAAATAAATATCACTATGAAGTTCATAAATATCACGTAATAATACATACACAACTATGATGAAGTGGAAAGATAGTGTTCTTTTACTCTTCTTTTAAAAACTGCAATAGTTTGGCAGTCCCTAAGTCATGTCAGTGTCCCTAATGTCTATAAGTGGTATCCATTTTAGAATCACTTGGCATATTTTTAGATGCAATGCCTTAATGCTGATATGTGATCCTCCCCACAGCTATGTGATCTGGACGCTGGAGCGCCTGGTAACAGACGACTACATACTGGTATATCTACACGGCAGCGCCGGGAGGAGACGGCTGCCTACCTTCCATTGGCTACATGAGTGTTATAAGCTCATTGATCGAAGGTATGTATCAGATACTGTCATTCATTTTGCCTAGCGTTTTCCCAACTACATTTGGAGTCGGCTTCCAGTCTAACCGGATGCAGCTGAATACCAGTATTTTACATGGAGCGACTGTCTATCTGACCTCCACAACCCAGTTACTGGGTAATACGATACGATACGAACCCCTTGGTGGTAAGACTGGTGGTTAGACTTTCGGGCTTCTGACGAACCGTAATTACAAAAAAAAAAAAAAACGTAAATCGCTTTGAGAGTCTGTTAGGAAATTCTTCATGAAACATTCAATCATGATAAATAATGTATCGCTTAGTATATGAAACAAATGCTTTAAAATTAGCATGATTTATAGTTTTTTTTAAATGTGGTTATCCAATTCTTGTTTCAGGTTACGTAAGAGCTTGAAACACTTGTACCTGGTACATCCTACGTTTTGGCTGAAATCCTTCGTCATATTGACCAAACCTTTTGTAAGGTAAGCATACATAGAGATACTACTACATAACCCGGATATTGCTACTTAGACGTATTGATCGTAAAGCCCAAACGTGTATTTAGCAAAACGTTTGAATGCCTACCGCTGCTGGGAATACAAGCGTGATGTGACGTGTCTCGGGTAGTTGGTTACCATCCAAAGAATTCATGAATGCGATGTGGCATTTCGAGTTTTAGAGAAGTTCATTTTTTGTCTCGGAAAAGTTCATCTTAGTCTCAAAAAGTTCATCTTTGTCTCAAAATTTGCCTCGGAATATTCCAATTTGTCTCACTTTATTTCTATCTGACCTATGTGTCAGTCTCCTTCTAATGCTCGATTTGTCATATTTACGCCCTACTGTATTTTAAACTAGCTGTGCTCTGCGGTTTCACCCGCATATTGGGAATATGGGGATAAATCCTATGTCCTAATCCAGGGCATGGTCTATCCATGTGCCAAATTTAATCCAAATCCGTTCAGCCGTTTTAGCGTGAAAGCCTAACAAACAAACATACAAAAAATCAGATCATTATAATATTTAGATATTATATTTTCTCTCCCCAGTTCAAAATTCTTCCGCAAACTATCCTACGTGCGGAGTCTTGCCGAGTTAATGCAGAAAGTGCCCGTCGAGCCCAATGCTATACCTGAGCTCGTGAAACAATTCGACGCTACTCGACGATAGGAGATGTAACAGTGTTCACACGAGTCCAGTCTTTAGTTAAGTGCAAGTAAGTTGATTGTAATGTTAACTGCAATTGTGTAAACGTCAAACCATCGTGGCAAAATGTACATTAATCCCAGTTTCGGAGGGGTGATTTTCTTCGCGCACTGGATTTACAACCCTATGCTTAGCACCGAGAGTTGAAAACGCAACACTGTGTTTTCCTAATCTGGTAGTGCATGCTTTGTTGCATTCTCAATGCTCGGATTATTACCGAGAGTTGAAAATCTAGTGCACAATACTGATATACAGGGTTATTTGTAAAACACCAACAACCTCTTAAGAGGTCATTGTACTCATCATTATGAGCAACTTTTATTATGGGACCAAACCTAATATCGCGAAATAAAAATCAGCTGTTCCCTACATTTTGACGACTCGTACATAAATGTAGAAAACAGCTGATTTTTTTTTCGCGATTTCAGGTTTGGTCCCATAGTAAAAGTTGTTTGTTGTCATGAGTAGAATCATGTGTTTAAGTATCGATCACTAATTACCAGTCACCCTATATATCAGCAAACCCTGTGTGAAATTATAACCATGTACACAGAAAAATTGGTAGCTTAACGTTGTTTAACAATATTCTCAACTTGCTACTAAAGACTGGTTGTGTGTAAACGGACTCAAAACACGGTAAATTAAGATTAAAAAATATAGTGATTCTTAACTGTTTGAAGATTTCCTAACTGTAATGATTTTGATTGAGCATTTTATCGTTAGATGTTTTAAAAGTCTGCTAGTCTCCGATCAGTAAATTTGCTTTCCTAAAAACGTGTTTGAACACTAAAATAACGATGGTGCCTCTTTTTGTGAACCTCAAATAATACTCGTACCATTCCAGAAAATTAAAAAGTGGCTCAATTATAAAAAAAAAAAATAGTGCAGCATTAGAAGCTCCCATTATTAGAAGGACAAAAAGTTTTTAAAGGGTCATAATGATGAGTGCAATGACCTCTTTAGAGGTTTTCAGTTAGTTTAATAACACCAAGCACTTAAGATATTTATAACTTTTTAGAAACTTTGTTCAAGAAAGTTTGAGAATCACTGTATTTTTCATCATGGAAATTATAATTAACATACAATAATATCAGTGGTTAGTCTTTTGATGCCATAAAATATTTTTCTTTTTTTGCCTAGGAGCACGATTGAATCTCTTCACCTTATTTTTCTTAGTAATTATGGAGGGTAGTTGGAAATTATTTCTTGAACTCGCTACGACTTAGAAGAAATGGCGAAACAAACTCAGCGGTCAAAGTCTCTTTTAAAGTCCAGACATAATCTTAGTCCGATCATGTGAGGACCATGTAGATTAGTGTCTGAAATAGTCTTTTGAAGAATGAATCACACAGACTTTATTGGACCGGTTCAGGCAGTTTAAACACATGAATAACTCTGTGAATAAGCCCATATTCGCACGGACGTAATAATATCGCAGCGAGATTTTATCGAGCACTGGATTTTCAACTCTCGGTATTGAGCTGAACATTGAGAATCCAACAGAGCGCATCCCAGCGCGTAAAAAAATCTACTTCATTTATTTATCTACCCTGTATATTTTTATTCTACATAATTCATAAAATACCATGGCAGAAACAGGCTAACTACTGATTGTACAAAATTACAATAATATAAATATAATAATAATATATCCGGTTCATATATTTTTGTGAAATATAATTCGGTGGAAAAATAAATATTATTTATTAGAAAAATTTTAGGACATTCCATATCACAAGAATAATAAATAAAAATGTACGATTCCAAAATGCACAGATAATAATTGTTTTTCACATTGCAAAAGAAAATTATTATTTTTGACATAAAGTTGTGTTCAGCCTGACGGCATTCCCAAATGTATTTATTTTATACAGGCCATGCGGGGCCCGATGGGTTTTCTCTGGGTAAACATGACAAAACTCTGTACAAACTTTCACCCCCTATTGGGGATTAATTTTCAAAAATCCTTCCTTAGTGCTCTTGTGGCGGCATCTACACCGACACCTTTCTTAAGTTTATCTAACGGTATTCTTCTTTGTCGGAGTTGTGTCTACCAAGCTGGATGACTTGCCCCAGATAGATATATACTCCTTCGTAACTTCACTTATTCTACTGACTCTGTGGATTGCCCTAGCAAGAATAAACCTTAGTCTTCCATAATGATATGACAATAATTGGCTTAAATATTAGCTAAAAATATTTAATGATTTTCACATTTCAATCTTACATACTCAAATCCTTTTTGAGCCTACCTACCTAGAAAAAATTGTATTTGAATAATCAGTAAGACCATTTTTTTTGTATCTATGGCCAGCTTCTGTCCGTCACTTTGTTCACGTGAAATTTCTTGTTTTAACATAAAACATTAAACTCGGCATTATTGTAGCTTCCCACTAGTGAAAGAATTTTCGGAATCGGATCAGTAGTTCTAAGATTACCCATATATACAAACTCACAAATTCTGCCTCTTTATAATATTAGTACAGATTTTTCAAAAATATCTGCTTTTTTCAATTGAACAGTGAATAAAAACTATGACGAATTTCGACATCTTTATTATCATGCTAACTGCAGTTAGGAGACCATTCTTATTTTATACGAAATTATGATTAATCGCAGGTGAACACAACTTTATATCTTGCACGACACTGTGATAAAATAACATAGCAATACTTTCAGAAACTATAAATAATTATAAAAAAGTACATAATAAGTATATTATAATCGGCAACCCTATATGATAAATATATTTTAGGCAAAAAATAATAATGAATAATTATTGCTTTAATATTATTAACTTGGTTATAAATAATTATGGCCGAGGATTATAGGCCAGTTTCTTAGACGAAAATTATCGTAAAATGAATGTCGACGTTTGAAAGGCAAAATTGACTAAGCGACATAGGGCTTACTTTACAGGAGAAGAGTGTAAAGTTTAACTTTTCAGGGAAAAATCATTTAAATTCTGATTCAGATGATAAAATAAGGTTTCCAAAAAAGGAAGAATTATACCTGTAAGATTAATACAAGAATTTATATGTATTTATTTATTTTATATATACACACAGTAAAATTTAACAGTTCAACAGCAACATCAGCAGCAGTACAACAGTTGTTCAGTTCATTGTTCATTTTCTGAACAGTTAAACTTAAAAAAAAATATACAACGTGTAACGTTAAATGCGCAAAACCTCAGACACCCCAACTGATTTTTAATTAAATTGAGCTACTTCAGAGAGAAAATAAGTCATTAAAACAATTGTAAAGGATTTATGTGCTGTTTTAGTTTTACTGGCCATTCTGATCGTTTCTTGCGTCTGCGACGACGCTTTACCGAGGGAGGAGTCGTCACCGCGCCGCTGCGCCGCGCTGACATTGGCTTGCCTGACCTATTAATAAATAGACACGGCAACGTTTTTAAAAAAGATTTTTTGAAAAATGTGACCTATATTAAAAAGTGGTTCACTTAATTCTGCTCATTATTCTGATCAAACTAGTTTCAGGTTTTGCGCATTTAACGTTACACGTTGTATATATTATATTTATATTGAAATATTCAAATGCTTGTGAAATGCGACATGCGACATTTACCCCCCTTGTTGCATCTGTTGACGGAGTCTTCGCCCCACAAATGTCTACCTTCATAAATCATCTTGGAGCTGCAATCGCTGACCGCTGGAATAGATCTTTTAGCGTAGTGATGGGTTGGCTAAGATCATGAATCATCATCTCAATAATACGTGGCACTAACGTGTGCATTTTAGGCACAAGGCATAAAAACCAATAGCTAAGTTATTCAGCTTCGATGATGGAGCAGCCCTACCTACACAAGACTGATGTAAATGCGGCCAACGAACTGAGAAGACGTCAATTACAATATATCACGATCGATAAATATACTTGCTTTATTCGTTAATTAATCAATCATTTAACATTACTATTGTTATAGATTATTTTGTATTGTATTAAAGTTCTTTTTTTTTTTGCAAAACTTTAAACTGTTCTCCTGTAAAGTTAGCACTATGTCACTTAGTCAGTTTTGCCTTTCAAACGTCGATGTATTCCATAAATATGTTCGATAAATGGTATTAGGCTCGCTCCCTTTTACTTGGAACCTAAAACTAAATGCCTAGCGTTTAATAACTAATATAAAGCGGTTATAATTACTTATAATTAAGAATAATAAATTGAATTTATATGCCATAGCTTATTAAGTATTGATATTCAATAATTTAAGGTAAGTAATAATATAAATGCAACACTTTTGATGTTTAGTCAAAATAGAGTTTGTATTATTATAATATCGCTACCTTGGGGTACAAAGGTAGTAAAAGTCATAAAGGGTTTATGGTTTTTACTACCTTTGTACCCCAAGGTAGCGCTATAGTTAAAAATATGTTGATAATTATATCGATTTATAATCATCTGCCTGCCCTTTTCCAAGTATGTTGTGTCCGGCTTCTAGTCTAGCCGAATGCAGCTGAATACCAATATTTTCATGGAACGACTGCCTGTCTGACCTCCACAACCCAATTACTTGGTAACACGATACCTCTTGTTAAGGCTTGTCAGAATTTCGGGCTTCTAACTACCCGTAACGACTGTCAAAGATCTACGAATGACAGTCGGGATCAACGGCTTAACGTGCTTTCCGGGGCACGGAGGGGTATATAACGGTTGGTCACCCATCCATGGATCGGCTGTTAATAGAGGTCTTAACGTTCTCTTTGAGGCACGGGGGCTTTTATATAGATCGATATATCAATATATTTATTCATAAATTTATAATTTATCGGTAAAATGCACTGATCTTGCAATTATTATTTTTATTTCTAATAGAATAGTTTGATTATTTACAACATGTCACTATTACAACTATCCAGGCACTGTCGACGATGCTTAGTTAGTATAAACGTTGCCATTTTCTTGTACAGACAGTAGGTTTAAAAAATATATAGATAAGTAGAGTATTTTTTGTTAAAAATAAAAATAGTTTTTAAGCAGAATTACAACGAAGTATAAGGCACAACTTTAAAGTACCATTTTAGTGTCTAAATAACACTTTTCAGAATATCAGTGTTACCAGTTTCTAAAAGCTACAAATCTAATGTCAAATGACTTGTGAGCTGTTGTGATTGCAACAGGGATGACCCACTGAAAACACCCGTGACTTACAAGTTGTAGGTCGTAGGTTCGAACCCAGACAGGCACTTTACTTTGTATATATTATTTCGATGCCTCCTAAGTATAATGAGTCAACTGACATTATAGTTATTTTATAGGAGAGCGATTTGAAGGCAAATCGTTTATATTTTAATGAAATCAAATTAATTCGAAATAAAGTAAATGTTTTTTTAATAAAAATTGTAAGCTCTTCCTTTGGTATAAAATGATTTTGCTGATTTTTGTTTTTAAATGACATTTTATGTACATGACTGGGTATACGCCGGCGGGACTCAATAGTGAAATGGTTTAACTACCAGTTATATTCATGTACGTTGTCCATCAAAATCCATCGTTTACATCAAAATCACATGAAATATGACTGTCATTTTATTAATATAATTTTACTTTTGTTCGTTTTCGGGGTTTTCTGTCTCACTTAATAATAAAGTGTTGAAATTATATCACTTGACTCATTATACTAGGAAAGTACTTAGCAATGTTAACATTTGAAACCTCAACGTATACTGGACCAATGTAATTTACCGAGGTTTTTTATTAGTATTTTTTTTTTGTAATACCTTACGATATGTGGGATTAATAAAAGCTAGGAAGAAGAACAAGAATCATAAACCAAAAACAACTCATTTTGAAGAATCACAATGTATTTTTCGCCATAATTAAGTAGGAATTTCTTTTTAACATAATAGCTTTACTAAAAGCTACAACGTAAACAAATCACTATTAAAAACTAAAACAGGTACTTCTCCAGTACGTCAATAAAAGTAATAAGAACTAAAAATGGTAACTTACGTTAAACAATATTAATAAAAATAATAGAAATTAATAACACAACCGTCTAGGCATTTCTAATGCTCAAAAGATATAAGGTTTAAAAAATTAGAGATCAGTCAGAATCGCTGTTGTTAGCTGCATTAGAGTTCGTTGAAATCAAATTATTAAAAAATAAACGATACTCCCACGGACTAGAAAAAATCTAGTCCGTGGATACTCCTTAGGAATTACCAGTGTCTTACAAAGATCCATCAAGTCTTTGTGCTTATTTTGGTCAATAGGAATGGGTGACTGATAAGCTAAAGAAATATTACAATATCTATATCAATATTTAACTCTCTTCGATTTCGTGTAGCTTTAGGTTTCTTTACACAATCTATCCACTTGTAAGCATCATCTTGGTAACTCGTTTTATAAAACAGCCTAAATGGATATTCCGCTTTAACTGGTACTTCCGTTACTTTATTCCAAGGCATTTTTTTTATATCCATCGTTGGTAGTTGTCCAGTTGTTTATAAGTTTTAGCTTTGATTTAAAGTCTTTAATTAATTTATCCTGAATTCCTGAGACACTTCAGTAACTTTGTATGGCTTTTCATCGGATTTGGCAAATCTAAAAGCTGTATACCATTGATCAGGCGTATAAAGCATCTTATCTTTCGTCTGTCTTTCAATTAAAGCGTGCATACTGTCGCCTTCATTTTGAGTGTGACCCACTACTAGAAAGCGATGACTAATATCTATAACAAACTGCGAACTAGCTAACATATCTAGCTAACTAACTAGCTAACACATCAAGTAAATTTAAAATTTTTCGCGCCCTGTTTGACTGCATTCTGTTACTAATAAGTATTAATTTAACATGTACAACTATATTATCAGACACACTAGCGACCCGCCCCGGCTTCGCACGGGTGCAATGCTGATCACTATCACTACATAGTATAAAACAAAGTCGCTTCCCGCTGTCTGTCTGTCTTTATGTATGCTTAGAACTTTAAAAATAAGCAACGGATTTTGATGCTGTTTTTTTTTAATAGATAGAGTGATTCAAGAGGAAGGTTTATATGCATATAATACATGCATAATATAGTAGAGAAACACTGATAATTTTAGAGCCATTATTTCTCTTAAAAAGTATAGGATAAAAAATGGTTATTGTGGGTTATCCCTAAGAGATAAACATATGCCATCGTGGACTTTTTTATAGACCTTTTTATGGTGTACAATACTGTAGTACATTATTTTGATCTATCGCGTAGGGTTAAGCCAGCGTTTGCAATGTAAGCGCAAAAAAATGTGTTTATTTACGACATCACATTAGAAACCTCTAAAATGTACAGTGTTTCTCTACTATATTATGCATGTATTATACATATAAACCTTCCTCTTGAATTACTCTATCTATTAAAAAAAACCGCATCAAAATCCGTTGCGTACTTTTAAAGATCTAAGCATACATAGGGACAGACAGCGGGAAGCGACTTTGTTTTATACTATGTAGTGATGATACATCCACGATATATTATATACGAATAATAGTAACTTTACGAAACAGAATTATTACCTAAAATTGCGTGCGCACTCGCCGCCATTCATCGTATACTGAGCCGCGCAATAAACTTGTATCAATGCGTCCCCCCTCACGCCCCGCGTACACTGGTACGATGTTATTTAGATCAGTTTACAATGTACGATTTTTACTGATGTTGAAATTGATTTTGTATACGTGAAATTATCTCGGTAATTATTGTTCTTTTTTATTTTTTTTTAACACAAACGTTAAGATAACGATTTATCATGTACGTTTATATAAAAATATAAAAATACCTAAATTTGTTAGTTGACTCAGTATACTTAGGAGGTATCGATTTCATCACCACTAATCTAAAAACGGTGAAGGAAAACATCGTGAGGAAACCGGCATGTCCTAGAACAAAAAATTCGAAGACATGTGACATATACCAACACGAACTGGGCTCGCGTGGTGGATTACGGCCCACTCCCTTTCACAGAGAGGAGGTCTGTGTCCCAGGAGTGGGAACATTATTGGCTGATTATGCAATAATACAAGTTAACATGGGATTTGACAGCAGATTAAATCCTCTTAAGCTTTACGAAACTGACGGTGACGAAGTATTTTTCACTGGGTGATTGTTTAATAAATAAGTTTGAAATGTCAAATGATAATTTTCATAAAAAAGGTGAATTAAGTATCCCAGGGAAAGCGTTTCTATGGTTTTATACTTTCATCGTAATAAAAGCAACGATTTACGTGCTAGTGTTGTAACGAAACTATCGATACTTAAATGTAGATTTTTTACGAACATGTGGCGGCATCTGCATCGCCACATGCGAACTACGCATCACACTGATATCACGCAAAATCCTGCATCGCGCGAGTAAAGTTTACCGCGCGACTGGCAAACATACATCTTCCCGACATCGATCGTCGGGCAGTATCTCACCAGACACAACACCCGTCTGGTCGGAGGATCCTTCCTTTTCTATGGAGGATGAGTGAACTTGACACCCTGTTCCTCGTACCTCTATAAATGAAGTTTTTATGAAATCTGAAAAAGGGGTTAACATCATCCTTAGTTAAATATTGATATTACAAGTATCGCTTGAAAAGTATCGAGTAAAAATATAAGTAACTTACCAAAAGTATCGATACTTTAGATATGGAATGCCTAGTCGTTTTGCGTAGTAGTCAAAACTTTATTACGAAATAAAACAATATCTTTTTGACATATTAACTTATTTATTAAACAATCTACATACTTAATTATAGTTTGCTGAACATTACAACCAGATTAGATTTTTATAAGCCAATTTTTTTTATTATATTTTGTCAAGATTTCACTAATAATATTTTTCTATAAAGAATCTCAAAAAAAAAAAAAATGAGAGGATACTAAAAAACCGATTGATTTTTTCTATCTAAGATTTCCCAGTAGCAGTCAGGAGTCTGGATTTGAACCAGGTGGATGGGAATAGGCTCGAACCAGGGAATAGGCTCGAATAGGATTGAACTTAAAAATAACTCACGAAATAGTTAATAAAGGCTTATATTATGTTACATTAAATTCGAGCCTATTTATTGTACATAATGTCATATGGCTTGTTTCGAAGAAAAAGTACTTAGATATTATAAAAAAAAACACAAAACGAAAGAATATTATTTGTGAAATCTTAGTATTTGTAAATAGTCAAGAGCTATATTTTCCCTATATCGTTAGCAAACTTTAAATGATCATCTCATTTGATAATCAAC
Source organism: Eremobia ochroleuca (assembly GCA_949629135.1). Classification (NCBI taxonomy): domain Eukaryota; kingdom Metazoa; phylum Arthropoda; class Insecta; order Lepidoptera; family Noctuidae; genus Eremobia; species Eremobia ochroleuca. The sequence goes on along the minus strand of OX451411.1, from coordinate 743,992 downwards.
AATCGAATATGACAAGTTTCTTAAAAAGAAAAAATCTAATTTATATTTTTGAAACATCGATATTATAAAGAATACTCAAAAAATAGGCCCCAGCTTTTCTGAGGTCTTTTTTAAATTGGATTTTTGAAATATCTGTATTATAGAGATACTCAAAACACAGACCCCACTGTGTTTGAGGTCTTTTTTGACCCTAACAGCTTATTGGGGGTCACAGAGACCTAAACAATAATCACCGGGGTCGTTTAAACGTCCTGGCCGCTTAGGGTCTTAGAAAAAATGTTTTTATTCAAAGGCTGACAATCAGCACTTTTTGAACATCAAAATTACACACAGACAGTCCCTAGAAGAAGGGGCAACATTATTTTACGCGTGATTAGGGATCATATAGCTCAAACGTGCCAGTATTTAGCTTTATTTACGAAAATAAACACTTTATAAGAATATGCTTTTCCACTATTAATATAAGTTACGTTAAGGGAACCTTTGTATGTGTCTGTAAAACAAAATCTCGTGAATAGCTTTACTTAGAATAGTTACGTACCTGTGTGTTGAATTTAAATTAAATTAAGGTGAAGCACAAAATAAAAATATTTGTATTCGTCTAATCTACGTTGTACCTTCGAAATTATTTGAATTTTTGGAGTTTATTAGGGAAATTATGTTTATACTTTTCTATTTTGGAGGCGGGTAGAATTACTGTGTGGCTTTTTCGCCCATATTTATTTATTTAATACTAGTTTCTGCCCGTGACTTCGTCCGCGTGAAGTTTTGGCCCCCGAGCCACCGAGTTTCACCCCATCACCCGCCCGCGCTATTACTTCGTTTTCTAAGCGAAAAAGAAGTAATAGCGCGGGCGTTCTTTCTGACTATTTTTATTTTTGCACGGCTTCTAAGGGTTGTAGCGTGATGTTTGATAGCCATCTTCAAGAATTGTGCTGGTGAAATCAAAAAGAATTTTTCAATCCGACTTGTAGTCCCAGAGATGAGCCCCAACATACAAATTTACAAAGTTTTACCTCTTTATGATATTAGTATAAATAGTATAGAAAGAACACTGGCCAACAATAGTCTACAACAATAGTATTTACCAGAGGTCATCATCTGCCTGCCTTTTCCCAACTATGTCGGGGTCGGCTTCCAGTCTAACCGAATCAGCTGGACACACTATTTTACATGGAGTGACTATCTGACCTCCACAACCCAGTTACTGGGTAACACGATACCACTTAGCAATACGGCTGTCAAAGATTTACGAATGACAGCCGGGACCAACGGCTTAACGTGCTTTCCGAAGGATGGCGGGGTCTTGGTATGGTCACCCATCCACAGACTGGCCTCGGAAAGCGTAGTTTAACCTATGATCGACCCGTGCGGCTGATGTTGTAATAGTACATTATGATATAAGTGCGGTAAGTTGAAAATTACAGCTGAGGCGATATTGCTAGCCCGAGCCGTAGGTGAGGGCTATAAGAAAGCAGAGGCTGTAATTATCAAACCGCACGTATGTCATACGACGTTTTATAACACATTTGTGAGGAAATAAATAAAACTCGGACTTTCTTAAACGAATAAATATTTAATTACTTGTTAAAACAGTTACTAAAATTCGAACAATTTGTAAAATTAATTATTAAGTTACCAGCGATGCGCGCGCATCAGCGTCTTTTGTTTATGGCAGAGGCACAAAAAACAGCCAGTATTACTAATAAAGTAAATTAATACTTTTGTGTTTTTGTTACAGGTTGTAATTAATTGTCAAAATTAATTAAATTAAAGAATTAAATGTTTATTTATTATATTTTATCTCCCAAAGTTAATATTATTCATAAAATGTTGACCACTTTTCTGACATAAAAACTCTTTGCTAAGATTTAAAAAAAGTACCGTTCGTTTTAGACGGAGCATCTTGATAAACCGTGCGCTTTACATTACAATTACGCACAAGTACGTAATGAGATACATTACGATATTGAAATTGGTGCAGTAAGAGACCTTTTACGAGCAAATGTGTTATAAAGCAATATACAAATCAGAAAGCCATTGAATTATGGGGCTCCTCTAAAACGTCGGATAAACGATGTTTTTCTAGATTCTCTGATCACAGGAGGTCTTAAAGCAGTTTTTTGACAATACGTTCAAAACTGTATTTTGCCCGTCTTTCAAAATGAAAAACAACGAAGGTACAAAATTATTTCGTCTCCATCAGAATAGTATCGAATCCTAAAATTATTTTTGTAAAACCGCCACTTCTAGGTACCTTGCTGAAATTCATATTTTTTGAAAACCACTTTTTAGTTTTAAGTAGTAATTAAATATAGGTTTTTTTCATGTATGGCGCTTATTTGTTCCTCTCTTTACTAAGCTAGAGTTTATTACATAAAGTCAGAAGATTTGTTTTGTTTAGCAGATTCATTATCAACTAAAATTGTCCGTGTATTCGAATCACAACTGTCATTTTTGACAGTTGTATGAAATGATTATGACACGGCAAGTTAACGCAGGGTGTCAAATTGCTTCACAATTAATTTTTCCACTATAGTACTGTTCTTAAGTATTCTATGGGTCTTTGTTACCTGAAATAAATATTATTATTATTAGTATATCTCAGTCCGGAGTCTGGATTTGTGCCCAGCTGATGGCGATAGGCACGCCTATTACATGAGACTTAAACATATCTATTGAAATGTGGCTGTACTATAAATCTCTGCCTACCCCTTTGGGAAATACAATCGTGATTTTATCACAAATCCTAGTTTAGTAATAACAGGAGACGTTTTCTATACACTAGCTTTTTCTGCATGTTTCAGTTAAGCACCATGTTTTGGGACTTTTAAACATTATATACAGGGTCTAATTTAGTTTCACCCTGTATAAGCATGGATAAATTATATACGACGCCCTCTACTCACCATTCCAATCTTGCTTGATTTTAAGATAATTATTATATTCAGAAATTTGCATTTTAATAATTATATTTTATCATTCCTGTATCTGATTCCTGTATCTGATTCCTGTATCTCATTCCTGTATCTTTTTCCTGTATCTCATTCCGTGATATCGCTCAAAAGATGCTCTTTTACTTCAATATGGCCGAAAAATCGTGGCCGGTCCAAACTTTGCGCAGGAAGCTGCGCAATAGCATTTTTAAGAACCAAATGGTGACATGAGGCGAGTGTCATTGCGAGGAGATGCGTGTAAGGTCGGAGAGCAAAACCAAAATATTTTATTTGACTAACACCTACATATAATAGAACAGAATACTCTTTATTATGTACACCATATAAATTACAGACATAAATATAGAAATTTTACAAAGGGTGACACAATGCGCGGTCTTATCGCTAAGAGCGATCTTTCATTGGCATTTATGAAACGTCAGAAGATATGTGCACGGTTCCAATTGGTCGTTTCCTATGTAGTAGAGCCTACAACGTTCTCACATTCACAAAATATAAAAGAATATATCTAAAAGATAAATAAAATATAAAAACCTATTTAAACCCAATGCCATGATTGCCGTTACATCCACTAATAGAGTTGAAATTAGAATTATAGGTATACAGACTGTCTTGGAATTTCACGCACCCAGTATAATGTCAAATAATGAGAGGACTATGTCAAAGAAGTATGTAAAGAATAAATAATTAAAATAAACTTCGTAATTTCCGACCGGCCATGATTCATCGACGGTATTTTATTTGTATTTTTTATTAGTCACTCTTGTCTGATATACAGGGTGACTTGTAATTTGACGTATTCCTGTTAGGGCGATAGTGTGACCCATTTGCAACAATTAAGCACACCATAAAGCATAGGCGAAAATTCATGGGATTCAAGAAACTCAATGTTATTTATTACAGATTTCGCAGAATGCGTTACTATCACTTTTCTCTAAACTCTCAAATTTAACGAGCTTAAGAAGTTTATTAATCATTTCCAAAAATCATCTACTCGCATTAACTTTGACACCAGTCATCTCACAATTTACTACTATACTATGGCATTAAGCGTACAAATTACGGAGAAGACACCTTCATTTAGAGTAGACGATTTTTAGACCTTCGAGTAGATGATTTTTGGAAATGATTAATAAACTTCTTCCTTTAACTTTTAACTGTTTGATGTTGTATAACATTCGTTTACATCGCAATATTTCTTAAAGTGTCAGGTATCTTTAGAGAAACACTTTTCTCTAAAGATACCCCAGACAATTTCCCAGAATTTGTCACTAAATATCACTATGTTTAGCCACAAATTCTGGGAAATTTTCAAAAATACATAAAATCTGAGTTTTCTCGTTACCCATGAATTTTAGCCTGGGTTTTATGGGTGCTGAATTGTTGCAAATGGGCCACACTATCACGTACTTGCAGGAATACGTCAAATTACAAGTCATCCTGTATAATAAACGAGTTTGTATTTACTAAAATTTTGTATTATTTTTTCTCTGATTAAGTTACTTTATAACATATTATTATTATTAAGGCCATTTTTAGTATAAATAGTCTTGTATTTAAGATATAAATTCCTAAATATTATTTAGAGGATATTTCATATGATATTATTATTTTTGTACCAGCAATAAAGTTATAAAAAACTTAATTAGGTACTTGGTTTATGAATCATCATTTGCCTAGCCTTTTCCCAACCATGTTGGGGTCAGCTTCCAGTCTAACCGGATGAAGCTGAATACCAGTATTTTACATGGAACGATCACCTATCTGACCTCCACAACCCAGTTACTGGGTAACACGTTACACCTTGATAAAACTGGTTGTGAGACTTTCAACTTTTTACAAATATTTCATTTGATAATAAAAGAACCTACTCATAAATTTCTGCTATTTATTGAAAGTTTAAAACCGTTTCTGTAAGGGTTTTCAAATATGACTAATGAATACTTTGCGGGACACTTATCGCCCCCAGGTGTTACTCGTATAACAATAACTTGTGGGCAGTCGACTTATTTGCCATTCTATGATCGCTTTTACAATTTCTAGCGTGACGATATCCTGGACGTCCACGTCCACAACTAACTAGCCTGCGTTGTCCCTCTGCAGGGCAAATACCTCCCTCTTCCTTCTCCACAAAATTCTGTCTTCTGTCCATAAAATGTATGGAAATACATGCACGTTATATCGTTATCGTGGACAAAACTTTAAAAGCGTCTTCATATACAGGGTTTAAAATTGGCTAGCTAAACTCCGCAGATACGATGGGTGCCGGTATCTAAAAGCGATACAATAAAAAATAAAAAGATTTGATGGTTTGTTTTTTGGGAGGTTAACGATTGCTGTTTGTGTTGTTACTTGAAGTATGTGTTGTGAAAAATTGTTTTCTTGAGTTTTATCGTGTCCGCAAATGAAGGACAAGGATACCCATAATGTCTGTGAAGTTAAAAAAAAAAACAACTGATATTTCAAGTGAACACAATAACTGCGGTAGACGGCCCCACAGAAAAAAAAACAAATTAATTTATTTTGGTTATGGCATGTTTACTTTCGATATCGATACCCATCGCGTGTACGGAGTTTAGCTAGCCAATTTAAAGTGACCCTGTACTTCCATACGTTTTACTTCCCTGTATTACCGGGATGCCGTGTACGTCCACGACAATCGCAACGTTAGAAATTACAAAAGGCACAATAACATGGAAACAGTCCCTTATGAGTCATATTTGACCCCATAGACTTACCAAGTCTGCAAGTGCCATTAGTTTAACACAGCACAATGAATATATCGTTTATATACCCATTAATATATAATATATGTATAGAGAACATGTACTGTGTGTAGACTTTAGAAGTGTGTGTGTGTGGTGTTAAAATGAGGGTTTTCATAAAAATTTACGCCACCAGTTGGCGCCACTTTGCCAAGAGGTCTTCTATTTCGATAATTAATTTAAAATATATGATGACGTTCATCATTCGTTTCATTCATTCGTTTTTCATTCAGTCATGACTAAAGAAAATATAGGCGCTTTGACATTTTTGAAATGTGCTCGGACCTGACGTCTCAGTGCTGCCACCTAGTGCACGTCATTTCAGAAAACCCTCATTAGATACAGATCCGTTTTATGTACAGAGGCCACCACATCAACATACTCGAAACTGTCTAATTCTCCCAGTCAAACCTTATACTTTAGTTATAAAGTTGAAAATATATTAAAGAATTTGACAGATTTTAATAGCTTGATGTTCTGGCGTCTGTACAACAGTGGAATTGTTTTTTTGTTTAAAAATGCGTGCGTTATTGTCAAATAGCACACTGGTTTATGTTAAAGGAAACTACAGTGCAACATTTGTAAGATTTCTAGTTCATATATTATACTGACTCTCAAAGAAAATATTTGCTAATATCATACATGACGCCTACTGGGTGTTTCTGTTTCAACCTATACAGAACCCTAATTGCGTATCACACTATCAAATCAGAATCTGAATCATTTTGAAGCATATTGCTAATTCCATTGCCTCATATGTTCGAAAAAATTGTCAGCTAAATAACGTAAATAACGCAATGAATGTCGTTGAACTGTCAAAATGAAACCCTTTGCTACTGATAGTGTGTTACGCAATTATTTATTTATTTATTCCTTTATTTCAGGCAACTAGGGCAATTACCCCGCGGGGTACCGATTAGGTCATCTGCGCCCGTCAAGGGGGTGATTCAACTCGCCATTCTAAACAACTTTCGCTATGAAACTCATACTTAATGTCAAAATTTTTAATCAGAATTTCATTTTGAATTTCATTTAAATGTAACTTTTTACCGATGTTACCAATTTCTCAATATTAGCGCTTATTACTGAGTAAGTTATTTTATTTCTCTGACTCATTGTTTTATGCATGTTGTGTTTACCTATAAGTAATTAATTCACTGTTATTTTACTTTTAAAAATGTACCTATTATGTGGTGGTTTTAGTGTAATCAATTGTTGGCGAACCTTATAAAACAAAAATACTTACCCGAATTGTAAAAAACAAACATACATGCATCGAAATAGTCTCTCTATTGTTGCATTGGATTTGGTTTTTTTGCACGAATCGGATGTGAGTTTCGTAGCGAAAGTGCAGGTGACTACATCGCCACCCTTTATACCTACTTTTTCCATGTATACAAAATCGGCGTTTATAATGAGAATCTCATAAATTAATGTTGCGTTTAATATAGAAAATAACTTTAAACTGATACGTTTGGCACAATTTCTACCAAAAGTAGCTTTAAAGCTACTTTGGTAAAAAAAAAATACTTGTCAAGTACAGTAAGAGACAACTTCAAAGTGACGTTGATGGTATCTACTCCAACGACCAAAACTATTATAGTGCCACAAACTTATTTATCCCGCGGTTTCACTTCGTAACACACATACAACGGCAATTGATAGGATTGCCTTTCATTTTGACAGTTCAGCCACGTTCATTGCGTTATTTACGTTGTTGACAGACGAATTTTTCAAACCTTTGAAGGAATGGATTTCAAAATCGACTGCCATTTTATGTGTGTTACGCAATTACCCCGCTTTAATGAGAACGAATACACTATGTAAACGGCACTGCACTATAAGTTGTTTCCTACTGTGTGTATAAGTAGGTTTGCGTTGATACTTCATCGACCGGATGTAAACATACTGCTCCAAAAATGTAGAAAACATGGAATAAATCGAGAGATTTTCATAAAATATTATTTTTAAAGTTAGCACATATTGTCACTGAGTACCGGCACTGCAGTTTGTGAGGCCACGCTTGAGCAGCTCCGTAATTTGTTCATTTGCAGACTGACCGTTGTGTTGTACCTTATAAGTTGTAATAAATACTGTGAATCGTTATTTCGGTGTTTTTTTTTTAATAAAACCTTTCCCTCTACTGATGTCTGTTCCAAAAGTATGTGATGAAAGTGTAAACAAACCCTTTTCATCACACCCCAATTGCGTAAAACACCGTTCACCATCCGAAGGATTTTGAAAGAAATTCCTAATCCTTCATATGTTTGAAAAATTCGCCTGCTCGAGAACGTAAATAACGCAATGAATGACTATGTAACTTTCATGCTAGCGCCATACGTTGTCTCCCGCGTGACGAGGACGAAAATTAAATAATCCCCACCAAAAACTTTTAAAGCGTATAGGTACCTTCTCCAAATTTCCATTGATTTTACTGTTGTTTTTTTTTCGATTATATCGTTTTACTGTGCCTTCCGTGAAATTAAATGATTTGTTCGAACGTTTCTATTATTAGTCATGATCCCTATTATTGTTGGAATAACGTGATTAAATAGTAAGTAATAGGAAGATTAGCAACGAAAACTGAAACTGAAAAAGTCATAAAAATATTTGTAATTGTAGTGCATGGAAACTGAACTTTTTGTAAGTTCAGTTTCCTCTGAGCGTAAGAAGTCATTTAGCAGGTCCTAGTTATTCTGAAATCAACTTAATTGAAACGGGCATAAATTTGAAATTCAAAAATATAATAGAAAAAAAAATACAATATACTTAATAGAAATTTAAATTATATTTTCCCAACTATGTTGGGGTCAGATTCCAGTCTAACACCATTATTTTACATGGAGTCACTATCTGACCTCCACAACCCAGTGACTGGGTAACACGATAGCCCTTGGTAAGACTGGTTGTTAGACTTTTTGGGCTTCTGACGACCCGTAAAGACTGTCAAAGATCTACGAATGACAGCCGAGCCCAACGACTTACCGTGATTTCCGAGGCACGGAGGAGTCTATGTACCTAATGGGTGGTCACCCATCCACGAACCGACCGCGGCAAGCGTAGCTTAACTTTCGATTAACCCGTGCGGCTGTTATATATTATTTAGCCACGAGCCCCTCTTTCATTGCCACTTCTATTTTCATGAATACCCACACAAAGGTTTCTCTACAACTAACTTAACCCATACATATACAGAGCATGATTTTTCATATCGGCTTAAAAAAATACATTAGCCTGCAAATATGATGCCATTTCTCGAAAAAATATTTAGAAAAATCATAATTCAATAGAAACGTATGTTTTTGTGTATGGCACATCATGCATTATAATATGAATATGTGTTACGTAGTATAAATGAAATTACAAGATTACACGTAAAATGACAAATATGAACATGAACTTACCTCTACTAATTATTTCGACACTGAAGAATTCAATTTTATCATTTTTTTGCGATTATTATACGCCGCTCGTTAATCGTATTCAAAGTACCTACCGATTTGAAGAAAACATAAATGAATAAACATAAATGTTTATTCAGATCTATCCAAAATATCTGGTACTAAATTCGAAACTAAAAAACATAATAGTTAATCTCGTCAACACTAGATTACGCTACTTGGATCCATTTTTTAAATATAACACGCTTTTCGGTATGTCCCATATGTGGAACACTATGTCCTGTAGGGTTAAAATCTTGTTATGACTTTTTCAGTACCTAGTAGATACTAGTTATTCTGATACTAGTTATTCTGAAATCAAATTAATTTTCACAACAAAATGACTGCCTCTTCGGTCTAGTGGTCGCAAGCGTAACTGTTGAGCATAAGTTCCTGGGTTCGATTCCCGGGTCGGCTAAGTGTTATTAGGTTTTAGCATCTGGAATATCTTATTAGCAGCCCGGAATCTGGTTTCGTGCCCGGTTGATGGCAATTAGCTCGCCCCCCATTATACAACATTATTTTTAGTATATTGTAAACCTGAATATAGTATGTTCAGAATAAGTAACTGAATCGATTCCAATCATTTTTACACAATGCTGTATTTTGTCCCTAAAATATTTAAAAAAGGTTACAAGTTGGACACCGAGCGACAATAAGTACATATTCGCAATCATATGCGCACAACACAGGTCACGGCCGGTCATAGCGGCACTAGGCGCGCGCGCACGGCGGGCTGGAGGTGCGGGCGGCGCGGGAGCGCCGCGTGGTGTAAGCATATTTTTGTATGGACATCCAGGTAACATAACAAGCTTTATAACTTTGTGATTTTTCATGATACAGTTTTGAAATTTTGTACAGACGCTAGCACATCAAGCTACCCGAAACTGTCAAATTTTCCCAATCAACGTTAAACCTTATGTTTTAGCGTTAAAGTTGAAAATCTATTAAAGAAATTAGACAGATTGTTGTAGCTTGATGTGCTGGCGTCTGTACATAGATTCATTACATAAATATACTAGACACGTGTTGCGGGTTTCGCATATACTAAAACGAATGTTGTATAAGACTTAATCATAACTGGCGAAATCTGTGTGTACTATAGGTACAATTCTGCCTAACCCTTCAGGGAATCGAGGCGTGATGTTAAGTTACGGGTAAAAAAATAAAAGTTTGAAAACATTTTCAAGTGGACATGGACATTTATTTTCATTATTGGATACATTTAACATTGATTTGAAACTGTAGGACACGTAAATGCTGTGGTTTATTATTATGGAACTGAAACCGTCGATTGGTCCATGAACCGTTGGTCAACATTAACTTCTCACCCAAAGAACAACTGACATTTGATCAAAAATGTCGGTCCTAGAGCGAGCGAAGCGAACTCGGGACTTGGGACACCCCGACTCGGACAGGTTAGGTTCGTAGGGAATGACGGGGGCTCAAGTGAGCGTGCAAAGCGAGCGCGCGGGGCTCCGTCGACTAAATTGTGATTTTAATTTCCGACAGTAGCTAAACCTCATCTACCTATTTTAGATAAGGTAACAAGTTATGGTTGCGTTGCGTTGCATTGCAATAGTGCCGTAAATATACAAGATCAGGATCTCCGTTCACAAGTACTTTCACCTGTACCGGTGTCTGTTGGCCAAATTGTTCTTTAGGTGAAAGTTATTGGTCAAATCATTCTGTTGGTGAAGTATTCACTGACGTATAAATAAAACATAACCTTCTTTTTCGACGGAAATTGAGGCAACACATTTTTCCCTTAGCCGGTGGTTTTACTAATTCTTATTCTTTTTTTTATGTATGCGAAACGTTCGTGGTTCAAAAGTCGTTTAGATGAAAGGTTTAAAGATAATGTTGACCAAAGGTTCATGGACCAATCGACTGTTGTAAACCGTTTCAGTTTCTATTATTATAATTATTTTACTAGCTTGTGAAATTAGGCCTATCTATAATATTATTGAGCTAAAATACCTCGTAAAGGCGCAGTTCCACTACTGGAACGCTACGCTCGTGTACGTAGCGGCGATTTGTATGACAATGTAGGCGGGGTCACGGATGCGTGGCTAGCAAACAAATGAACCGCGCAGTTAACGTGCGTAACCTCTCCGTGTAGGTACAGACAATAGTCTGTTCCAAATTTTGTCATCAAAATTTATTTATTTTATTATTTATGTACACACAGTAAAAAACATATGGATATGACATAGTAATAATTTGAGTACAAAGGTACTGCTTATTTCTTAAGAAATTTCTTCCAGCAGACCTGCGAAAGGAGAAGTAAAAAAGAAATGTAGACAATAGTGTGCGAGAACATGAAGAGAAAAATATGAATGGGTGAAGTCTAAAAGTAACATATTAAATATACCTACACATTTACGTTTTCTGATCTATTCGTTTACTTCTCTCTTTTCCTTTTCTCTACTTCGCTATTTTCCATCTGATTCTTTTCGAACAGAATATACACAGCAAGAAGGAAGTTAGAGGGCCTCCCACAAGGCGGACCGATGACCTTGTGAAGGCCGCAGGATCGCTGGATGCGGAAGGCACAGAACTGGCAGCAGAAGACGTCTTTCGGGTGAAATGATGATGATACACACCAGTGGAACTGCGCCTTTATCCATCGCAAGAGTCGAGGAAGCGCTGACGTAAAACATAATCTATCTATTATTTTTAACAGACTGATTTCATAACATCTATGTTAGTGCAAAAAAACCGTTTAAACGTTAATTTTCAGTGATTTTTTTTAACAATTTTTCTAATACAAATATGAACACATTTAATCTTATCTCGGTAGTTTATAAAACAACTATTTTGCAATAGATAAAGCTTACTGTCTCTTACATTAAACACCAATTTATAACAGGCATCTAGTTCTCACCAATTCATAGATATTAGTATTCTATTAAATCATCGTCGACATGAAATAAATATAGGTACAGTGCGGCAGGGACATTGACGCGCAAACTGAAACCCTGAATTCAGCACATTATTCTAGACCCCCTAGTGTATAAATTGTTCGTCTGTTATTAAAAAAAAAAACTGCTGTTTTTAAGTGACATTTTGATCTACTCGGAAAAAAATTGTTGTTCCATAGATTTTGACCGCGTAGATCAAAATGTCACTTTACTATGAAACAGCATTTTTTTTTTAACCGACTAAAATGTTCAAATTGAACCCACGGCCACAAGTTGCGCGCCGTCGTCTCGACTGTCCAGTACAATAATATGAAATAAATATATGATACGGAATATCAATAAATAGTGAGGTACTCATACGTTTTTCGATTCTAGTGGCATTTTGTTGTTGGAACTGCGTAGCCTAGGTTCTATCCATTATAGATATTGTCGACAAAAATTTCTGCAAGTTGGTTAAGGTAAGCATTTCATATTCAATTAATTACTATTAAACAGATATACACCGTGTAACGTTAAATGCGCAACACTTGAAAATAGTTTGATCGGAATAACGAGCAGAATTATTAATTGAACCAATTTTTAATACAGGACACATTTTTCAAAAAATCTTCATTCAATCAATCAATCAAATCAATCAAATCAATCAAAAGTCATTTATTCAAACTAGGCTGAGAATCAGCACTTTTCGAACGTCAAAATTACAAAAGACAGTCCCCCAAAACGCCCGCCCTTCACCACTTCCTAGTGCTTTCGCTGGGAAGAAGAAGTGGCGCAACAAACTCCCCAGCAGCACAGCTGTCTGTTCAGTTAAAAACGTTGCCGTGTCTATTTAATAATAGGTCAAGCAACCCAATGTCAGCGCGGCGCAGCGGCCCGGTGACGACTCCTCCCTCGGTAAAGCGTCGTCGCAGACGCAAGAAACGATCAGAATGGCCAGTAAAACTAAAACAGCATATAAAACCTTTACAATTTTTTTAATGACTTATTTTCTCTCTGAAATAGGTCAATTGAATTAAAAATCAGTTGGTGTGTCTGAGGTTTTGCGCATTTAACGTTAACTTTGTATAAACATACAGCAAGTATCAGTGGTGTGGTCATATCTAAAGGCGTGGTACAGACTATCAAACGACGGTACGTCTGATCCATAAATTCACGGTCGCTCAGCGAGCTATAGAACGAGCTATGCTCGAGTCTCTGAGGGATAGAATTCAGGATTAGCTGATCCGGCAGAGTACCAAAGTTGTCGATATACTTAGCTCACAGAATTACAGGCTGAAGTTGTAATGGGTCGGCCATATTAGCCGTAGAGTTGTTGAGTGGAGACGCGTATCGGCAAACGTAAGGTAGGACCCTCTCAGACTAGGTGGAAATTAAGAAATATGACCACATCTTTATGATACATGCTGTACATATAGATTTTGTCGATAAAAATGTCTGCGATCGGTTTAAGGTAAGCATTTTAATACATACTATTAAATAGATATACACATATATTAATATTATACCTAAGCAAACAGCTTGTATATTTTTACAAGTACCTACCGCTATTAATCAGACATATTATCCTTAATATTATGACTTTTATCACATCAAGACCTAAAATCCATTCCTGTACCATTCTTTAGAATTATATAATTTATTTTAAATTACATCTACATTATCATATTGAAAAACTAATTCGTAATTTTAAAGCAAATTTTCTATATGAAAATGATGTAATAATTAACATTTTATTAATATTTATGAGAGATAAAGCGAGGGTTTCGTAAGACTGCGGTGGCCGCCACATATCGTCCGCAATTTACCGTCGAATGTTGTCACTGAAATGTTAGTGTCGGTGTGTTTACCCGGGTGTTTACTTTACGAAGTCAAAACCGGGTGCCATCTCTTTCATGTCGGCTGTTATGTGGCGGCAACTGCTCTTCTAGAAAACCATAGCTAAACACTTTTGTGTGTGCAATTATTAATAGAATCGATGTTTAGACTCGATCAGACTAAAGTAACAATCGGTAACGTATTTACCAAAATCTTTCTAAATATAAAGAAACATACACAAGTCATTTGTTAATTACAAATACTTAATTATAATATAAAAAGCATGTGTGTGTCAAAAATAGAAGGCTAGAAAGGGGGTGGCCGCTGAGATGACTTAAGTGGCAATGGACAGGAAGAGCACATTGCTCGCAGAACAGCCGAATCGGCCGTAAGATTTTGGAGTGAAGACGAAGCGTTTGAAGGGTGGCCTCCCACAAGGTGTCCACCTTGTGGGAGGCCACCCTTCAAACGCTTCGTCGATGAAATTTAGGATGCCGCAGGAATCTGCTGGATGCGACAAGCACAGAACCAGTCGATGTTGCAATGCCTACACGGAGAGAAAAATCTTAGAAAAATTACTGTGCTGTCTCATGATCTGAGTGCATTTGAGTGGTAATGGAAAAATGACCATGCTAGCACAGTAAAAATTGTTATGCTGTACAGTAAAATTTATTGGACAAATAGTGAATTTTTCCCAATCTCACTCAGAAAATTTTCTGTAGATGTCACTTGCACTCACTTTACAGTGACGAGCACAGTAATTTTTCTAAGATTTTCTCTCTGTGTAGGGGAGGCCTAGGTCAGCAGTGGACGTATTTCGGCTAAAATGATGTTGATGGCCACTAACAGAGAAGTTGGAAGAAGGAGACATGTTGTGCCGAACCCAAATGAATTGGAATAAGAGCAAGAGAATGATGATGAAAAAGAATGCGGGTGAGAAAAAGTAAAATAAAAAACTTAAATTAAAAATACAAACAGTTGTTTTTATTCAATAGAATGCTGTGAAAAATCACACTACAGAGTCTAAGATACCACAATACATATAATGTATACTAATATTAAATCACATACATGTTGTCATTAATTATTATTATTAAATACTTCCCCATCTTTATAGGATGCTGTGTCTTTATACAGCATGCTTTTTTTTTACGGGTTCCATATTTTTACTGAGTGTTCCCATGAATATGAATAACTTTCACTATGGAACCAACTCTGAGATCACGAAAAAAAAAAACGGCTGTTTCATACATTTTGGTCAAGTAGGTATTGAACTTTTCTTTCTTTTTTTCTTCTTTTGCTTTTCCCTTTTATTTTTTTTCTTTTATTTTTTCTTTTCTTTTTTCTTCTCTTTTATTCTTTTTTTATTTTTTTTATTGAACTTTTGTATTAAACAGCTGATTTTGTTTTCGTGATTTCAGAGTTGGTCCCATAGTGAAAGTTGTTCATATTCATGAGTAGAACTCCCTGTAAAAGTTTGGAGCCTGAAAAAAGAATCATTCAGTATATATTATATTTTATCTGTCTGCGACTTCGTGAAACTTCTTGTTCCACCGACCCACTCCGTCGCATTGCATCGCAACGCCCGTCCGCGCTATTACTTCGTTTCCGTTTAGCGTTCTTTCGACTTTTTTTGTTGCTCGACTCCTAAGTGACGTAGCGTGATGTTAAATAACCTCATGAATTGGGCTATCGAATGCAAAAAGAATTTTACAAATCCGACCGGTATTTGTAGAGATTATCGCGTTCAAACAAACAAACAAACTCTTCAGCTTTATTATTTGTATAGATAAGCTCTTCTAACTTCTGGCGAAAGAGTTTGGATAACCCGCGAAAATATTTTTTTTTTTACGTTTTTTACAATTTGCAGTTGAGTATATGTATCTTGATCCAAATATGATTCGCGGTCGTAACAAATATTTATTTATAGAATTAGAATCATAAAAATCATCAATACATCTCTCTAAGTGACTTCTGGAAATTTGAGGCCAATTCTAACATAAGGAGTTGTATTGCTGATTCTAATGACTATCACACTAATATTATAAAGAGGAAAGTTTTTGAGTGTGTGTATGTTTGTTACTTCTTCACGCTCAAACGGCTGGACCAATTTTGATGAAATCTGGCATACAGATAGTTTATAACTAGGATTAACACATGGAATACTTTTTATCCCGATATTCCTACGGGATCGGGACAAATGCGGGTGAAACCGCGGGGCGCCGCTAGTTATTCTATAAAGCCATATTTGTTACGCTCGCGAATGACAATTTAACCAACATTCAACCTGAAAATGACCTGCAAATTCCAAAAAACGGAAGTAGATTTGAATATCGTGGGCTACCCTGACAGCTGTGCTGCTGGACAGTTTGTTGCGTCACTTCTTCTTCCCGGCTAAAGCACTGGGAAGTGATGAATTTTTATTTTTTATTTAATTTATTTTATTTGACGTAATACTATGTGTATCAACAAAATCAGGCGAAGTCACTGGTCCCTATGATACAGTTAACACTAGTTTAGGGGCCAGGGGATTCATATATTTTTGATGTAACCTTTTTCATGTCAATAAAATACTTTATTATTATGAAGGGCGGCGTACCGGGGGACTTTCTTATGTAATTTTGATGTTCAAAAAGTGCTGATTCTCAGCCTAGTTTGAATAGACTTTTTTTTATTTTTATTGTCACAGCACCCCATAAAGATCATTTTCATCTGAACAGATCAATCACAGTTAGTTAATATCCCAAAACTGACTATATTTTATAAGAGACACAGTATTATAGTCAAACTGTCTTATTATATTATTTATTTCATAAACTTGTGTAGGAATGAGAAATATGTAGCTATTTGAAGAAATTATGAAAATCAACTGATATTAAGTTTTTAATCAAAAATGTTTGTTAAAATTACAAAAAAAAAAAATATTCCACGGACGCCGTTGTTTCTGTAAACTTTGACAATGTATTTTCTGTGGACATTGACCATGTATTTTTTGCGGACATTGACAATATTTTTTCTGAGCACATTGATAATGTATTTTCTGTGGACATGAAAATTTCTTTCCTGTGGACGTTGATGATGGTCCAGCAGTAAACGCCAGATGGTTTGACAAATATTAATATTCAGTTGATTTTCACAATTATCAGTTATTATTATAAATATGCGATTTTGAGTAAAATTAAATTGAAATGCTTTCGCGTCAATATTATGGGAAATATCTCTAATTTAATATATTGACGACAAATTATATGACATAACATCACGCCTGAATTACCCGAAGGGTCAGGCAGAGATGTACCTACAGTACACCCATATTTCACCAGTACGTTTAAGTCCCATGTAATAGGGAGCGAACTTATTGCCATCAACCGGGCACAACTCCAGACTCCGGGCTGCTACTGAGAAATTCCACATGGAAAAATCTAATACCACTTTACTCGACCCGGGAATCGAACCCAGGACTACTCAGCAGTAGTGCTGCCACTAGGCCAACGAGGCGATTCGATGAAATATTTTCATAACACATTAAACAGTAGTACGAAGTTTGCATTTGTGTCCTCTAGGTGGCAGCGGTTCGTCCAGTATTATGGCAAAATCAGCCAATAATGTTCCCACTGCTGGGACACAGGCCTCCTCCCAGTGAGAGCGAGTGGGCCGTAATCCACCACGCGGGCCCAGTGCGGGTTGGTAGATGCCACATGTCTTCGATTTTTGGTTCTAGGACATGCCGGTTTCCTCACGATGTTTTCCTTCACCGGTTTGAGAGCAGTGCTGATGAAGAAGCGCCTGTACTGGAAGCCCAGTGGTAACGGCCGCGGCTTACGAGGTCGTAGGTTCGAACCAAGACAGGCGGTTTACTTTGTATAAATTACTTCATCACCACTGCTAGTATGTTAACTGATACACAGCTGTGTTACTGAGGAGTTTGTTGCGCCACTTCTCCCCAGCGAAAGCACTAGGAAGTGGTGAAGGGCGGGCGTTTTGGGGGACTGTCTTTTGTAATTATGACGTTCGAAAAGTGCTGATTCTCAGCCTACTTTGAATAAATAACTTTTGATTTTGACTAGTAGTTGCATATAAGCGTAACTGAAATGTGGGT
This sequence comes from Eremobia ochroleuca, assembly GCA_949629135.1. Taxonomy (NCBI): domain Eukaryota; kingdom Metazoa; phylum Arthropoda; class Insecta; order Lepidoptera; family Noctuidae; genus Eremobia; species Eremobia ochroleuca. The sequence continues at coordinate 725,992 of OX451411.1, read as the reverse complement.
ACACTAATACGCCTCTGACGACCCCTACGAGGAACATAAGCGTAATATTTTATATATACTTTGCCGCCATTATATTTTTCGTTCTTCGTGCTCCAACACGGCAGTCAATCATTATAAAATAGTGTTAGATTATTAGAGACTACTTAAAATCTAATTTTATGTAGACCATATTTTATTTTCGGTTTTTGATTGTGTAATAACAAAAATTACTGACAAATGCGTGCACTGACTGGACAGGTCCACTTAATCTGTGTGGTTTTTTACTCAAAAGACAATTTCAGACACCAATGTACGTGGTCCTCACATGATCTGACCAAGATTATGTCTGGACTGTATAGGAGACTTTGACCTTTCGAATTTGTTTCGCCATTTCTGCTTAGAGGTAGTCAGATAGGAAATGTCGACTCCATCTAGCTCATTTTTTTTTTTAATAATATGACCTATAAAAGTGATTCCGATATCCTATTAACCGAATACTTAAACAATTTCATTTTATTAAAAGAAGGAAATCATGTCGTCATCAGTTGCCAAAATTCTGATACAAATAATGTAGACTGCCCAACTATGTTGTGGTCAGCTTCCAGTCTAACTGGATGCAGCTGAATATCAGTATTTTACATGGAGCGACTGCCTATCTGACCTCCACAACTCAGTTACTAGATAACAAGATACCGCTTGGTAAGACTGGTTGTCAGACTTTCGGACTCTAAAATTTTGAGATCTTTGAGTCGTTACACCTGCCAAAGATCACAAAATTTTGTCCGAGGTGCTCATAGTAGGTCTTATTATTAAAATCTTGTTATTACACGACCAATAACCGTTTTACCCTTTTTAATGTACACAGTGATAATAATAATATTATAACAATTAATAACACAGCGTTGCGACAGTCGTGCGACAGTCGTACGACTAGTCGTAAGCGCGTTAGTACAGTCGCAATTGTTAGCAATATAAAAAGTGATAATTTTTGGACATAGCTCGTCATACTTACAATAGTTCTAGTATATTTTAGTTAATATACGCAGTTTTTGTATCATTTGTGATACAAATACAAATTATTACAGAAAGCGTTAACATTTACTCGCATTTGTGAATTCGGCTTTCATATTGTTCGTTTAACTTTACATTATTACTTATCATCTACTGAACAGTTTTTTTTTATTAAAAAAATCGATGTAGTGCCCCGAATCACGTTAGACTTGCTTAAAAATACCTATTTTACAGAATGTCAACATGGATTGTAACTATTTTTACCCAACTACAGCAGAGAGAGAGGTTATGAATGTCACTAGTTTCGATATTACCATTACTATTTGTAATATAAACCAGAATTTCGCACTATAATATAATTATGTATGTAAATACATTTTTTTTATTTCGGAATCTGTAGGTATTTGAAATAAAAAAAAGTAAGTTCGGGGTACTACGAATATTATTACAACAAATCTCGTTGTCCGAGAGTAGTCATCCACACATAATGGTAACACTTGCTCTACAAATATCGTCCTTACTGCTGACTGACTTAAAGGTGCTGTCAATGTCAAGTCGTCACCACTGTATGCAGTCGACTGTAGGAGGAAGGTTGCAAAGGCAAGCCACTTCTTAGATCAGTATTATTACTGTATTAATCGACACAGAGATGTTTTATAAAGAGTTAATTACAAATACAGGGTCAAATTAAATTATATAGCGAAACTCCGCAAACAGTGGCCCTGACGGTACTATACGCAAGGTCGTGGGTTCGATTCCCACCCAGGACAAATGTTTGTGTGATGAGCACGATCATTTGTTCTTTGTCTGGGTGTAATTTATCTATAATATGTATGTATTTAGAAATATATATTATGTATGTTTATCAGTTGTCTAGTACTCATAGCTTGTACAGCACTCATAACTGCTTAGTCACGGTAATATTATAATACAGTAGTGTAACTCGGCCGCATGATAGAAATAAATGCCTACAGCCGCGCGGTACGCAAACATGCGTTAGGGCTGCCCGTCTCCAGCATTTTAACTACATTTGCCTACTTTCTATTTCTATTTAGTTTTGTGATTGTAAATATCCTTTTTATATAAATAAATGAAATACTTTGTATATTGAATAGGAAGTGTTCAATAAAAATGCGTGTTGTTTTTTGATTGGTAGATTTAATTAAAAAAACATGTTTTCGTTTGAAAAACAAATCGGGCTTATTAGAAATTTGCGACCGAAAAATATGCATTTTCAGTCTGTGTACTATTTTCATTTCCTACCAACGGAGCAGTTTGGGTTTGTTTATCTTCTTTTAGAGAGACTCCTGGCTCAGTACTAGCTAAGCTTGGCAGCATCAACAATGGTAGGGCATTCTTTTTTAAAAGTTTTCTATTTGATGAATGTAATACATCCTCCAAATTAAAATGTTTTTCACAAACTTGGTAGGAACTAAAGTTAGGTTTGTTTTCCAAATCATCTCGCCGGATCAGTTGCAACCATTGAAGACGTCTGAAAAAAAAATACATGTGGCACTCTCGGAGACTGCCGCGGTAAAGCTATTGCATAACATTTTTTTTTTTTAAGAAAAAAATCGTCGTGGTGTCAGGTAGTTTTCGTTAGTTTTGAGAATTTCTTGATTCGGTCACCGCGCCGCGCCGCGCTCAGAGCCCGCGATAAAAGCGATGCAATAGCTTAAAAATCCTTCTATAGAATAAAAAAATGTGCTTTCTCCTTACGCGTTACAAAACTCCAATCCTTAGAAACTCCAACACCTACCTACTCAACTAGAATGCAAGAAACAGCTGACGAGTAAGTAACTTTTTATCTCAGCTTATTAACGTCTCTATAAATTAGGTACCTACCTACAACTCGCAACAACTCAAAACAAAAATTCTTTGGTCACCAATTAATTAATTATTAAAAGGCTGAACAGCTGACTACGAATGTTTTAAAATCACAACCCTCAAACATCTAAATATTATATATGAGTCTAGCTGTTGTTGTTAATACCGAGAAAATAAAACCAGTTTTTAGTGGTATATGTTGTTATAGTAGCAGCAGAAACACTTTGTGAAAATTTCGAAAACTATCTAATGACACAAACGGTAAAAAAAATTTTCTAGTATTATTCATACACACAGATAATAAACAAATATTATTAAGAATAAAATACCACGTCTTTACTTTGAATTATGCAAACTAACAAAACACACATGCACCGAAGTTTTAACACAAGCGTAAGTAGGTAGGTACCTACCGTATCATGATTCATTCAGAACCGCATATAACTACCTATTTCACTCGTCTCAATAACTTTCCGTTACTCTATTCGCTTTATTTATTAATCCAAACACCTTTTTTTTCGTGAGATAAAAGGAAATACTTATCCATTAAAAATACACACATTATGTACCTACCTACTAGTAAGTAAAATTATTTTATAGTCTTACCTTTCAGAGTTTCCAGGTAATTTAAAAAAACTTATGTCTGGATGCGTTATTGACGAATTCATACCAAACCAAATATTTCCTACTCGTCATATTAACTGATTTTTAGAGAAAAAATCGCGCGGTTATTGTTAAAAAAACAACACACCGTCCGTTCGACACTGCGGTACAGCCGTGACTATCTGCGCCCCGATCGCACCCCGAGACCAAGGCGCGTAGGTATAGCTCGCGTTTCGTCCGTTTGTATGAAGTTGGAGTACTGTATTATAATATTACCGTGGCTTAGTGTGGGACTAGATGGCGTTGTGTGAAAGTTGTGGAATATTATTATTATGTCTTGCCACGCTTGAACTTGTCATATCTAGACACGAAAAAATTTAAATATAAAATATTTGATGTTTCTTTTTGTGCGGCCAATGACCGCTCGGAGTGTTGTTACTATGTACTACTAAGTATGAGTTGAGAAAATTAGTTTTCTTTTCTTTAATCGTGTTTAGATATCGATACGTCTGTAAAGTATACAAAAAAAAAAAAACAAATGTTTCAAGTGACGTAACTGCATTCGATGACCCGACAAAAAGTCATCAAATTAATTTAATTTTTGTTTTATCATGTTTAGATAACGGTACACATCTTGTTTGGGGAGTTTCGCTAGCTAATTTAATTTGAACCGGTATATCATTTGGATAAAGTAATCCAACCAGTGTAAATTATTTACGTTGATTTTTTTATTTTTATTAAAGACAAAACTTTTTAACCGGTTGAAACAGAGGGTTCTGTATGTCCGTTAATATGGCACATAGACAATTAGAAAGAGACTATCACACAGGAATGAGTGACAGAGACAACGCAAAGTCCCAACTTTCTCTAAAACGGATGTGCAATAGTAACAGCCGCATATTGTACAGTCAACCCACACACTAGTAGTAACACTTGCACTACAAAAAATGACCCTTACAGCTACGAGATAAAGGCGCTGTCACTGTGAAATTGTTACCATTTTTATGCGGTTGACTTTACGCCTCTCGCCAAATTTCTGCCACTCAAAATGAGCCGCTGAAATCACTTGCCGTTTGCTAAACAACCTCGACAGAAAAAGATTCGAACTATTTCTACCGGAAAAATAACCCTTTTTTCAGGCATCTAATGATAATAATTACAATATTGCCTTTA